>CM070690.1:0-322500 GCA_036346265.1 Melocanna baccifera
CCAGTCCTGTTGAGAACTCCGGGCTTGTCAATCTAAAGCTGCCACTGTGATGTAACTTACGCAATCTAAAATTGCCACGACACTATGAAGTGGCGAGAGAGTGCTCTAGTTTTTGCGATTCCAAGCCACTTTGATTATAAAGCTGCCCTTTATTCGACCTAAATGGTTGTGATGTTGTCTAATGTTAGAACTCATGTTTGGTGATGTTACACGATTATTTTTGCAATGTATCATGGAAAATTGTGATCTGTTGCTAAAGACAACCGTAGTAAAACTCCACGGCAGGGAAAATTCGTAGCTTATGTGGCTTGGCGGGACCAACGTCCATGATGACAAGTTCCACGGCAACGCCCGTATGCGAGGCATCTCTGTTTCCTTTGTCAAAATGGAAGCAAATAGATTCGGTCTTAAAACTTCTAAACTGTTTTCTCTTAATAAAAATCAAGGCGTAAAGCGCCTTGCAATATAATACTTCTTTGCGATGGCACACATGAGTCGAGCAACACAATTAGCAGCGTCGTGAGCACGTCGGTCCAATGTGGGCGATAATTTTTAGTCAACTAGGTAGGCACGAATGCAACTCCACGAGGCTTGATTCTCAAACCGACAATATAATTTCATTATCATTGTGTTGAAGACTTACAATCCTAGATTCGAAACCACACTTACATACGCATGAAGATGCGGACCTCTGACGACATAGATAGATGTTACTGCTGAAGATAAATTGCAAATGTAGCGGTCGCTTCAGCGCCATTGCCACTATAACGCGGCTCATACATAGTAGATAAACATTAGGATAGGGACGTACACACGATTATAGATCACTCCTAGGATATATATATATATATATATATATATATATATATATATATATATATATATATATATAATTACATGGTATATTAGAATAAGATACATGATGGCGTAAGAAAAAGTTGATATTTATTATTCAATTTGAGATAATATTTGATAGTATGCACCACTTTTATTTGGTTTTCCGTTTGCATGCGCCAGGCATATAACTAGTATATGAAGAGGTTGCGGTGCAATTTCGTCATTCCATCTAAGGTGTCTGTGTAAAAGTTCTTCCAGCTGAAAATAAAATGTGACTTGTCCAAACATCCATCCACCTTAAGCTCAATGAAACAATGCGAGAAGCAATGTGATCTCCATAGCTTCCATAACTAGAGTTTAGAAAGCCTGAAAATTAATTTAGGCTCATATTCACCTTCCTCTAATCGCTGATGTCGCTCCTACATCTTGAATCTTTTCCATTGCTTCACAATGCACCAGACTTCCTCATAGATTCAGTAGCCTCATTTGTCCATCCAGAGGTTTCGTCAGTAAACATCTTTGATGCAGTTAAAACACAGTAATTCGCAGACTGTATGCAGCACAGTACGTACCATGCATCATTATTATATTAATTTGATACAATACTCCCAAAAGCAGCTTGATCAAGATTTTTTAGAGAATTGGAATTCGATTTAAAAATTTTCATTAACCAAAAAAAAATCAAAAATGAAGTAGCTAGAGCATAGATGAATTCAAACTCTTACGACAGACTAAACCAAAGCAAAATATACTTTAATTAAGAGAGAATAGATTATACATCACTAGGGTGGTCGGTTTTATAAATTCCTATCGACGAAAGACCTAACTACTATATATCACTGACCTTAAGATTATTTTCTCTATATGCCACCACCGCTAGTTGACTGTTAGGAGAGATCGTTATCTTTTAAAAATGACCAAAATGCCCCTACCAAAAGACCAAAGACCTAATTTATTTAAAATAGCAAACAATCTCCAAAAATTCTAAAAATTCATAGGGGTGTTTTCAACATGTTAGTGAGCTAGGAAAAATATTTTAAGTACTGTTCAAAGAAAAATTTTATATTTTTAATTTAAATGTTAATAAAGGGTACTATTTACAAGCAGAGACTAAATGAGGTCTAAAAATTCTAAAAATTCTCACATACTCCTAAGATATCACATATCTCCTAAAAATTATTATTTTAGATTTTCTATAATGAATTTGTCCTAGTTTACAAAATAGCTTAAATAGGCTAATTTTGTATTTGAATTTCAAAAATAGATCAAATGGAGCAGTCAGTTCATGAAATTTTATATTTAAGTTTTATACTCCCAACGATTCACCAAAAAATTAGTATTTTTGGCTAAGTCAATTTGTCCTATATTTAATTTTTATCACGAGGATGATTTTTGGCGAGGCAAAATTATCTTTTTCTAAACCAAATGGAGGCTAGCTGATGGCGGTGGCATATAGTGGAACTAATCTCCAAGTTAGTGGTATATAGTAGTTAGGACCTTCATTGATAGAAATTTATCGAACCAACTACTCCCTAGTGATATAGAATCTATTCTCAATTAAATGGCAATATGAGCACAAAACATCTTGTTGTAGGGGTGGCCCCACCTAAACCAGCTAACTGTTGAGAGTTATAAACCATATACAAGGGCGTAGTTGCCCTCGGTCGGAGGCTCGGTGTAATTCGATTGTAAAGGCGCTCCTTACGAGGAACACATATATATGTCATACAAAGCCCTTGGGAAAGACCAAGAGGACATTTGCTCACCTAACTCTCCACTACCACACTCTCTCTGTTTGATGCAGCCACAATAGTTGGCGCCGTCAGTGGAGAGGGCGAGAGCAAGTCTCAAGATCTTAAGAAGGATGGCACGAAAGCTTCATCATCGGCGGCGAAGAAGAAGCAGAGGGTCGTGGTGAGGCCTCGCGTCAACACCGGGGTTTCGTCATCGGCGGTCGGGGTGAAAATGGCGGCGCTCATCGGCGCAACCATCGACCCGCCACCAGACGTGGTGGTGACCCCACCTGCGCGTCACACCTCACTCGCGGACGGTGGCCCCCCCTGCGCGTCACACCCACCCCGTCGCGGTCGCGATCAACCCAACGATACGGCTAGGTGCTGGGGCGGTAGCCGGCGCTGGCGGCGACCACCATCTCTACACCGGTGCGGGAGCATCAAGGGGCCTCGCCGTGTGGCGGGGCCGTCGTCGACACCGAGTCCACCATGTTGGCGTGATGAGCAGCCCAAGAACACAAGTGATGGTTACGGCTACCCGGCGGTCGGCCAGGAGGCACCGTTGCCTCGCCTACACCCCGATGGAGAATGCCTGCTGGTGGCCTCGGCGCTCGGCATGAGTTAGCGGATCTTCGGGGGCTATGCGGAGGATGCAAGAGGCTCGGAGCCAACAGGCCCGCCGATGGTCGCGTCGGGCCACGCGAGAGAGCGGATAGGCTGTGATGTCCCCATCTGGCGCCGCTCTGACGCGTGGACACGGAATCCCCGTATCGGCGGGCCTCTGACGACGGCGTGGCGGAGGATTTTAAATTCCCGACTCCATCCGCGTCGTACAAGGCGACACGAATCCCGAGTTCGTGTGCGTGTCACGAGACCGCCATCGGCGGCGAAACGACACCACCAAGCGCGAAGGGCTCGCTCGCGTTGCGAGTGGCGCTCTCTTGGTTCTTCACCATAGAGCTGAACTCCATATACGCATGGGAGTAGGTTCGCGACGCCTCTACAACAACTTCGGAAACTATGTCGGCGTGTCGCGGATCAGCTCTTGCAATCAAGCAAAAATCATCGGAAGGTTCTGCGAGTACTTCGGCAACCCGCGGTCCATTGCGAGGTTAAAGATGTCAACGAGACAACAATCATCAACGCAGCGGTACAAGGTCTTCGCCGGGCGCTAAGCGAGTACAGCGCGAAGCCAATCAAGGCGATGGCGGCTCTTGATAAGATGGAAAATGCGCGGTGAAGAAAGAAGGCGTGGCGGCGCCGAGGACAACGAGCCGGCGCCAATCGGTGGAAGGTGTCGCGGCCGGCACATTGAGCGCAAGTTTCTTGCGAGCAAGCATGGCGGGAGTCGTCGAAGGATGCCTCGGCTGAGGACCGTTGGTGAGCCCGTTCGTCTTCGGCGTTGGCGGCTCGGAAAGATAACGCCCCGCCCGCGGGGCGAAAGTCGACAAGGTGAGGCGGGCGAGGCGAGCGCGACGGTTGGGCCGCGTGGAGTATGGAGACCAACACGCCCGCGATGGTGTGAGTTTCTGGCAAGGCAATCATAACACCGCTCCTATACCACCATCGCGCGCCGACAAAGCGTCACGAGCGAGGGATCTCGGCGCCCACCCGTCGTGGCGCGCGTTCGGCACCAGCTGGGCGGTCCCCTAAGATTTGGGATCGAAGCGCGGCCTCGGGAGGGTCTCCGGCGGATGCAAGCCGGTGCAGCGGCCCGGGAGAGCCCCTGCGAGTTCATGCCCTTGAGGCGCTCCGCGTAGGGTCATCAATGTAATCTCGGAGGCTCCTTCTAGGAGTTCGCCTCGGAGTGACAGCGCAAGGCCTACGTGCGGGGCTACACCACGTGGGCGTACCCGGCACATGCGCGCCCAGTTAGGCGCGACATGCGATCACCTTCACGCTCGTCGGCCGAAGGTGTGGAGTTCCTCCATCAAGATCCCCTAGTCATGCGGTCGCGGTTGCGGGTGCGGCGTCCGGCGTGTCTGGTCGATGGAAGCGATTCGCGAACATTTTTTCGCACAAGCCCGACCGGATGGCGATCCTCGAAGCGCCTAGGCCCCTCAAGATTATGTTGTAGGGCTTGGAGGTCAGCGGCTGGCGCTGGGCCAAATATGTTTCTGGTCTCCTTCGGCGAGCGACAACGTGGCGGCGAGGGCGCCACCTTTGATGTCGTTGATATCTAGTACTCCTAGCGCTATTTTGGGAGACCGACCCTCAATTCCTTTGAGGCGTACCATACCATGGCTTCCTATGTGTGAAGCTTCGGGCCCGCGAGTATCATCACCGTCCTCGCCGACCGGCCACATGGCTCGACACATGGAGCATGGAACCCGCGGCCCGTGCACAGGAGGCGGTGAGGCCCCTAGGTCAAGCACGCCGTACCGCCTCTGGCGGCCCAAGCACGAGGCTCGCATCTCACCGTCCGACAACGAGTCAATGGTTAGTCCCGACCTTTTGTACTCGCTCACAGCATAAGCGGGAATTTAATAAAGTTCCCGTTTACGAAGCTATTCGTGCTCCCCACCAAAAGCGTCACGAAGGCTTACCTCTGACGCACTCCTGAGTATAAAAAACGCAGATGTTTTCCTGCGTACTCTCTGAGTATAAACAAGGCGCGAGTTCAGCGTACGTTAGTGTTACTACCATGCGTACTCTCGGAGTATAAAGGCGTGGTCGATGTTCGCACGCACCGCACGAGACTCACCTCACACACGCACCACCACGGAGACTCACCTCCGCTACGCAGCCACGAGACTCACCTCCGCACATGCACTCACGGAGGTCGCCTCCGCACACACTCTACGGAGTATAAATAAGGCGTAGCGTTGAGGTCCGCCTCCGCACGCACTCTCGGAGTATAAATAAGGCGTGGCGTCGAGTCCGCCTCCATACGCACTCTACGAGTATAAATAAGGCGTAGCGTCGAGTCCGCCTCCATGCGCACTCTGAGTATAAATAAGATATAGCGTCGAGTCCGCCTCCGCACGCACTCTACGGAGTATAAATAAGGCGCGGCGGGGACACCTCCGCGCACACTCTGAGTATAAATAAGATGCGGATGTTTTTGTAATGCCCGAGCGTCGATTTGGCATAGGTTTTAAAATAATCGCGAAGGCGCTGGCGTTTGGTAAAAAAGCGGGAAGGGAAAATAATAATTTTGAGCTAGCAATAAATTGAGAAAGAGATAGAAATATAATTTAATATAAAAAATAGTTTAGAGAGGGTGGGCTGCCACCTTGGGCGAGGGCCCAAGGGGTGGCGCACCCCCTCCATAACCCTAGCCCCTTGTGGCGCACCCTTCCCCTTTTCTCCCCCAAGCCGCCACTCCCTCTCCCCCCTTGCGCCTCCCCTCTGCCCAGGTGCTGCCTCTTGTGCAAGGAGAAGAAGGGGAAGAAGGAGAAGAAGGGAAGAGGAAGGAGAGGAGGAGAAGGAAGGAGAAGAAGGGAAGGAGAAGAGGAGGAAGAAGAGGGTGATCCCAATCCCCTAGGTAACTCTCTCTCACCCCAATATCTCTGTTTTCTGCTGAATTTAGGGTTCTTAGTCCCAAATTTGAAGGGATTAGCAATTTAGAAAACCCGATTAGAGAATCCCGATTGGTATGCTGTAGATCCAATCGCGCAGGGTTACTGTTAGTGTAGTTTAGACCCCTAAAACGATTTTTCCCGAGGTCTCCCAAAAGGAAAAACATAGAGGACGATGATACGCATCTCCTGTATTGTTTTCAGATTTTGTGGCCGCAGGATCTGGGTGCAGTAAGGTCGGGAATCTTGCTGTCCGTCAGGGTGCAGTTTGGGGCAGACTGCTGTTCAGTTGGGATTAAGGGTAGTAAATGATTTTTATGCGTATGGTCATAATTGAGAAAAGTGTGGGAATTTAGTAGTCTAGCTACTGTAAAGAATCAGAAATTTTAGAGCCTCGATATGTTCTGGGGATGCATTACAAGTTGGTTGACCAGACTTTCGAACAGAGGGCGTCCTCTGTTTTGTGCATTAGAGATCACCTTGTTAATGACAAAATAAAAATATGTGATCTACAGGAAAAGTGTAGGTATTTAAGTGAGGAATCTAGATATATATCTTTTGCTGTGATTAGTGTTATATTTTTAAAGATAGAAAAATGTTAAGCAGCGCGCTGTAGTGGGAAGATTGTAGAACCGTTCGCGGGAAGGATGTTGTGGGATTTTGGGGCTTAGCGATATCTTGTCTTGAGTCACGTTTTCATTGTTGTAATGTGTGCTGAGAGGTACTTTTTGGACAGACGGTTTTGCTTCTAAACACGCATGATTTCATCGCTTCGTCGGTAGAGGCAAGTAAATGTAGCGAATGTGCTACCGTTTAACCCGTTATTCTTACTACTTGCAATATGCATGATTTACATAATGTTAAATGATATGCCATGATTACATGCTTTCTAAGTAAGAATGTGGTAGCAAGATATTAATCACTTGCCATATTTGGATGAGTTTTGGTAGTATTGTGGTAATTTGCTTAATGAGCCAATTGTAGTATCAAAGTAAATGCATGGTGGATATGATGGTATTTCCTTGTCTTTAAATTCATGAGGATCATATTGATGCCCTCGAAGTTGTTATTATTGTGGTCTCGGTGGTGGTATTCTTAGTGAATACTTGTGGTTGTGGTGGTAGCAATCTTGATAAATATATTGTGGGTTATGTGATTGACCTTCATAGTTAAATTCTTGTAGCTCATGTTTATCATATCATTCATAACATGTCATGACATTTGCATTGTTGATGTCGCGCTTATAGCCGTGACCGTGCAGGTACAACATCGTGCATTGCCGTAGCATGATGCAGTTTTACCTTGTTGGGTAAAGGTGCGAGTGGAGCATAGCATGCATATGCATTGCATTGTGGAAAGATCATTTGCATCCTTATGCAATATATTGTGGTGAAGTTATTTTACAAACAACTGCAACTTCATAGTTGTAATGTGGAATTGACTTATGAGAGCCACTTGTGGTATGAGGAAAGTGAGCGTGGTTGTAGATTGTGGTTCATCCCTTGTGGTATGATAGGGGTTGTGATTGTGGCATGAAATTCTTTTCTCTTGTGGTAAGTGGTGATAGCAGTTGTGGATCGAGGAATAATAAAGTTAGTGAGGTAAATCATGTTAATGATTTATTGTCATTGGTATTGGTGGTGGTGGATGATATGAAGTAGTTAATCAAGATTCATTTGCTAATATTTTACTATTCTTGGTAGTAAATATGGTTGAGGCAATAATTGTGGTCATTTGGGAAATGGATATTGATGCTTAATATCATTGTAGTTTAATTAGCTTGTTAATGAATATGGATGCACATTGTAGATGTGGACATGTGAATGCTTTAATGATGTTGTATATTTTTTTGTAGTCTGAATAGCACATTAAGCAGTTTGCTTCTTGACATTTTTATCTCACCCTTGTTTTCCCCCTCAGGTGATTCTGAGCATTCATAGGATGGGTAGCGGCACCACAATAATGCACTTGTTTCATCAATTCATGCTATAATAAAGTCGATGAAATTCTAACCAAATGCCTATCTATCCATAGATGGTTGTTTTATTTAATAATGTTGATCTTGTAAACTATTCTTGATTTAATCTGTTAGAGGTTGTTATTGAACTTGTTACCATTATCTTATTTCCCTTAGTTGTTTATGCTTCCGCTTAATGCTTCATGTCTAGAAATTGTTGCCGAAATAAATTATTTTGAATTTTTGGCTATTGTAAGTGGTTTAGTAACATCCGAGGTGATGTGGATCTGAGGTGTTCAGTTAATATCGAGCCAGTTTTAGGTCTATGGTAATTAAAAATATTAAATTGACACCTTTGGTGCAGTAGGATGGGATGGGTCAAGCATTGCATTCATGCTTTGACATGTTATATTAATGATTCATGCTATGAGATAATCTTGTATCTTTATGATTTGTTTCTACCACTGCTATGAGTGAGGACAGTCAATAATAAGATGTAGAGGTTGTAGATGTTGCCTTGGGCATTACCAGTTTATACCACCGTTCGTGGTTTGGGAATAGTGATGCGATTACCTCGGGTAACTTAGTTGCGGATGTCGTGGGTAAGTTTCTTAGAAGTGTTTCCTCCTTGAGCTGATTTTGGCGATTCTTGGCCTATTGTAGTTAATGAATTTCTCTCGGGTTAGCGGTTTATTGCAGTTGTTAGGTGCAGTAGACCTCCAATTGTTCTTGAGACCAAATATTGTTTCTTTCCGATTGATGGGTTGTTTCTGCTAGTGAGCGGTGCTTTTGGAGAGACTGGTATTTTCCATGTTTGTCCCATCTTTCCTACTGGAAAACATGACTCTTTTAATCGTTTGATATTTTGAAAAGGAATCAAAACTTTATGTTGGGAGTTCGTTAATTTGTGGAAGCCTTGGCTCTGTGCATTTCTTTTGAGATATTTCGACTGTAGAAGATGGATTCCTCTCTTTTCTAAAGGGAAGTGTTAAAACCCTTTGTGATGTTTTGTTGTATCTAAGTAGGAGTTGGCAATTAGTAAGTCATTGATAAGCTGTGAACTATCAAGTTGAGATGCTAGCGTGGTACATGATTAATTTCTACCAATATCCTTAGAAGTGAGGTTGATTAATATGATGTTGATCTGTTGTAGTTTCTTGAAGAAATATGATTAAGAATTTATCTATACATGCTTAGAACTCATGCGATTATTGAGGAATATAAAAAAATGGTTTGATTGTTGTGGTTGTTTAAATTTCTAACTTGTTGGATAGATTGGATTGATTGATGTTAAGTAATTAATCTGACCACTAGGGGTGGTTAAGTAAGGAGTTGTTGGAATATTGTGTTAATAATATTAACCTTTAGTATGTCCTCTCTTTACATACTTGATGAGCATGTACAACTTCTAAATTATTGAAACATGCATAAAGAAATAGATGAAGGCTGATGAATTGACTTATGGAATCTTATCTTATTAAGTTGGTATTATTGATGTTTAAATTTATCTTGTTCTAATTTCTGAACATAAGGTGGAATATTGAATCTGTGCTCATAATTATTTTTGTGATTGCAAAACAAAGATAGGATCAATAATTCTACGAAGATAAAAAATAATAAGCAATTATTGACGGTAATGGCTAGAGAGCAATCATTTGTGCTAAACTAGAGTTGAGCATCAATGAGAATTTAGTGTATGAAATCTAATAAGAGTTTTATACAAGCATGTTTGCAAGGATGTCATGTTCTAATATCATCTTGGTAAAGAGCTTTGTTTTAATATGGTGGCTTATGCACTAGGTTTTCCCTAGATTAAATAGTTGGACCTTATTTAGATAATAAGAATATGATGAAGTGATTTATGGTGTTCCTTTTGGAAAATATGAAGGAGTAAGAGGATATGATTATTCTTGCAAAGAATGTTTTATCTTGTTGTTAATACAGTTGATAGCATGCAGTTGTGGTTATGATGTCGAATGTTTTAAAAATAAAGGAATTTGTTAGTTTCATGATACTAATTGAATTAAAAAATTTGAGTTTCACGGTTAGGGTCTTCTTTTTGGACCTTATGACTTATGTGGTAGCCGAAAATTATTTTTGAGCAAAGTGGCGTGAGTACAATGAATATATACTCTCTAGTTACAATATCAACTTATTTTTCTATTACCTAAGTCATGAGATCTTCGATCAAGAAGGTATGGGTTACCATTGTGATGTAACTTAAATGAGCATCATTCCCATATCCATAGATACAACGGAAATCGCTTTTGTGAAAGGGTTCGCCAGATTTCTTAGTGTGAATATAGTTCACAACAATCACTTTGGAGTTTCTCAATTTTCTGATAGATTTAAGCCTGTACTTTACATGATAGAGGACTTTATATTATCCTTTGTACTTATAATTTTGGCCAACACAATTTGATTATTACAGTACATCAGAATTACCATTGTTGGTTTCTCAACCAATGGCAAGTCCATTAGAAGTTCTCTTAGCTATTCGGTCTCAACGTTGGTTGTGTCAGCGCTACAAGTTTTGTTTCTATGGTTGACCTCATCAATATAGTCATTTACAAGAACTCTATGAAAGCTATGACATCATTAAAGTAAATACATAACACTTGTAACTTTGATCTCATTTGCATCAGAGTTCCAATTAGAGTCATTGTACCCTTCTAATACAAAGGGTATCCAGTATAATGAATTTCATAAGATATTGTGTCTCTCAAGTAGCGCAACACTATTTCAAGTGCCTCACAGATGATCATCTCCTAAGTTAGAAGTAAACCGACTTAATTTGCTCATAGCAAATGAAATATCAGGTCTTATGGCACCAGCTAAATATATGAGTGACCCAATAACTTGTGAATATCCCAATTGATTTTTTTTCCGAACCCCTAGTTCTTTCTAAGCTTAATGCTCGTATCATAGAGCGTTAGAGAAACTTTATATTTTCAAAGCCGAACAGGCTCAATATTTTTTTCAGCATAATGGATTGATTCAAAGTGAACCCATCCTCGCTTTTGGTCAATTTAATATTCAGAATGACATCTACCTCTTCCAAGTATTTCATATCAAAACACTATGATAAGAAAGATTTGATCTCGTCAATTATGACAGTGTTTGTTTCAAATGTAAGTATGTCATTTACATATAGACACAAGATCACTCCTTGACCCCTACCATAATGGTAATATATACATTTATCAGCTTCATTCACAGCAAAGCCAGCGGATGTCAAAGTTTTATCAAACTTCTTGTGCCATTATTTAGGTACTTGTTTTAGGCTATACAAGGATTTTAATAATATGCATATCTTATTTTCCTATTCAAAAATCACAAAACTATCCGATTGATTCATATAGATTTCTTCCTCTAACTCTCCATTAAGAAAAGTTGTCTTTACATTTATTTGATGGACATGTAGACCATAGGAAGATGCTAACACAAGAAGCACTCTGATGGTGGTTAATCTGGCGACAGGAAAATAGGTTTCAAAGAAATCTTCTCCCTCTTTCTTAGTGTAACTCTTGGCCACAAGTTTTATCTTGTACTTTTCAATAGTACCATCAGACCTTAATTTTTTTTAAAAAATTCACTTACATCTTATAGGTTTGCACCCAATAGGACGATTAGTGATCTCCCAAATTCCATTAGCCATGATAGAGTCCATCTCGCTACGGATTGCCTCTTTCCAATACTCAGCATCAGAAGATGCATAAGCCTCCGAAAGAGTCTTTGGCACATCATCCACGAGGTATACAATAAAATCATTACCAAATATTTTTTCAATCATTTGTCTCTTGCTCCTCTGAGGAGCTTCTACGACTAGATTATTATCCTCCTCGGGGACATCACAAATTAGTTCAAAAATAGTGGGAAATTCAGAAATTTGATTATTCTCATTTTTGATATTATCGGTTTGAACATTCTCAGTTCATGAAGTATTGCTACTGTTATCATAGGAAAGATATTCTCAAAGAATGAAGCATCTCTAGACTTCATTATTGTGTTAGCAATAATCTCAAGAGTTTTTGATTTAACTACTAAAAATCTTTAGGCCGTGCTATTTTAAGCATATCTTAAAAGAAATATTATCGACTATTTTTGGTCCAAGCTTTCTCTTTTTCTGCAGTGGTATATTAACTTTTGCCAAACAACTCCAAGTTCACAGAAAATTAACTTTAGGTTTTCTCTCCTTCCATCTCTCATATAGAGCAATCTTACTCCTTTTAGTGATTACTTTATTTAGAAAGAAAGTTGTTACATACTAAAACTCTCTAATATGGCATTAACCAAGTCATTTAGTGTCTGCTTTTCCTCTGACTACCCATTTGATTGGGGTGAATATGGTAGTGTTAATCATGGATTGTTCCTTTCTCATAACTGATTGGGGAATTCATGAGAGCGTACTCTCCTCCACGATCGGACCTCAATCTTTTATTTTCTTTTCAAGTTAGTTCTCAAGTTTGGCCTTATAAGTTTTAAAGTAGTTTAAAGTTTCATCCTTAGTGTAAATACAAATAGCAGTAACATGTTGTATCATCAATAAAAGTTAGAAAATATTTTTGCCTTCTTTTGTCAATAATCCATTCATTTTCACATAAATCGAGTAAACAAGATCTAATGGTACCAAATTATTTTTATCCTTTAATCCATTAAAGGGTTTTGAGAGTAGTTTTCTTTACACATAGTGACACTTTGATCCTTTAACAATTTCACATTTTAGAATTAAATCTAATCTAGACATTCTAGCATAATATCAAAACCAATATGAGAAATGAGAATACCAAATATTTACCTCATATTTATTTAAACCTGTTGCAACATTCAAATTAAAACAAGACTCTAAAGTATTTAGGTGGAACAAGCCTCCATTCTCATAGCTTTTACCAACAATTTTTTTGAACTTAGACACTACAATGTTATTTAACTTAAAAACTAGCTTATAATCATCTCTACATAGGAGAGAACCACTAATAAGGTTGTAACACCTCAGGACCCACATTACCCTCGAATGCCATCAAACAACTCCACAACTAGCCAAAGTATAAGATAAAATAAATTGGCAACATTTTAAATCATGATAAACTAAATGGAAGCATAACGAACAAAAGGAAAAGCCTAATTGAGAACATCCAGTATCAATTTAATCAAATAAAACAGTTCACAAACTAGTATTATTAGTTTGAAGTAACCATCAATGAGGTAAGTAGAGTATTGGCTAAAGTCTCCTCATTTTATTACAGCATGAATCATACAATGAAGTGCATTTGTGTTGTGCCGCTCTACCCTTCCCATGCAAGTTCAAGGACCACCTATAGGGGAAAAACAAGAGTGAGATAAAAATCTCAGTAAGCAAACTAATTAACAAGCTAACTAAACTACAAATGTTTAATAATCAACATTCGATTACCACAATGACCATAACTAAATCCTCTACCACAATTATTATGTAATATCCTGAACGTTGTTTCGGTGTCAGTTTTTAAATTAATCGCGGAGTCGCCCGGATTTTCAGTAAATCACGGGAGGTGAAAATAAATTCTTCGAAATAGTCAAAAATAATAAAGAGAATTAAAATAATTAATTAAGAGGTTTTGGGTTGTCCGGAGGGGTGGGCCAGCCACTTTGGGCCCGCTAGCCCAAACGGGGGCCCGTACCCCCTCCCAAACCCTAGCACCCCCTTTATAAACCCCTTGGGGAGCCCTCCCTCCCCTTTTTCCCACCCTAAGCCGCCACCCCCTGCCTCCTTGCACCTCCCCTCTGCCCAAGTGCTGCTGCAAGGAGATGAAGGAGAAGAAGGAAGAAGGGAAGAGGAAGGAGAGGAAGAGAGGAAGGAGAAGAAGGGAAGGAGAAGGAGAGGAAGAAGAGGGTGATCCCAATCCCCTAGGTAATTCTTCCTCATCTCAATCTCTCTGTTTTATGCCGAATTTAGGGTTCTTAGCCCCAGTTTTGAAGGGATTAGCAATTTAGAGAACCCCGATTAGAGAATCCCGATTGGCTGTCTGTAGATCAAATCGCGTGATGTTACTGTTCATGCGGTTTCGACCCTAAAACCATTTTTCCGAGGTCTCCCCAAAAGGCAAAAAATAGAGGACAACGATACGCATCTACTGTATTTGTTCCAGATTTTTTGGCAGCGTAATTTAGGCGTACCAGGGTCTGGAATCGCGCTGTCCGTCAGGGGTGCAGTCAGGGACAGACTGCTGTTCAGATGGGAATTAGGGGTAGAAGATGAATTTTAAATTTTTGGCCACCATTGAGAAAGTTGTAGGGAATTCAGCAGTCTAGCTGTTGTAAAAGAACCAGAATTTTTAGAGCCTTGATCTGTTCTGGGGACGCATTACAAGTCGGCTGTCCAGACTTTCAGAACAGAGGACGTCCTCTGTTTTGTGCATTAGATTTCACCTTGTTAATGACAAGATAAAAATATGTGATCTACATGAAAAGTGTAGGTATTTAAGTGAGGAATCCAGATATATATCTTTTGCTGTGATTAGTTTTATATTTTTAAAGATAATAAAATGTTAAGCACCGCTGCAGTGGGAATATTGTAGAACCGTTCTGCGGGAAGGATGTTATGGGGTTTAGGGTTTTGGTGACACTTTTCTTTGAGAGTCGTGATTGTATTGCTGTGTATTGTGCTGAGAGGTACCTTTTGGATAGGCGGATTTGCTACGATCGGCGTGATCTCGTCGCCTCGTCGGTAGAGTAAGTAAGCGTAGCGGATGTGCTACCGTTTAACTCGTTATTCTTACTACTTACAATATGCATGATTTACGTAATGTTAAATGATATGCCATGATTACATATTTTCTAAGGAAGAATGTGGTAGCAAGATATTAATCAATTGTCATGTTTGGATGAGTTTTGGTAGTATTATGGTAATTTGCTTAATAAGCTAATTGTGGTATATGAAAGTAAATGCATAGTAGTTATGATGATATTTTCTTATTGTTAAATTCATGAGAATCATATTGATGCCCTTGAAGTGGGTATTATTGTGGCTTTAGTGGTAGTATTCTTAATGGATACTTGTGGTCGTATTGTGGTCTTTGTGGTAGAATACACTATAGATCGATTGATTTTGATCTTGGTGAACCGATGGTGGAATATGTGGTTGACCTTCGTAGTTAAATTCTTGTGGTTTATGATTATCATATCATTCATAACATGTCATGACATTGCATTGTGGATGTCGCTGCTTATAGCCGCGATCGTACCGGTACAACATCGTGCATTGCCGTAGCACAATGCACACTTTTACCTTGTTGGGTAAAGGTGCAGTGGAGCATAGCATGCATATGCATTGCATCGTGGAAAGATCATTTGCATCCTTATGCAATATATTGTGGTGAAGTTATTTTACAAACAACTGCAACTTTATAGTTGTAATGTGAAATTAGCTCATAAGAGCCACTTGTGTATGAGGAAAGTGTCGTGGTTGTAGATTGTGGTTCATCCCTTGTGAGTACGATAGGGGTTGTGATTGTGGCATGAGATTCTTTTCTCTTGTGGTAAGTGGTGATAGCAGTTGTGGACACGAGGAATAATAAGGTTAGTGAGGTAAATCGTGTTAATACTTTATTGTCATCGGTAGTGGTGGTGGTGCATGATAAGAAGTAGTTAATCAAGATTCATTTGCTAATATTCTACTATTCTTTGGTAGTAAATATGGTTGAGGCAATAATTGTGGTCATTTAGGAAATGGATATTGATGCTTAATATCATTGTAGTTTAATTAGTTTGTTAATGAATATGGATGCACATTGTAGATGTGGACATGTGAATACTTTAATGATATTGTATATTTGTTTGTAGTCTGAATAGCCTGTTGAACAGTTTGCTTGCTGAGATTTTTATCTCACCCTTGTTTTTCCCCCCTATAGGTGATTCCTGAGTATTCATGGGATGGGTAGAGCAGCACCACAATAATGCACTTGTTTTATCAATTCATGCTGTAATAAAGTCGATGGATTTCTAACCAAATGCCTATCTATCCATAGATGGTTGTTTTATTTAATAATGATGATCTTGTAAACTATTCTTGATTTAATCTGCTAGAGGTTGTTATTGAACTTGTTACCATTATCTTATTTCTCTTAGTTGTTTATACTTCAGCAATGCTTCATGTCTAGAAAATTGTTGCGAAATAAATTATCTTGAAATTTTTTGGCTAGGCATAAGTGGTTTAGTGGCATCCTAGGGTGATGTGGATCTGGGGTATTACATATTAAACCACCAATGACTCCCACGAGTCAAACCTCAAAGATTTCAGCAAATAACATATGTATGCAGTTATTCTATCACGAGTAAATACATATGCATGCTTATAATCCACTGCACCCTTACCCAATAAGGTAAGAGTGTGCATCGTACTACTGACAATGTGCGATGTTGTACGATCTGATCACAGCGATGTGTGGTGACATCCACAATGCAAAATGACATGTCATGATATAAATGCTATGATTCACATGATTCACAATGATATAACCGCAAAGATCAACATTATACTCATCAAGTATTCTGCCTCTTCATCCACACATGTTTCATTAAAAACACCACCACTTAACCTCAAGTAATCCATCAAGATATAAACAAATAATTCTTAAATTGCTATCATATAGTTCACACTAAGTAATCATGTAGCAATGGTAAAACATCTTAGATTAAGAGAAATATTTAATGTGAAGGTAGTATGATTAACGAGTTAATCGGTAACACATCCGCTATGTTTACTTGCCTCTATCGTTGAAGCGAAGCGATTCTGCGATCGAGAGCAAAACTACCTGTCCAAAAGTTACTTCTCAGCACAAGTCTACAGCAAGGTAATCGTGATTTAAGAAAATAAAGACACGCTATACCTAAACCCGACAATAATCTCTCCGCTCGTCGATCCCTCACCTAGCCCACTGTGATAGCATTGCTTAATATTTTTGTATCTTTAAAACTATTAAGCTATTTACAACAAATAATACATTTCTGGAAACTACACTGAAATATCTTCAATTTTCAAGTAGACCACTAGATTTTATGTAGCTGCTAACATGGTGTAATCTAAAGCGCAAAGCAGAGGACATACACTGTTTGGTAACCTAGCTTGATCACCTTCTAACGTACACCACCTTCTTTACAAAGCTCTAAAATTCATGATTGTTTACAGCAACTAGATCACAAGATTTCCTACAACTTTTGTTATTGAGAGAAAAATCATAAAAATCATCTTCTACTCTGAATCTACTCCTGAACAGCAATCTGTCTCGGACTACACCTCAGCCAAACAGCAAAGTTCCCAACTCTGCTGCGCCTAAACCCCGTGGCCAAAAATTCTAGAAAAATTATAGAAAAAAGATCTCGTTGTCCTCTACAACTTTCCTTTGTCCAGACCTATAGGAAAAATCGTTTCGATGTCCTAATCTATGCAAACAGCCATCTTTGCACAAATCTGTCTCTGCATGAGACAACGAAAATAACTAATCGGTTAATCAATTTGCTAATCCCCTTCTAATCTTGTGTCAAGAACCCTATTACTCTAAAAATAGAAGGATTTGAGATGGAGAAAAGTTACCTAGGTGATCCCCTTGAGATCACCCCTCTTCTCTTCTCCTCTTCCTCTTCCTCCCTTCTCTTCCTTCTCTTCTTCCCTTCTTACTTTCTCCTTTGCACCAATGGACAGCAGCAATGGGGGGGGGGAGATGGAGGCACGGGGAGGATGGGGGTGGCGGCTAGGGGAAAGGGAGGGTCGGCCAATAAGGGGTTTTATGGGAGGGCTAGGGTTAAAGGGGGTGCGGCCACCACTTGGGCTAACAGCTGGTTAGCCCAAGTGGCAAGCCCATCCCTCTAGGCAGCCCAAAAATGGATTTTTTATTTATTTAATTCATTTTTTTATTTTATACTATTCCACAATTTTATTTTTCCTTCCCACGATTTCTGAAAACCGGACGACTCCACGATTCGCTAAAACCTTCCCGGGGGCGTCGTAAAGATGTTAAGGGTATTACAAAGATTCATATTTATTGTAGGAGTATGCTGCATGTTCTTCAAGTGAACAATCTTCTCTGAAATAAGCTTTAGATTCACCGTGCCAACACATAAAAGCGAAGCATGCAAGCCGTTTCCCATTAGGACAAAGGAAGCCCTTTGCTACAGTAAGAAGAAAACAAAAAATATCGAACATATGTGAACATTAGCACTAGTATCAACTCACCGATCGGTGGATTGACATCTTTGAAAAGACAACGGTGAATTACCATACCTCTTGAAGTTGAGGCCTCGCCTATGATCATGTTTATAGCCTTCTTCTTTGACTATTCACCATATCTGATTTTGCATAAGTGTGAGTCCTTCACCATATGACCGTCTTTTCCACATACAAAGCAGGTAATGTCCCTCAAATCCTTTTTCTCAGTTTTCTTCTTTTTAAAGCTAGTTGTCTTATTCATTTTGTTGGTTTTGTACTTCTTTACTGTAGTCTTTTTTTCTCTATGAAATTTGCATTGTTTTGGCCAGAGATACTTGGTGCATCCTTTGCTCTTGCCTTTTCTTCCACATTGAGTGCAGTAATGAGATCCTCAACAGAAATATCTTCCCTGTGTTTTAGGGTAGTGGCAAAATCTGCTAAGAAGCAGAGAGTTTAGCAAAAATGCCTGACCACAAACTTAAGAGGCAATACACGGCCTAGGTGCGCAATCTCACCAACTAGTAGTGGAGGTCATAAACTTATCCAACTATGAACATAGCCTCATCAACTATGAACTTAGTCTAAAGTTGAAAAATTGCTCACACATGTAGAGCTAGCAACCTGTCTCTGCCTCTACATATTTGTACTCTAGTGCATCCCATAACTCTGTGGCGGACTTATAGTCCATGTACACTTTGAAAGTTGATCTGCCAGAACAATCAAAATGCAGCCAAGAGTAGTGTTGTTTGCATTATCAAATTAAACGAACTACTCAACAGTAAATGGATACTATGGGTGGATAACTCACCACAACCCCAAAGACATGAGCCAAAACTTAGCTCTAGTGCGCCATGTATGAATATTCTAACCAAGAAGCCTCTCGGGTTTTATCGTATCAAAAGCACTAATCATTTACGTATTGCAACAAAGTTCACAATAAGGTTTATGGAATATTGGATATATAGTCAATATTTTAATTTTAAATTTTACTAGAAGATTATATAAAAACTAGTGATGCAAAACACATAACTAACTTGATGAGGCTATTTATTGTACTTCAGAAAATAGACAAAGAAAATACGATATCAAAGTCAATGGAATGAGAGAATGACTTCTTGTTTGGCTTGATGAAGAATAGGAAGTAGCGTAGGCTCGATGCGAGTGTAGGCTTAATCTTTGTGAGGGCGTAGATGAAGCAAGCGGGAGTGGTCGCATAAATGTGCTGCCCGAGAAATTTTATTGTCGCCCCGTGCGGTACTCTCTGTGGCAATGGCTCGAGATAGTCGCTCTCCCTTCTTCTAGGTGCACGTTGAGAAGAAAGGTTGCGAGATTCGATTACTTAACTCTTAGTACAAACTCTCTAGAGAGGAACAAAACATTGGAAGAAGAAGATGGAGGAGTTCGGTCTCTTAAACTGGATGTCTCCAAGACTTTTTTATTGATGTGCTAATTACCCTCTAATGTGGTGTAGGATCGGAAATGGCAATATAGGGGTGAATGGTGCCTTCAAAAATCGCCCGAAGTATCATAGAGCTTACAACTCTCCAATAGCTATAAGAGCTACCAAGAAGATGATTGACCTCTCTGAAATTGCAAATCAAATAACACTCATAAAAGTGCAAGCTGCTGCTCCCAAACCCCTTTAGGTCAACTCTGCTCGGACACAAAACAAAACAATCAAGTGCTACTCTAATCCACAGCACACACGAAGACTTCACTAAAATCACAAGGCTGCTCTCCAAGCCATCCCACACACATACACACAACGGAGAAAATGAAAGGACTCCACCTCACACACGTGAGAACCAACTCATCAAGCTTTGGTTCTTTTTCAACTAACTCGCACTTGAGAGAAGCGCCAACCTATTCAACAAAATAAAGACCACCAAACTGACTAGTAATCGAAAGGCCAAATGTTGACTAGCGACAGCAGTGCAGAACCAAAAACGATCGAAACAAAGAAATTAAATCAGCACCTAGCTAGCAAAAGGATATGAGACGAAAATCAGATCTTGAAGCACTTGAACTGCGGAAAATGTTGGTGCTATAAGCGAAATCATGCTGAAATCGAGAACAAGTGCAGATGGAAATCAGTAAGCGAGCGGTGGCGGGAATACTAAAGCAATGAGTGGCTGAAAACTCTTGGGAGAGGACTGCGGCGGGATGTAGAACCGAAATGAATATCCCCTTGAGCACACGGCTTGGCGAGAATTCTGAGAAGAGCGATTCGGTAGAGAGGCAATCAAACATGAGTGAAAAACCGCAAGCGATAGCTGAGATCTTGGCGAAGCGCAAAGAAACGAAGCAAGCGGCGGAGAGTAAGTCCAGAATCATTAATGCGAAACAAGCGAGGAATAAATGGATTGGCTGCTTTGCTTTTACTGCTTTGCTAGCCGCACATGCGATCAACTAAAGACTTGAGTAACAGAGCGGATAAAACACAGCGGCGAGGCGAGGAATGGACCGAAAACTTAGAAAAATAGAGAATCTTGGTGAGAAACGGTGTGTGAGAACTGAGCGCCATCCGAAATCTGAAAAGTGATTTGAGAGGAAAGAGCACATTAATTTTGCTTGGGTGACAAGGGTTAAGGGTTCGGCAGCTAGAAGAGAACATGAAATCAGCAACACGCGATCTCTGATTAAAACTGAAAATGGCATACAATCTTGTGTTTGCCTCACGAAAATAGATGAAACCAGTGCGTACTACTGCAGCCCCAAAACAAGGAAATTTACCAAGGATTGCTTGAAGATTTAGGGTCAAATGATTTGGACTTTGAGGCCAAATAATCTCAAGACTTTAGGAAACAAGAGAAATCATCAAGCGAACAAGAAAAAAGAAATTTGGCTGAAATATGAAAATCCAATGAGAATGAGGTAATTTCCAAATTACTCCCAATCTTTGATCCTCTGGCCATGAGACTTTGAGGATAGCTAGCCCATGGACACAACATGCCCAGTTTCTTGCCATCTCAAGAAGGGAAACATGAATTTCACCAAAACTCTATAAACATGAAGTGAAGAACAGAGAAGTGAAACATGCAAAACTTTGATTCCTTCACCTAGCTCATGGGAAAATTCAATCAAGTGATCTTGAGACCTATTCCCATCATTGAGCAACCCATTTTGCACCTCACGGCAGGAAATAACAATAAATCAAAAATTCAAGAAATCAGCACACAGGACATCCAAGAACACGGGGCTCGGGAGAAAATCTTGAGAAATTTCATTCCAACAAAAGATTACAGAGGAGTCCGACGCATGGACATTAAAACAAGAGGAATGATTACATGGATTCTCAATTCATTCTCTCCCTCTCCCAAACACAATAACACACCACAGGCACACACGAGAACTCACACGAGGAGTAGCTCTGACCACTTACTTGACCCCCAGACCACAGAAGACAAAAGGAAAAACCTCACTTGCTTCCCATCTCCAACTGGCAAATCAAGAATTGGCAGCAACTGTCCACTCCATGCCACCTTCCCAAATGAGGCAAAGGTCAAAGCCTGGACAAAGTGGAGGGAAAACTCAATTCCACTGCAAACCCTAACATCTTGCTTCCATTTTGCCGCCTTGCGTATTTTACCGAAATGCCCCTGCCGCACTATCCTGGAAGCTTCCTGTCGACGCACGACGGCACCCGGCATCCTGACCGTCTGGACCTCGACTCCTCCCTGAGTCTAGTCCCGGTCCACTCGTCATCGCCCGTCGTGTTCGTCACGAGTAGTTCCGGTCCCTTGTCTCCCGGCTCACAACCACCTCAGTAGTCTTGATCATCTTCGGCATCTTTGACCGTCTGGACCTCGACACCTCCTGTGTCTAGTCCTGGTCCTCCTCGCCTCACAATGACCTAGCTCTGAAGTTCTGCAGTCACACAGACAAGCAAACCATCACATAGTACCGCACGAACCAGCATAATCAACATTAGCACAAGTGAAGGTACTCAATCCTAGAGCACCCAAAACAAACTCAAACTCACTAAACCAGTCATCAATTACTCATCACAAATATGGGGATACCTCCACATGGTCTCTCACTGACACCATTAAACTGAAATAATACTCTCGAGTAACTGACTATATTATTGAATGGTAATTGCTACAATTCAAACTAGATAATGATAATTAAACAGTCTCATTACCAGTCAAAAAGAGAGAGGTGATGCATGGCTCAGCAAAAATAAAATGGATTTAGTCTGCCAAGTGGTGCACCACATCATGGCACAGTCACGCATCGCAAGTCACAAGTCACGTGAAAATATATGAATACGCGGGCGCATGCGCGCACACATGTGTTTGGCCAAAGCCTTCTTTGTGCCATCCTCATCCATAATTTAAGGAGTGGTATGAACTCCATGTTATAAATTGATCTCTCACATATTGCCTTAGCAATATGGTACTAAGCTATGCACGCTTTGGAATTAAGAAAATGGGCCTCACTCATGGGCCTATTTTTAACAGAACTTGATTTACGGTTGTGTCACCAGGTTGGAATTTGATCTGACTATACATGGGCTAATTGGACTAAATATGCTCTGGCCTTTTATGAATTTTATAGATTTGGGTATGGATATCAAATGGGCCAAGTCCAACAAAAAAATTAGATTAGAGGTGGAATGGATATATCCATATCCAATCTTATATATGTTCAAAAAGGGTATAATCCAAGTCCAATCCCTCAAACTATACAAGATCCAACCTTACTCCAATCGATTAGTAATTTCCATGTCCAATCCAACAATTCAAATAGCCTAACACAATAGAATAAATCAAATGTAACAGCCCAAAATTCCCAAAACAACTAAAATTATTATAAAATCATCATTCTTGCATTTTTGAAGTTTTTTCAGGATTTTTCAGCATTTCTAAAATTGATTTTGAATTCTTCAGCATCTGAAAATGAATTTATAAAACTTCACGAGCATGGACATAATTTATTTGGGCTCTAAATATTCCAAAGAACCTCTCCAAAACAATTCATGAATTTTGAAGTTGAGCTGCTAATTTTGAAAATTCAAACTTAATTTACTGCAATTAAATCAATTAGAAAACAAACTAAAAATTTGTTTCCTTACGTAGGCCAATTCTATCCTTTGTTAGCCTACCTCACTCTGTCAGCCTATTATTGTTTGGCCCAACTTCTCCCAATGCCATTTCATTTTCTGTCTCCTAGTGCGAAAATGCATTCTCATTTTCCGTCTTCTCTCACGCCGACTCTCTCTCTCTCTCCTCTCTCTCTCTCATGTTGGTGGGTCGGGACCGACTCTCTAGACCTCATTTTCCACCTTGTCTCGTGTCATGTACGATCACCTGTGAGCTCTATGCTGCTCTACGCCACGCTGCGCCAAAGATGGGAGGCTTGTTGACCGCCTCGAACACCCTTCCCCATACAGCTGTCTGCCTCCTCTTGTAACCTCCCAAGCCGTCCCATCTCCAAAGCGGCCATGATCGCCATCTCCTTGTCGCCATCTCCTTGTCACAGCCTAAATGGAATCACTAAGCCAAGCTGCACCATCACCAATATTTAAGCCTGCCTGAGCACACCATTCTCTCTTCTAGAGCACGCTGCCTCCATTTAACCCTTTGGCAAAGTCTCTCTTCCTTCGCTTCGCCCAGAATGCACCGTCGCCACTAGCTCCAATGCATGTGCTCCGCTGAGCTCCACCATGGTTTGAGCCCTTCTCAGTGAGCCCTTAGCCTTCTATTCGCATCACTTCGCATTGTTTCTCCCCAATTTGGTTTTCTCTCACCCAATCCTACCTCTCTTGGAGCTCATCGACTTGACCCCGCTTTCTTCTCCAATTCTAGCCGCCACCCTTTTAGAGTAGTTCCCCCTCCCGATGAGCTATAGCCCTTTCTATGTCCATTTTTGCATCCCTTATCCTTCTGAACTCAATTCCTCCCTTGGTTTCAATTGAATGTCACCGTTGGGAGTTACCATCGAGCATGATGTCGCCACGCAGCAACCCATCACCATACGGTCACTTCAAACCTCCTCCGTTGTTGCCATCTTCCTTTGTGGTGACCAAGGTGAGCTCGGTGCTAATGTCTTGCTTAGTAAGCCCAACATAGTAATTATTTTTGTCATAACCGTAGCCCCACCTAGTGTCATCACTCCGCTCCACCGCCAACTCAGCTTCGGTGAACTCCAAGCCCTACCACCACCACCCAGAGCCTTGCTGCAACCTTCTCTTTCCATTCTCGAGGTTACCTGTGCACCTGTGCCACTCCCTCACCACTGGTGAGCTCAGCAATGAGCTCTACCATGGCGCTCAACTCCTTCCCCTGATTCTCTCTCTGACTAATGGGCCCACGGGGTGAGCTTAAATAACATTAATGATGTGGTTAATACTAAGTATTCACTGACATGTGGGCCTAAATAGATAAATTAGTTTATATTATGTTTAAAATCAGATTTAAAACCTAAGTCTTTGACTTGTGGACCCCAACTATCAGTCATTTCAAAAAATAATAAAATTGTATAGACCCCACCTGTCATCCTATGAAATAAACACATATTTTTATTTAGAAAGAAAAAAATAAATGAAAATATGAGTTGATACGTTCTTTTCTTTTTCAGCATTTTTAAATTCAACCCAAATTCAAATACATGTAACTTTTGCATATGAACTCCAAATTAAGTGATTTTTATCTGTAAAATTTTATAAAATCATGCACTTTCATATTCTACAAAAAATATTTGAATTTTCTCTCTATTTGGATTTATCTAGATCTTATTTGCAATATTTGGTATTAGCCAACTAAATACTGACATTCCGAAAAAGTTCGTCAATGAGCCAAAGCAAGACCATGAGTTCAACAAGCAATGCAAGTGCCCCCTTTGACTATGTTGATCCCATATTTCAATGTTTTGTATTTGTGTTCAAAACACTATGCATGCAAGTAATTTTAGTATAAACCACTCTATTGGTAAGGACAATAGTTATGACCAATTGTTGTATCGATTCTATCTTGAAAAGTTGTTATCTTTTCTGTTGCCACCGTAGCAATTATATCCATAGTTGATATTATGTGGAACTTGGAGATTAAAATGAAGTAGTTGATGCTTTGCCATGCTCATAATGGTACTAAATACTGTGAGGTTGGAAATAGGTCTAAATGTTCAAAAGTAGGAGATACTTAAGAATTAGTATAGAGGGATTACCCACTACAAAAAAACTCCATGTAGAGGTACTTTTTTAGAGGTGCTTTCTAAGTTCTCTAAAATTAGAGTTACATAACCTAGAGACACTTTAAATATTGCCATAAAATTTTGTCTTGTAGAGGTGGTTTTAAGATGTTTTAGAACCACAGGCAAACTTTATCTTGTAGAGACGGTTTTGAGATGCTCTCTAATTTGCCTAAAGTTTTTTTGTTGTGTAGAGACATTTTTTAGATGCTTTTAACTATCTCAGGCATTTGTTTGGTGGTTTACATGTGTTAAATGACCTACGTATAAATATTACAAGGCACAACTAAACATGTGAAGTGGTGAGATTAGCGTGGTTAGTGCAATATAACCAAGAAGCGTACTATTCTCATGAGGTCTAGATTTGAGTGCCAACATTTGCAAGGGTCCATATTTTTTTATATTTTATTTTCTATGGTATACTATGGTCCACATATTTTTTATAGTTTATTTTCTATGGATATTATACTAGTAGCATAATTTAACGTCACTATAAAATGTCTTTATTCGCATAGAGACACAATAAAGCTTCTCTATAAAATACCACAAAGAATATAGAGGTATTTTAATAATATGTCTCTAAGTTCACAGCGATGATGCATAGAAAGACACTTATGAGGTGTTTTAAAAAACATCTTTACAACAATGTAAAGACATGAAAAAAATATCTCTATTATATTAAAATAAAGTCTCTATGTGGGGTTTGTGTTGTAGTGACATCTGTTATTTTGGTTAGCAAATAAAATAAAAACATGTTTTCGGCTTGGGCGAGTGGTTGTAGAGACCGGTGTGATGAGCATGAGACTTTGGTTTGTGGATGTCTCACCGGGTCACTAAGGACTGGGACTATAGTGTGGTTAGACCCAAGATACAATATCGACCACATGTGCATTTATGGGATGGCCTAAGTATAATAAGTTCTTGTGTGCTTACAACTTCACCACAGTCGTAGATTGTAGGTGATTTTTGGGTAGTGCGAGCATAGTGCGATTCCATATTTGAAGGAACCTTGCCAATAAGGAAGGTTTAGCAACACACGATTTGAGTCTTAGAATGCTGAAGGGCACTCTCCATCTTAAAATGGTATCATAGCATGATCATTGTTAGGATCGGTAATGTAAAAACTTTGTCATAAACTCTCAAATCGGATACCCATGGTATCACATGACATGTATAATATCATGGGACATTTATGTCATGTGGGTAAAGTGTACAACCTCTGTAAAGTGTAAAACTATTCGAATAGTTATGTACACGGTCATAGATGACTTGGTGAATCCTCCACCTTAATAGTTTTATATTTTATAAAATGATTCAGGGAATGTATGGATGGGAAATCGATGCATAGCTTGGATCAGCAAAGTTATGCCACTATTTGAAATTCTAGGGCATTAAGCCTCTTGTTCAAAATTATGCTATTATCACTTTACCATTATTTACTTATCAAATTTACATTCTCTTACAACTTTCGTTTGCAATCTACCATTCGTTATTTCAATTGAAGACATGTTTAGCAAATTAAACTAGACTAGATATCTACCTTTGACTCAACCTGCATACTATATAACTTTGCTTTAAAGTCTTATGGAGTACGATTTTCATACTCACCTTTGCTTGCTGAACATATTCGGAGGATGCGAGAAAAGATCATCTTGTGGGTATTATTATGTAGAAGATTTTGGTGATAAGGACACTGATTTTTAGAGTTCTGCCCTAGTTAGTTGTCTGTTGTTGGGATCAGGGAAAAACATTTCGGATGGAAAAAAAATCTCAGAACCCCCCGAAAGAACCGAAATGGACAAAATTTCGGAATTTTGTCCGAAATTTTTGAACAGCGTTCGAACTCTGAGCCAGATTTTGGGCGAAAATAGAACGAAATACGAACAAAAACTGAACGAAAAAATGAAGAAATCTGGACAAAATCTCTTTCCCTTTGCACATGAATTGTCAACACACTACATAAGAGCAACAAATTACCACATGCAGCGATTTTGCATATATCACTAAACGATTCAAGAGATTTTCAAGAATTTTCAGTAAATGCTCAAGGTGTTGCAAAACACCATGTTCTCCATCAAGTGTAAAAGATACCTTCATTCAGATAGTAAGCTTCTGTCAGTAGATGAAGAAAGTCAAGAAACAAAGACAAATTTGAAGCTCTCATCATAGTGTTTACACACCTCGGGTATAGGCAGACATCAATCTGTCCACTAGAAAGAGAAGCATGCATGGCTATGAACCCACTGCTTCTTCCCATTAATTTGACCAACCCAATTCCATGATATGCGCTATGTGCCTGAAGATAGAAGAAAGGAGCCGACACTGGAGTCTGGAGGCGGTGGCGCCGGTCGGGAGCTACATCAGGATTTCAATTCCCCGCCTTGGCCGCTACTCGGTGGAGTATGGGGAAGGGGATTGGCCGCCCGCCGTCGGCAAAGAAGAAGACATCAACTAGACATCGCCGACACAGAAGAAGACATGGCCCACCTCGGCGTTGCCTTGCTCGCGCTCCTGGTGGCCGCCGCGGCTGTCGCCTGCCTCCCCGAGCCTGCCTCTGAGTGCGCCGCCGACCTGGACGGGATGGCCGCCGCCCACACTCTTCTTGGCCGCCGCCCGCCGCTCGTTCCTCGCCGCTCGGGGTATCGCCGCCGTATGGGGAGTTGGGGACTGGGGAGGGAGTTCGGGACTCGGGACTCGGGACTGCGCGTTTGGAATTGGGAGTTGGGGGTTAGGGTTAGGCACTTAGGCGGCAGTGCGGCGGATGGGCTGCTGGGCTGCGCGGCTTGCACGTTGCGGGCCGGCGTGCGGTGTAATTCAAAAACATCCGAAATTTTTTACCGAGAGGCGATATTTTCGGGGCCCAACGAAAGTAACGAAATTTCGTCCTTTCGGCAAAATTTCGGCCGAAATTTTTTTCCCTGGTTGGGATGAGGCATACTTATTGGATTTTGGTGGCTCTTTTATCTTTCACTTCTGTTAAACTTATTTTATTGTATGTTCTATTTGGATAGTCAACCCAAGTGTTGTAAAATTAGTCATATAGGCTTATGTCCGATCGCTACCTATATGAACTACCTTGTTTTAAATTTATCGTGTATGGATGTGATATGAATATTATTGAATATATGTACTAGCCATGATCATGAGACTAGCACGGCAAACACATAGGGTTTGGAATGCAAATTCAGTCCCGACGAGTTGGTATCATAGTCATCTTGTTGTAGGTTGAACGATCCTTAGGTAGGCTAGTCGTTAATATAGATTTAAAACCTTATTTACAAACTTAACAAATAATCATGAAAAATATAGAATATACTTGCTGTTTTGCTTCTCTCCTTACTTAGTTCTTTCCGTACCTCCTTTTTGCTTGGTTATAAAATGGTTACTAATTCTCTCCTATTTCAAATTGTAGATGGCCTGAATTCTTTGTAGCCAAGGCGATGGTTGGCCTAGTGATGCGGATACACATGTTGATATTGATGTGACCACACCACAAACATCGACCATAACTCCCAAGAATAAACAAAAGGTGAATTCGTTTCTTGATTTCAATTTGTCTTAAATGAGAATATGATGCTATCTAATGATGAGGATGTCCATGAAGCCGAACCTACGATACAAGGACCAATGACTCGAGACGCAGCGCGTCAACTTAACTATCGGTGAATGCGTTCCTAACATTGCATACAAATGTTCCAAAGAACGAAATACTTTTTAATTCTTGTGATAATTTAATTGTCCTTAGGAACCATGGAGAAGGACCACGTGAGCCCAAGCATACAAGTGAAACCGTCATGCGCACCGGCTGATAGCTAGCTGTTCACGTTCGACTCAGATTCGGCCCTTCTGATAGCATCTATTTCAAACGGCCATAACTTTGTATCCAAGAGGAATCTCAAGGTCCACGAGTACTTGTTGGAAAGCTTTTGAAGTCTACTTTCAGATGAATCTAGCCCCACCTCCAAATTCCTTCTATGTGCACCGCAATTACCAAAACAATCCAATGCTGATTCAGCCTGACAGGACCAACTTTAATGCTTATAGATTTCACATCAAGAGTCCATTTGGAATGTGTGAGTACAGCATGAAAAGCTTATCTTGTCCTCTTTCCAACGGATCTAGCCTCATCCAAAAATTTCTTTTTTGCGCGGCGCAATCATCAAAATAATCTTCAGTTTCAGAAATAGAGATTGAATCCGATAGGATTTGATTACTTTCCATGTGTTGAAATATTTCTATATGCAAGGGCCTGCGTGCCCCTATAAATAGAGGTTCCATTGGTCATATAACACAGACCACCTTTGAGAATTAAACTACTATTGTTCGTGCTTGAGTTATTCCTTTGCTACCGAAGCTCCGTGAGGGAATTAGGAGTGTTCTTCAATCAAGATCGTTCAGCCTTTTCGCTGAGAATTGGGTGCATGATAAATCTTCGCTTAATGGTTAGCAAAATCGACACAAGTGTGATTTGGCAGATTAAAGAGTGTTCGTCCCTTGTATTGGCATTGGAGGATCACTACGATTCATCAAGACTCCCATGTGTTAGTGATATGCCCTAGAGGCAACATGGAGATGTTGTATATATCACATACTATGTTTATGATACATTACTTTGTTCCTTGGAATAGACATCATCATTATTGATCAATGAGTATGTGACTTATTCATGAGACTCTTAAATACTAAGATGTTGCTATTTCTAAATGATCCACGATCGTATATCATATGAGGAACAAATATGATTCAAAGACAAAGATCAGCATATGTATTGATTGATGATCATGTCTCATGGATCATGGTATGGTGATACCAAATCAATAATATGGACATGTGTTAGTGAACATATGTTGGATAGACTGCCATGAGACAACTGCAGAGATTCCATGTGTCATCAGTTGGTCTCAAGTAGTGTTTATGTAGAGTCCTTAGACTTGAGATCATCATGGTTCCCAACATGAGTAGTAGCTTATTTTGGGACTACTAAACACTACTCCGTGGCTGGGTAGTCATAAAAGTAGTCTTGGTTTGCCATGAAACATGTAGTGGGATGTGAATGATCAAGATAGAATTTGCCCCTCCTTATGGGAGAGATATCTCTGGGCCTCGATGTAATGGATTATGAAAGTGCATGGCCATGCCAAGGTGATTGAGAGTCAATCACAAGTTTATAATCCATCACGGAATCGAGAGAGTGATTGAGCTATTAAGAGGATGACACAGTCTGCCTTGAGCTCAATCTATATCGTGAGGCAAAGGGATTCGTACATGAGAGAACATTACGAGTTCAGCCGATATGATCTTTACATATACTTTGGGGTTAATATGTCTTACTAGAGGCCGCTATTAACATGGTAGCTGGAAAGGCGTTTCGGGTCACGACCAAGTATCGTGAACCTCTGAGTCGCACGCTTAACGGGTTGGAACACTAATTCGAATATGATTCGGATATGGGCTCAATCGGATAGAGATCGAATAGACTCCTATTGGGCCTCGGTCCACGAGGCCCACGTGAAGGTCTATATATAAGGAGGCGAGGCGGAGGATTCGTCGATTAACATCTAGCGAAACCCTAGCCGCCACCTCGAGCCAAACCCTAGCTGCTCCACGAGTGCTAGTACACTCGCGATCGGCGTTCGGCCCGGGCGTGTGGATACGGTGGGCGCTGCTCGTTGCGATGCTAATCGGCGTGCGTGGAGAGCGATCTGTTGGGACGATCGGCTACTTCCACTACTACCTCGGCGCGAGATTGGATCGGTTTCAATTCTTCTTCATTGCTTGCTGCGGCGTCTAAGTGGTAACGATCCATGATCCTTCCTTAGCATGATGTTCTTGGGTGCGCGGTAGAAAAGTTTTGTTTTACGCTTCCGTAGCCTCGCGTATTCCAATACCATGAGCATCCATCCTACATCGAGAAGATCGGGCGACCCTGTATCATCTGGTATCAGAGCGCAGTTTACTCAGTAGGATCTTATCCCTTTACTTTTCAGTTCATTACTTCTTGTCCTATAGTCCATCTAACCGAAAATTGCCTCAAAAAAATCCAAACCCTAGTTTTGCATCATTATTTTCGCTAATTTTATTAAGTCTTGATCTATTAGAAATTTTGTTTGTGTGCTGATCATCGTGTCTTTTACGTAGCTTAATCTTTGCATATCAATTTTCTTGAAAACCCACTAGTTGATCTTTCAATTAGCATCCAAAAAAAAGAAGATTCAATTCACTGTTTGAATTCTTGTTCTTGCTGTCCACGTGAGATCTTTGCGCATCTTGAAAGAATATCATATCCGAATTTATCTGGGTTTCCATTTTCTTGTTTGATTCACCGCATGAAACCCTAGCTGTCACAAGTTTGCGTCGAAAAGAATCCTAGTTGGACACGTTCGGACAGTCCGAGGTTTGTTGTTTTTTTTTTAAATTCCGAGCGTCTGTTGAGGTTTTCACTTAAATCCTTTGACCCTTAAGACTAGTCTTTGATAATTGTTTTAGGGCTGTTCTAGAATTATCTACACATTGCTGAACAATTTTGGACTTGCGTAGTGTAACATCCCAATTTTTGCTTTTATTTTGAAGAAATAATTTTAAATTAATTATTTCCAATTATCTGGAATTTTCAGAATTTAAAGTTTCTGTTGAAAAGAAAATTTAATGTCAAAATAAGTTGGAAATATTTTTCATATGTTTAAAACATCATCAGTGAATTATGTGAATTTTTCTGGAATTTTTGGAATTTATTTGGTATTTTTCTGAATATTTTAAGCCTTCTAATGTTTTCTGGAATCTTCAAAATCATTTAAAATCCAAAACCCTCCCGGGTTGCCACGTGGCGCCCATCGGCCGTTCATCGCGCCGCCCGAACCATCTCGGCCTCGCGCTCATCCGCCTTCACTCCTCCATTGGCGACACTTGGCATCCATCCGCTCAATCCGCGCACCGCGCTAATCTCGACCTCTCGCTCCCACTTACGCTTGATCGCTTTATTCTCTTCTCCTCCCAGCGCGTGTCGTCATCTTGACCGTTTATGATTGCCGTATTAGATCGCGGCGCGTTGCCACTTAGTACACCCCATCGGCTCGATTTAAATCCGGTTGCGGATTGAATCTCAACGCATCCTTTCACTTACCCCTTCACTCATCATCCTCGGCCTTGATTACTTTCCTCTGCGCGCGTCGTGCATCGAGCCGTAGCCGTCGCCTTCTCTCCTTTCCTCTCTCGCGGCGATTGGGGCCCGCCGTCGATCGTCCCCCTCCTCACCTTCTTCCTCCTCGCGCTGCGCCACTTCCGCCATTAAAGTCCAAAACCGAAGCTTTGATGACCGGTTTCCTTCCGCTTTATGCCCGAGCGGTGCCAAAATTAATCCCGCATGCACGCGTCGTTTGGGCATAAATGCGCTCTGCGCCACTCCTCGCCGTCGCATTTAAAATCTCCGGCGGTTTGAATCCGGCGAGCCGGCGCTGCCGTTACGGCCTCATTCTCCTATAAAACCCGGCCGCGGCTGTGTCTTAGTTCCCTTCGCTGTCTCCACCTCCAATTGCCTTTATCGGCGAGAGCCCTCTGCGCTTGATTTCCTCCGTCGGCCACCAACCGACTCCGGCGAGCAATCGCCGCCGCCTCAAGCCTTCGAGATTCAACTGGAGCATCCTCGGCGTTCTTTGGTGCCAGGCGATCTCATGCGACCACTTTTCGAGTTATTGCGACCACGGAACCCCTCGCGCCGTGAAGCCCTCTCCGGCCGTGCCCCTTTTTGCCGTCTCGTCGCTCAGGCCATCCTCGATAGCTGCGCAAAGTACCAGCGTACTTCCGTGCTCACCTCTTTCATTTGGTACCCTTGGCGGCGCGCGCTTCGCGAGCTCCGACTACCATTGGTCCTGAGCTCCACCGCGCCGGTGCGCCGCGTCGGCATGTCGGGCGGCGTAGCGGCCGAGTGGCAGCCGGAAGGACACCACGCTGCCGCCACCTCGCGCGTAGCTGTCCACGTCGGCTTAAAGCGTGGCGTGGCAGCCGCAGGTAACCGCGTCGCGCGCCACGTTGCTCGCCCGGCCTCCCATTGTTAATCCTTAAGAGGATTACCTACCCTTATGGGGTGGCGGTGCCTCCCGCTCACTTGGCTAGCGCCGCTCTCTTCCCCTCCACTCCCTCGGCGCGTTCGAGCCCGCTCCATGTGGCGAGGTTGAGTTTCTCGTTTTATCCACTGCGACACAGGTCCCACCGTCGGCGACCACCTCTGCACCGTGGGTCCCATACGTCAGAGACTCATTTTAAATGAACTTCGCTGGCGATGGACCCCACATCGGTAATTTCGAATTTATAGATTTAATCAAATCTGAAAATTTCAAATAGCCATATCTTTTTCATTTTAGCTCCAAATTGGTCCATTCAAATTTCTAAATTCATCTAAAATTTCAACCTTTCAATTGGTATATTTATTTTCAATTTTTGAATTTTTATTTTTATTTTATTTATTTGGATTTCTCGATTTACGTGTAGAGACCGATTTGTCCGAGCAACATCAAGATCAAGTTCAGGAAGATTTCAACCCAGCACCAGAAGGCAAGTCTCCTTTGAACATTTTGCTCCTATGTTTTGCAAGTTTCCTTTGATCAACTTGCTCCAATGATTTATAAAATGATTAGGTAGTTATTTTAAAATTATTGCATGCTTATATTATATCAAGTGATAATTTGATTTCGAAAATTTTAGTTAAAGACTCAATTTGTTATACCTTCCATTGAAAATTGTTTACCTTGTACCATTGTCAACTTAGGATATCCCTTTGACTCAATAATGAGTTAGCATTATATTGGTTGAATGTTTAAAATACTAGCAAATGCTTAGCGTAGCAAATCAATGTAATGATGTTCAAATGAGTAGCATGTTTATCAAATGTTTTGATGAATGATTTGTTTGAACATTGGTAATGGATGTTACCATTGTTAAATGTTTTGTTTGAAAAGTGGTAATGGATGTTACCACTGTTAATTTGAAAATAAAAATGAAATTCAAAGGAAAAGTTGACAAGGGTGGATGGAAGGTTTGGTGAGTGCGATTAGCACGAGAATTGTTGGGTTTGTGAATGAGCCACCACAGTCGATTAAGGACCGGCGCTTGTGTTTGTCCAAACTGAGCAAAGCAGTACAACCACAAGTCTATATGGAGTGCGACCTAGCTAACTAACCTATAAAAGTTTAGCTTAGATATCACCGGTGGTGTATTGGGTGCCAGGGTATCTTGGTTACTCATAGTGAGAGCAGGGTTTCTTGTACTCACATGGCGCAAGAGGGGCTCCAACTCGTGGATTCGAGTTGTGGTGAAACCTTAGCGGGTGGTATTTAAACTATCTTTGGAGTAGGTGAAAAGCTTTGTGATAATTTATCGAGTCTTATGCCAAAGGAAGCATGTTATTTGCAAAGATGATTTATCTCTTGTGGGTAAGTTGTACACCCTCTGCGAGTTAAAACTATTCGAATAGCCGTGCCCACGGTCAAGGCGAGCAAGGAATGCATTCACATGGTAGAAAGTTTGATTTTGTTTTCAAAATAAAATGATTTGGAAAACTTCGAGTGGATGGAACTCTCATGATCTTTAGACTAGTGGTGTAACGATTCGGTGGATTTAACTGAGGTTTTGAAAGTTAGCGGGATTGCACGAGATTTTAGTGTTGGTGTTGTAACCTTCACTAAGTTCTTCATCTAATTTCTATTATGAAAAACAAGGCGTTTACAAAATTGCTTTGAAGTAATTATGTATATTTAAAAATAAACGCTGATTTTGCAAAAGAACTCTATAGCCTTTCTTTGTTAAAGCCTTGCATCTATACATCTTTCCCAAGACTTGCGGAGTACATCTTTGTACTCACTGTTGCTCTACAATTTAATAGCGAGAGGATGAAGAAAGTGAAGCGGAGAATCGATTCTGTCTTTGAGTGTGGATGCGGTGGATTATTCTCGGATGCCTAGGATTCGTTTTCCCAGTCAATTGCCTGTGGCGTATTGATGGGTCTTGCTTTAGTTTCTTTTTGCTTCCGCTGTAATTTTTCTGTTTGGTGTGAGGTCTTAAAACCTCATTTGTAATAAAGGTTTGAGGCCTATATTCTCGATTATTGAAATAAAGCGTTGTTGGCAATGTATCATCTTTCTGTTTGAGCTGTGTGTACTAGCATTGATCTGCGGGACTAGTGCAGTAATACGAGAGTGCAGGAGTTTCTACTCGGGTCTCACAGTGGTATCGAGCCATCTTGGTATAGGGCGAGCCCTAGGTTTTGGGAAGCTTTAAGGATTTATATTTAATAAAAATTTATGTACAAAAATATAAGTTTCTTTTGCTTCTACTCTTTTCTTACTTAGTATCTTGTTCTTGTCCTACTCTCATTATTTAAAAATCTTTCTTGATCTCTCCTTATTTTCAAACTTATAGATGGCGGGTTCTTCGTCGTCTTGACCCCATGGGATCACCATTCTCATGGCGAGGCGAGGAGCTTTGCGACTCTTCTCGACGATTAATGCAGCATCGAAATATAATCAACGACCCATTTTGAGGCGGAACACTAGAGTGATGACTATGGATTCATGGATCATGGAGGTATTCATCTATGCTCGGATGGGCGGCTTGACCCGTCTGCGAGATTGAGCACCCTCGGAGCCTTTGTGCGGGCGCTATCGAGGATGCGGCCAAGATGGCGATAGCGAGTTGTGCGGGAGGCACAAGGAGGAATTCGACGATCGCCCATACATTTCTTTCCGACTACGAGGCGGGACAGCCCCACCCGAGGCTTTCGGATCGTGGTGGGCGACCACGCTGTCTCATCAAGTGCGATTCACCCAAGCATCGTCGCGACTTACGCGAGCTCGGCGGGAGATAGGACTTCTCCGGATGCTTACGGCGTCGAGCTACGACCACTCGACACTCTCGAGCACGGCTGCCCAGTGAGGCCGCCGCGCGGCGGCATGCGGCGAGGACAGGCTGGCGGCGGAGGTGGGCGTCTTGAGTGCCACCACTACACCGACTCCACGGCTCTGTTGCTGCTCGGTCGAGACTCTCGGGACCTCGCACTAGGCTCACGGCAAGGAAGAGTGTGCGGCGCCCGATCCGCTACCCGACCTCGACATCGGCGGATCGGCCGAGACACCGGCGCTTCCGTTCGGATCACCTACTTTCGGCGAGCGGTCACGGTCGCGTTCGCGAACAAGCTGCCGTGGTTGTGGGCGAGTCACTCGTCGGACTCGAGAGGAGGATCAGGAGGAGCAGAGGCGTATCATCGTTGAGGACAATTAGATGTTAGATAGACTACCCCTTTTTGATTGTTTATCGATACTAGAACGCTTTTATAATGTTATGATGTAATAAAATGGATTGTACCGAGCCTTGTGCATTTGTGGTACAGCCATTTTCAAAGTTAATTGAATTTCAAAAGTTGAGTTTTCTCAATCTGTTGTGTTAATCTTGTGTGTTGTTTTGGGATGATAAATTGCCCGTCTCTCATCTATGCTTTTCCTCTTTTACGTACTTTTCTTGATGGAGCTTGGATGGTGAACACGAGAAGCAACATCAAAACAACCAGCCTTAACAACAATGAAGCCCCAATTCCACCTCCATGACCCAAACTCCCAACATGGAACAAATGATGGCCATGCAACTTCAACTTCTTGAGGCTTTGGCCCAAAATCAAGTCAATCAAGCTCAACAAGTACCTGTTCAACCACATGATCTAAGCTCGGGAATTCATGAGGACCCGACCTCAGACCTTCGCGAGGATCTGCCGATCCGTTGGAGGCTGATGATTGGATCAAGGAAGTGGAAAGGAAGCTGAATCTAGCTCAATGTGCGAGAACATGAGAAGGTTATGTGCGCTGCTCACCAACTCCAGGAGTTCTTTGCCAATTGGTGGGACAATTCTTTGCTTTGCACCGGGATGCCAGAACATTGGTTGGGCGGAATTTTTGGAAGCCTTCCGTAATGCTCATATTCCTATGAGTATTATGGAAATGAAGAGGAAGGAGTTCCATCATCTGCGAGGAAACACGGCGTTTCCGCTTATTTAAGCAAATTCATTCAGCTATCTAGATATGCCCCGGAAGATGTGGCGATGATGCAAAGATTTGGAGGTTCATGGGAGGATAGACCCCAACCTCAAGGTTCAATTAGTCTCCAATGACTACCCTACTTTTCAGCATCTAGTGAATAAAGCTTTATTGCAGAAGATGCTCAACGCCAACTCTTCGACTCCGGAAGAGGAAGTTCCAAGCTCGGCGATCTGCGGCGGTTCACGATTCACGCCACCGCAGTACAACCGACCTCGGTACATAGTCATATAAGGACACGATTTCGCACCTCGTCCTTTACCTCAAGCTCCTAGGCTGGAAATGCAGCCCAGCTGCGGCAAAGCGAAATGTAGCTGCGGAGTGCAATGCTATAATTGCAGAATATGGGACACTATGCGACAAGCGTCACGAAGCGTCAGCGGTAACCCGGTTCGTTTCAATCTTGACCCTACACGGCAAGAGCTCCAACCAATGGTCAGGGCGTGAAGCCCTCAAACTCCCAAGACTCCACAAAACATTAATCGAGGCGTATCAATCATGTCATCGCGAGCGGCGGAAGATGTACGGGCGTAGTTACGGGTAAGTTCCTAGTGAACTCAGTACCAGCAATTATATTATTTGATTACGGAGCTACACATTCTTTCGTAACAAAGGCTTTTGTTGAAAGAATAATTGGAAAATTTGTTTGCTAAAGGACCTTATGATAGTCAATCTCACGGAAAAGAATTGAGGACTAATTTGGTTACCCCTAGTGCAACCATAATTATAAGCGGAGTAAAGTTCCTAGCGAACCTTATTATAATAGACTCCGATGGCCTAGATATAATACTTGGTATGGATTGGTTGACCAAGTATAAAGGCGGATCGATTGTGCCAATCGTGCTATTATTCTTACCAATTCGATGGAATTCGGATAAGGCATGAGTCCGTTATGCATTCGGGAAGGACGATATGTTAACCAGTCTAAAAGGAAAAAGCTTAGAAGATGTGACAATAGTCATAAATACCCGATGTATTTCACGAAGATTTGCGGGATTACCACCTGATCGAGAAGTTGAATTTGTTATAAATCGGTGCAGTACAGCTCAATATCAAAGAGACCCTATCGGATGTCGGTAGATGATTTAGCGAAGTCAGAGGCGAGATCCAAGAATTGTATGAGAAAGGATTCATCGGACCAAGTTCTTCGCCTTGGGAGCCCGGTGCTTCTAGTAAAGAAGAAGGATGGTAGTCAGCGGATGTGCGTTGATTATCGAGCTTTAAATGAAGTCACTATAAAGAATAAGTATCCCTTACCTCGGATCGATGATTTGTTTGACCAACTCATAGGATCAAGTGTCTTTTCCAAGATTGATCTTGGTCGGGTATCATCGATTGAAGATTAGACACGAAGATATACCAAAGACGACCTTAGCCACAAGATATGGATTATATGAGTATACGGTGATGTCTTTTGGTGCGACAAATGCAGGCATACTTCATGAACTTGATGAATAAAGTCTTCATGGATTATTTAGATAAGTTTGTTGTTGTTTTCATAGATGACATTCTTATCTATTCGAAGAATAATAAAGAACATGAAGGTCATCTAAGGATAGTGTTGCAAAGACTCAGTGAACACGATTATATGCCAAATTTAGCAAATGTGCATTGGTTAAAAGAAATTGAGTTTTGGGACATGTGATCTCAGCGAGAAGGAGTATCGTAGATCTGGAAAAGTTAAGGATGTATTAAATTGGACTCCACCCAAGGCGATGCAGAGATCCGAAGTTTTTAAGGATTAGCAGTTACTATCGTCAATTTATTGAAGGCTTTTCCAAGATTGCGGACCTTTAACCAGTGTTAAAGAAGGAGAAGAAATTTGAATGGAGTAAATCCTGTGAGGATAGTTTTCAGAGTTAAAGAAAGGTTAACTTCAGCAGGTTCTGCGGTTACCGATATTGAAAAGATTTTGAGGTATTTTGTGATGCTTCAAAACAAGGTCTTGGTTGTGTACTAATGCAAGAAGGAAGGGTGGTAGCTTATGCATCAAGGCGATTAAGACCGCATGAAGAAAATTATCCCACTCATGATTTAGAACTAGGCTTGCATTGTGCATGCTCTAAAGTTATGGAGGCATTACTTAATCGATGTCGGTGTGAGATATATCAGATCATAAAAGTTTAAAGTATATATTCACCCAGCGACCTTAATTTGAGACAAAGAAGATGGCTCGAATTGATAAAGGATTATGATGTGGGAATACACTATCATCGGAAAAGCTAATGTAGTAGCCGATGCTTTGAGTCGAAAGAGTCATATGAATAATCTGTCAATTCGGATAAGCGATTAACCCTCCATGAGAATTTCAACGATTAAATTTGGAAATAGTTAACGAAGGTATTACATGCGCATTGAAGGTTCACCCTACCTTGGAAGATCGGATCAAGGCAGCCCAGCGAGAGGATGAATATGTTAAAGAAATTAAAGAGAATATGAAGAAAGGTAAAGCGCTGGATTTTGAGAAGATGAAGAAGGGACTCTTTGGTTTAGAAAGAGAATACTAGTACAGAAAAAGGAAATAAAGATTTAATCTTAAAGAAGCTCATGAATCGGGATATTCAATTCATCACGGAAGTACAAAAATGTATCGAGATTTAAAGGAAAGTTCTTGGTGGAGCAGTATGAAAGGAAATTGCAGAATATGTAGCCTTGTGTGACATATGTCAAAGAGTTAAGCGAGCATCAAAGACTTCTTTGGTCTTTTGCAACCTCTGCATATACGAATGGAAATGGGAGGAAATTGGAATGGATTTCATAACGGGACTACCAAGAACCAAGTTAGGTTATGACTCAATTTGGGTTATAGTTGACCGTTTAACAAAAGTCGCTCATTTCATATCGGTGAAGACTACATATTCGGAGATAGATTGGCGAGCTTTACATGTCAAAAATTGTGTGTTTGCATGGAGTTCCAAAGAGGATCGTGTCGGATAGAGGAACACAATTTACCTCAAGATTTTGTGAAGCTTCATGAAGTTTTGGGCACCAATTTAAATTTCGATCTTGCTTATCATCCTCAAGCGGATAGTCGAATGAGCAGGTAAATCGGATATTGGAAGATATCTTTGAGAGCATGTGCTTTAGCCAATAAAGCCAGCTGGGATCAAAGTTTGCCCTATCGAATTCTCATATAATAATAGTTATCAATCTAGTCGAAGATGTCTCCATTTGAAGCCTTGTATGGCGAGAAAATGTAGAACACCGTTATATTGGTCGAGAGGCGGAGAGAGTCAAGTATTCGGACCGGATGTCTTGAAGTTAGCGAGAAGATCAAGTTAAGCTTAATCAGAGACCGATTGAAAGCAGCCTGAGACCGGACAAAGAGTTATCGCGATAATCGTCGAAGAATGTTGGAATTTACGCGGCGATCATGTGTATCGAAAGTGTCACCTATGAAAGGGATGCGTCGATTCAAAGTCGATGGTAAGCTTGCCCCAAGGTATATTGGACCATTTCTAGTTATAGCAAGAAGAGGTGAAGTAAACATCGGCTAGAACTTCCTCCTCGATTATCGGATGTACATGATGTATTTCACGTATCACGATTGAAAAAGTGTTTGAGAGTACGAGAGGAGTTGATACCTTTTGAGGATGTTGATTTAAAGGAAGACTTGCGTACCGAATTTCCTATCAAGATTTTAGAAGAGCGAGCGCGCACAAGAAACAAGACTATCAAATTACGCAAAGTGCAATGGAGCAACCGTCGAATCGAAGCAACACAGGAGCGAGAAGAGGATCTTGACGAGTTTCTGATCTATTTCTCAGTTCTTAGAATCTAGAGGTGAGATTCCTTCTAAGTGAGGTAGGTTTGTAACATCCCAATTTTTGCTTTTATTTTGAAGAAATAATTTTAAATTAATTATTTCCAATTATACGGAATTTTCAAATTTAAAGTTTCTGTTGAAAAGAAAATTTAATGTCAAAATAAGTTGGAAATATTTTCATATGTTTAAAACATCATCGATGAATTATGTGAATTTTTCTGGAATTTTGGAATTTATTTGGTATTTTTCTGAATATTTTAAGCCTTCTAATGTTTTGGAATCTTCAAAATCATTTAAAATCCAAAACCCTCCCGGGTTGCCACGTGGCGCCCATCGGCGTTCATCGCGCGCCCGAACCATCTCGGCCTCTCGCGCTCATCCGCCTTCACTCCTCGTGGCGAGCACTTGGCATCCATCCGCTCAATCCGCGCACGCGCTAATCTCGACCTCTCGCTCCACTTACGCTTGATCGCTTTATTCTCTTCTCCTCCCAGCGCGTGTCGTCATCTTGACCGTTTATGATTGCCGTATTAGATCGCGGCGCCCGTTGCCACTTAGTACACCCCATCGGCTCGATTTAAATCCGGTTGCGGATTGAATCTCAACGCATCCTTTCACTTACCCCTTCACTCATCATCCTCGGCCTTGATTACTTTCCTCTGCGCGCGTCGTGCATCAGAGCGTGGCCGTCGCCTTCTCTCCTTTCCTCTCGCCGACGATTGGGGCCCGCCCGTCGATCGTCCCCCTCCTCACCTTCTTCCTCCTCGCGCTCGCCACTTCGCCATTAAAGTCGAAACGAAGCTTTGATGACCGGTTTCCTTCACTTTATGCCCGAGCAGTGCCAAAATTAATCCCGCATGCACGCGTCCGTTTGGGCATAAATGCGCTCTGCGCCACTCCTCGCCGTTGCATTTAAAATCTCAAGCGGTTTGAATCCGGCGAGCTTAGCGCTGCCGTTACGGCCTCATTCTCCTATAAAACCCGGCCTTGGCGTGTCTCGGTTCCCTTCGCTGTCTCCACCTCCAATTGCCTTTGTCGGGCGAGAGCCCTTGCGCTTGATTTCCTCCGTCGGCCACCTTCGACTCCGGCGAGCAATCGCGCCGCCTCAAGCCTTCCGAGATTCACTGGAGCATCCTCGGCGTTCTTTGGTGCCGAGCGATCTCATGCGACCACTTTTACGAGTTATTGCGACCGGAACCCCTCCGCGCCGTGAAGCCCTCTCCGGCCGCGCCCCTTTTGCCGTCTCGTCGCTCAGGCCATCCTCGATAGCTGCGCAAAGTACCAGCGTACTTCCGTGCTCACCTCTTTCATTTGGTACCCTTGGCGGCGCGCGCTTCGCGAACTCAGACTACCATTGGTCCACGAGCTCCACGCCGCCGATGCCCGCGTCGGCATCTCGGGCGGCGTGGCGGCGAGGTGGCGGCCGGAAGGACACCGCGCTGCGCCACCTCGCGTAGCTGTCCACGTCGGCTTAAAGCCGTGGCGTGGCAGCCGCAGGTAACCGCGTGCGCGCCACGTTGCTCGCCCGGCCTCCCATTGTTAATCCTTAAGGATTACCTACCCTTATGGGGTGGCGGTGCCTCCCGCTCACTTGGCTAGCGCCGCTCTCTTCCCCTCCCACTCCTCGCGCGCGTTCGAGCCCGCTCCGTGGCGAGGTTGAGTTTCTCGTTTTTATCCACCGCGACACAGGTCCCACCGTCGGCGACCACTCTCTGCACCCGTGGGTCCCATCGTCGAGACTCATTTTAAATGAACTTCGCTGGCGATGGACCCCACACATCGGTAATTTCGAATTTATAGATTTAATCAAATCTGAAAATTTCAAATAGCCATATCTTTTTCATTTTAGCTCCAAATTGGTCCATTCAAATTTCTAAATTCATCTAAAATTTCAACCTTTCAATTGGTATATTTATTTTCAATTTTTGAATTTTTATTTTTATTTTATTTATTTGGATTTCTCGATTTACGTGTAGAGACCGATTTGTCAGAGCAACATCAAGATCAAGTTCGGGAAGATTTCAACCCAGCACCAGAAGGCAAGTCTCCTTTGAACATTTTGCTCCTATGTTTTGCAAGTTTCCTTTGATCAACTTGCTCCAATGATTTATAAAATGATTAGGTAGTTATTTTAAAATTATTGCATGCTTATGTTATATCAAGTGATAATTTGATTTCGAAAATTTTAGTTAAAGACTCAATTTGTTATACCTTCCATTGAAAATTGTTTACCTTGTACCATTGTCAACTTAGGATATCCCTTTGACTCAATAATGAGTTAGCATTATATTGGTTGAATGTTTAAAATACTAGCAAATGCTTAGCGTAGCAAATCAATGTAATGATGTTCAAATGAGTAGCATGTTTATCAAATGTTTTGATGAATGATTTGTTTGAACATTGGTAATGGATGTTACCATTGTTAAATGTTTTGTTTGAAAAGTGGTAATGGATGTTACCACTGTTAATTTGAAAATAAAAATGAAATTCAAAGGGAAAAGTTGACAAGGGTGGATGGAAGGTTTGGTACAGTGCGATTAGCACGAGAATTGTTGGGTTTGTGAATGAGCCACCACAGTCGATTGGGACCGGCGCTTGTGTTTGTCCAAACTGAGCAAAGCAGTACAACCACAAGTCTATATGGAGTGCGACCTAGCTAACTAACCTATAAAAGTTTAGCTTAGATATCACCGGTGGTGTATTGGGTGCCAGGGTATCTTGGTTACTCATAGTGAGGAGCAGGGTTTCTTGTACTCACATGGCGCAAGAGGGCTCCAACTCGTGGATTCGAGTTGTGGTGAAACCTTAGCGGGTGGTATTTAAACTATCTTTGGAGTAGGTGAAAAGCTTTGTGATAATTTATCTGAGTCTTATGCCAAAGGAAGCATGTTGTTGCAAAGATGATTTATCTCTTGTGGGTAAAGTTGTACACCCTCTGCGAGTTAAAACTATTCGAATAGCCGTGCCCACGGTCAAGGGCGGGCAAGGAATGCATTCACATGGTAGAAAGTTTGATTTTGTTTTCAAAATAAAATGATTTGGAAAACTCAGGAGTGGATGGAACTCTCATGATCTTTAGACTAGTGGTGTAACGATTCGAGTGGATTTAACTTTGAGGTTTTGAAAGTTAGCGGGATTGCACGAGATTTTAGTGTTGGTGTTGTAACCTTCACTAAGTTCTTCATCTAATTTCTATTATGAAAAACAAGACGTTTACAAAATTGCTTTCGAAGTAATTATGTATATTTAAAAATAAAACGCTGATTTTTGCAAAAGAACTCTATAGCCTTTCTTTGTTAAAGCCTTGCATCTATACATCTTTCCCAAGACTTGCGGAGTACATCTTTGTACTCACCTGTTGCTCTACAATTTAATAGCAGAGGATGAAGAAGCTGAAGCCGGAGAGTACGATTTCTGTGCTGAGTGTGGATGCGGTGGATTATTCTCGGATGCCTAGGATTCGTTTTCCCAGTCAATTGCCTGTGGCGTATTGATGGAGTCTTGCTAGTTTCTTTTGCTTCGCTGTAATTTTTCTGTTTGGTGTGAGGTCTTAAAACCTCATTTGTAATAAAGGTTTGAGGCCTATATTCTCGATTATTGAAATAAAGCGTTGTTGGCAATGTATCATCTTTCTGTTTGAGCTGTGTGTACTAGCATTGATCTCGGGACTAGTCTGATAATACGAAGTGCAGGAGTTTCTACTCGGGTCTCACACGTAGAATCAAGGAACAATTAAACCTAGTTCAGCCTTTGACTCAAAAAAGAAGAAGATAACCGATTAATAAAAAAGAGAAGCCACGGCTTGAGCAACAAAAAGAAAGAAAAGCGATAGCCAAATTTGGGTGAGTTAACCTTAGTCCATAAATTTAGATTGTGTATTTAATCTCTTTGAGCAATCTTGTGCCCTTATGTTCATAATATTGCAATTGGCGTCTCTTCTAATACTTGGTGCAAGCGAGCTAATAATTTTCGATTGTTTCTTTTAGCTTAGTCTTTCATTTGTATTGAGTCACATTGATCATTGTATGTGCGTTCATATACTTCACTTATATCTTTTGGATCAGCACATAGGCAAGAGTTTTCTAACTTAAATTATTACTTAATTTTACAACATCGTGATTCAGATTGTGTAAGATAAATACTTCCTAACCAAGATCCATAAAATATTCTTTGGGTTACTTTTAAATCCACTTACTATTGTAACCACCACCAAATGTAAGTTTCTTTTGACCTCAATTCATTTTAGAAAGGTAAAAACTTTATTTGGGAGAGAAAAAAGTGAGATAGAGTGAACTCCATATATCATATATATGTTGTGGTCTTTGTACATTCTTTGTGCCACTAACCATGACAGGTGGAGAAGATAGCTGTAGTGATGCTTCTAACATCAGGCAATGAGAAGCGCAATGAAACAAGAATTTGCGATTGGCACAACCTCTATGGAGGGACAACTCAAAGAAGTTTCCCAAAGACCACAACATAAAGAAGATAACGTTCCTTTCTATGAAAGTAATAATCCAGAAGAGTATCTTGAGTGGGAATGGCGAATGGAGAAAATATTCAGATTTCAAAAGCTTCCCAAAGACCAAGAGGTGATGCGTGCCACTAGAGAATTTGAAGAGTATGCTTATATTTGGTGGCATCAATGATTCAAAAATGAATTCATTAAATCTTGGTCAGATTTGAAGGCACTCATAAGGAGAGAATTTGTGCCATCCTATTATGCAGGGATTGCCGTTATTTAGAGTATCACACAAGAGAGTATCTGTTCAAGAATATTATTTTGAGCTACGAGATGCAATCGTCGTGCGGTGTCACTAGTGCATCAAAAGAGTAGGTATACTTTAAAGGAGGATTGAATTCTAAGATCGCCGTCATACTTCAAGATAGATATTTTAGTAGTGTGTAAGATCTTGTGAATTATGCTATTAAAGAGGAGAAGAGACTTATGGAGAGATATACACCACAGTTTTCTCCATGTCCATATTTCAGTTCTTCTGCCTCTACTAATGTGACACATGAGAAAATGACCAAGCATGGAACTTTCCCTTTGGTCAAGAAGACATATAGTGATATTCCAAAGCTATATATAGCTCCTGAGATACATCACAACCTATGTGAGGATGAGAGCCACATAGCCAAATGGAGTGAGAATGATAAAAAGAGTGAACTGTGTTATTCTACCATATGTGAGGTTGAGAGCATCCAAATTGAGAGCGTGAGAGAGACACCAAAAGAAAAGAGAGAAGTAGAAGATACATAAAGTGAGGATGAATATGAAATAACACATTAATATCTATTTCTAGTATTGTTTTCTTATATTGTGCAGGTTGACATTAAAAATGAAAAATTGAACGTTCAACAATCGACACCTTTCAAGGCAAATGAGGAGGAGATAACCATGGTAGAGGATGAAGAGCTTACTGCCCCGTGGGTACATCCCAATAATTTTAAACCCCCAGCAACTACATCATCTGAGAAGGACGATAAAGGTAACAATATTGCTGCTGAATTTAATTGTGCAAAGGTGAGTAATTGTGAGAACTCATATGATCAACCGAAAATTTCATGTTCTGAAATTTCTGTACTCAATTTACATAATGTGGAATTGATTACTCATAAGAAAGTTCTTACTAAAATATTTCCTAATGATTCTTTGTGCTATATCATGTTTGATGATCCTAGAGAGCTATCTAGTGTGATTGATAATGTTGCTGAAATTTTATATTCAAAATCACTAGTTAGTACCTATGCCTACACATATAAATTTAATTTGATTGGAGATTATGGTGTAGATGATAAATTTTATATTAACAGAATTTGCATTATATGTGATAAGCTTGCTGAATTGAAATTGCATATTGTGGATAAACAATCTTTTCTGCCATCCTATGATCACAATGAGATGAATTTCAACGATAGTACACACTGTTTAAAAAGATTTTATAAGTCTACTTGTTGGATCTTTGATGTACAATCATGTAAAAATACTCGAGTAAGCCTTGGTTGAAGTATGGAAAGCACTCAAAACTTTTTCCCCATATCTGAACAACTAAATCTAATTTTGCCCATTAATGAATTGTCTATGACCTTAGAAAAGTCGAGGATGACTTTCTCTTGTGGGAGAGGAATGATATGAAAAATAATATTACAATGCATACATCTTTTGGTCGCTGCTATATACATGAGTTTGTGTAAGATAATAGGAATGACACAATAATTGATACATACATATATCATGCATATGTATTGTTCATTTCGCCTACTCCTTTGTCATATATCGATGATGAGATAAGCCGAAGCAGTATTGATAACAAATATATATACCATGCAAGCACATTGTATTCTTTGTTTAGTACAATTTCAGGCTATCAAAATCCGAGACAGACATTTTTGAAGAAGGAGAGGATGATACGGATACACATGTTGATGTAGATGTGACCACGTCACAAGCATATCGACCAAAACTCCTAAGAATAAAAAAGATGAATTTGTTTCTTCAGTTTCAATTTGTCTTAAATGATAATATAATACTATCTAATAATGAGGATGTTCACGAAGCGAACCTACAATACAAGGACCAATGACTCGGCGTAAGCGCGTCAACAACTATCGGTGAATCGTTCCTAACTTTGCATACAAATGTTTCAAAGAATAAAATACTATTTAATTCTTGTGATGATTTAATTTTCCTTAGGAACCATGGAGAAGGACCACGTGAGCCCAAGTATACAAGTGAAACCGTGAAGTGCAAACCAAGTCCTGTTCACGTTCGACTCAGATTCGGCCCTCCTGACAGCGTCTACTTCAAACGGTCATAACTTTTTATCTAGGAGGAATCTCAAGCTCCATGAGTACTTGTTAGAAAGCTTTTGAAGTCTACTTTCAGATGAATCCAGCCCCATCTCTAAATTCCTTCGGTGCGCACTGCAATTGCCAAAACAATTCGATGATGACTCCGCCTAATAGGACCAACTTTAAATGCTTATAGATTTCGCATCAAGAGTCTATTTGGAATGTGTGAGTACAGCATGGAAAGCTTATCTCGTCCTCTTTCCAATGGATATAGCCCCATCCAAAAAAAATTTTTGTGTGCGGCGCAATCATTAAAACAATCTTTGGTTTCAGAAATAGAGATTGAATCCGATAGAATTTGATTACTTTACATTGTGTAGGGTGGCCCCCACCTAAACCCAGCTAGCTTTGCTAGGAAGTTATAAACCCAAGGTGGATATGTACAATAACATAGTTACCCTTGGAAAGGATACTCGATGAGGTACAATTGTAAAGACTCTCCCTACGAGGACATATACATACGTGATGCCAGCCTTGGGAAAGGCCAAGAGAGCATTGCTCACCTAACTCTCCACTACCATACACCCTCTCTCTCTGTTTGATGCGTAACCACAGCATTAGCATCGTCCGTGGGGGCGACAAGAGCAAGCCTCAAGATCAAGAAGGATGGCACGAAGAAAGCTCCATCATCGGTGGCGAAGAAGAAGGAGGGTCGCGGCGGAGTCAGCGTCAACACGAGGGCCGGCATCGGGTCGCGACCCACGGCAACCATGAGTGTCGATGCTCGCCGTGCAGCGGTCGACCCGCCACCACCAGCGCAGCGGTCGACCCGCCACCACCGGCGCAGCGATCGACCACTGCCACCACCGGCGCAGCGATCGACCCGCCACCAGCGACACAACGGCGGCCGCCCCACGAGTAACGCCGGCTCGCGGCTGGTGTGATGGCCAATCCGGTGGTGCCGGCGGATCTGATGAGCGGTAGCGTCGGCGCCCGTGGAAGCGCGACCGCGCTAACACGGCGTGGGAGCGCGCGTGGTTTAGAGTGGCAACACGGGCCCCATCATCCACGGTGGAGTCCGCCACAGCCGGCGTTGCGGGCGGCCGGAAGCACAAGCCGTAGTCATCGCGGTCCCGGCGGCACGACCAGGTGTGCGATCGCCTCGACTACACCAGCAGTGGAAAATGCCCTACTGGCGGCTCTTGGCACGCTCCAAAAGGAGCTAGCAAGCGGATCTCCGCGGCACCGTGCAAAGTATGCAAGAGGCTCGGGGTGGCGAGACCCGCCCGATGGCGCGGTGGAGCCACGTCGGGCGAGTCGATAGCCACGATGCTCCTACATCTGGCGTGTCTCATTGCGACGCGTGGACCCGGAGTCCCTGTTGTCTGCAGGCTTGCAGCAGGCAGCATGGCCGGAGGACTTCAAGTTCCATAGCGCCATTGCGTCGTACAAAGGCGATACGGACCCCTGGGAGTTTGTGCGTGTGTACGAGACCGTCGTCGAAGCGGTGGGTGGGGACGACACCATGAAGGCGAAGGGCTCCCCTCGCGCGAGTGGCGCTCTCATGGTTCTTCACCATAGAGCCCAACTCCATCTATGCGTGGGAGCATATTCGTGACCGCCTCCACAACAACTTCGGGGAACTCGTCAAGCTGCGTCGGCGCGGATCAGCTCTTGGCGGTCAAGCAAAACCATCGAAAAAGCAGGGAATACTTCAGCGCCGCCAAGGTGCGCTGCCGAGGTCAGGGCGTCAACGAGACAACCATCATCAGCGCGCAATACGGGGTCTTCGCGGGGCGCTAGCCGAATACAATGCGCGAAGCCAATCAAGGCGGTGGCGAAGCTCTTTGATAAGATGGAGAATGCGCGAGTGGAAGAAGGCGGCGGCGTCGAACAGCGATGCCAAGGCGATCCAGCGGAAGGCGTGGCGAAAGGCAGGCTCGGCGAAAAGACTCCTCGCGAACAAGCGGCGAGGAGCCATCGAAGGATGCCCCCAGCACAAGGACACGTCGGTTGACAAGCCTAAGCGCGGCCATCAGAAGTCTCAGAGAGCCCGCTATGTCTTCAACATTGAGGTGGCTCCGAAGACATCGCCCCCGTGGGCCGCGATGGTCGGGCCCGCATGGAATATAGCGACCAGCACCAAGCCCGGTGGTGCGAGGTGCATGGCTATGGTAACCATGACGCGGCGTCGTACACCACCATCGCGGTGCCCGGCAAGCGTCGCGAGGATAGGAATCTTGGTAGCGGCCGTCTGTCATAGCACATGCCCGGCGACCCCTCGGCGGCCCTATCGGTCGGGATCGGGAGATGCAGCCTCGGGAGGGCCTCCGGCGGATCAAGCCCGTGCGGCGTGGCGGCCTCGGGAGAGCCCCTTGCGGATCAAGCCGGGAGGAACCGGCGCGAGGATCATAAGCGTCATCTCTGGGGCTCCTCAGCGGGGTTCACGTCGGCAAGGCAGTGAAAGGCCTACGTGCGGAGACTACACCATGTGGCGACTTACGGACACGGTGCCATCGGTTGGGCACGGCCGCGGTCACATTCGGTCCGTCGATGCGAAGGCGTGGAATTCCCCACCAAGATCCTGGTCATCGGTCGCGATTCTTTGAGTGCGGCGTCGGGCATGTCCTCGTTGTGGAGGAAGCTCGCGAGCGTTACATTCACGGTGGCCTTTGACGGATGGGGATCCCCGAAGTCGCTGGGCCTCGGAGTTCCGCTGCAAGGCTTGGTCGGCCGCTGGCGCTTCGGCGGATATGCTGCGAGTCTCCTTCGGCGAGCGATAATGTGGCGAGCAAGGGCGCCACATTCGGCGTCGTGGATATCGGTACCCTTACAACGCCATATTGGGGCGCCCAACTCTTAATTCGCCGGGCGATCTCACACCATAGCTTCCTATGCATGAAACTCCCGGGCCCACGGTATCATCACCACTCACGGCGACGAGACACGGCTCGACACATAGAATTCAGCACCGCGCCCCTACTGCGCGGCGTCCACGAGCACTCCTAGGCGGCGTGCCGATACATAGGTACCTGTCGCCTCGAGGCACCCGTGGGCTCTCGGTGCACGCCGGCAACAAAGGCAGCGAGTTTCCTTACAAATGGTTAGTCCCGACCTTTCGTACTTGCTCACCGTGCAAGCGGGACTTTATAAAGTTCACCGTTTGCGAAGCTAGTTGTGTCCCCTACAAAAGCAGCGGGCGCACCTCGCGCACACACTCACTGAGTATAAATAAGGCGCGTCCGCCTCCGCCGCGATCTCACGGAGTATAAATAAGGCGTAGCATTGAGTCCATCTCCGCCACGCACTCTACGGAGTATAAATAAGGCATGAGCGGGGGCGCCTCGCGCGCACTCTGAGTATAAATAAGGCGTGGCGTCGAGTCCGCCTCGCCGCGCACTCTCACAGTATAAATAAGGCGTGGCGTCGAGTCGCCTCCGCCGCGCACTCTCACGAGTATAAATAAAGCGCGGATGTTGTCCTGTGCACTCACGAGTATAAACAACACGCGGATGTCCGCAGCGCCGTTGGCGTACCCTCGGAGCCTAGTTAAGTCATGGTTGATAGTTCCACGTATTCTCGGAGTACAAACAAGGCGCGATGTTGTCCTGCGCACTCTGAGTCTAAACAAGACACGGATGTCTTGCGCGCGTTAGGGTACCCTGCGGAACCTAGCTAAGTCGTGGTCGATAGTCCCACGCATTCTCGGAGTACAAATCGATGCGGATGTTGTCCTGCGTACTCTCACGAGTCTAAACAAGGCGGATGTCGCGCGCGCGTTGGTTTTGCGCCACGAGTACTCTCGGAGTATAAATAAGACATGATTGACATTCCCAGCGTACTCTGGAGTATAAAGAAGGCGTGGTTGACATTCCCACGCTCTCGGAGTATAAACATAGCGAACACGGACACGAGGGTCCCGCACTTCCCATAAGCGCATGCACCACATGGGCGAAAGGCGCGAATACGAGGCGGCGTCTCATGTACAAAGTTTTCAACGTACACGGGCGCGGCACCCATTAGGGGACCCCATCAGCTCGGCGGCGTTGGAAGCTTCCTCCTGGCGCCACAGCCCGACAACAGCGTCATGCAAGGCGAGTTGGCTTGTGACCTTTGTGGAAGGCGAGCGCGCGCTGAGCTCAATGGCCTCGCTTTGGAAGAAAAGCGAAGAGGCGAGTGATCATCAAAGCGCCCGGGCGTCAAGCCCGTACGGGAGGGCGAGTCCGCACGAGTCGCAAGACCCCTTGTTAAGGCGCAAGTGAAAAGCCCCCCACTTGGAGCATCCTCGAGCTAGGGGAGGAGAATGGGGGAAGTAAGGCGCCTGTAAGAGGCACCCCACGCGAGGCATCTCCTCGCTGGTAGCCAAGGGAGGTCTACCGAGGCGGAAGTTTCTTCGCTGAAGTACAAGTGAATTGCCCACCACCCTCATCAGCTGCGGCCCTTAGACGAGCCGGCGAAGGGGCCTCGCACCGCGGCGTCACGTCCACCCCGTGTGGATGGGGTGTTCGACCCCGCGATCGTCCTGGCGGCATCAGCTGCGCACGGGAGCCCTTGTCGCTATCAGCGCCGGTACAGAAGCACTGGAGGAAGCTGGGGCAGAGTAGGGGCTGCAAGTTTAAGAGAGGAACTTGCAAGGGCACCAATATTTGGGAAGGTGAGTGGTACTTCACTCGCCCGCTTCCCCTTTTTAAAGAGACTCGGAAGCGAGACTCCATCAATTGCGCCTCAAGCGTCACATCGGACGCTGCAACTGCATGTGCTCCAACGGCGCTGCCCGCTTCACCTCTGAGGCCGCCAATTCGCTTCATGTGCTCCCCTATCACAGGGGCCCCACAGGCTGCGAATGACGAGAGCACCCACCCCTCCTAGGCGTAAGCGGTAGGTCTGAAACCGTTCGATCCACCTCGGATGTCCCATCAATATCTAAATTGCGGAGAAATAGTGGCGCGTGAAGTCTGCATCGACCGCACAGGCGGGGCCTCTGAAGCTAGGTTCTGCAATCTCCCAAGCCTACTTTATCCTTATCGTATCGGGGCGGTGCGGCCGCGGGCGCTCACGCGTCTACGCTGACTGGCGTCGGCTCGCTGCCACCACTTGGTAGGGGATGGGCGCTGCGCGCGTTTGCCGACTAAGCGCCAACTCCGCTGCCACCGCCCGAAGGTAGGGGCGGGCGCTCGCGCATCTCGCCGACTAGCGCGCGGCTCCGTGCCACCGCCGGGTAGAGGCGGAGCGCCCGTCGCGTCTGCCGACTGAGGCTCAGCTCCGCTGCCGCCACTTTAGAGGTAGGGGCCGGAGTGCTCGTGCGTCTACTTCGACTAGGCGCCAGCTCTGCTGCCACCACTTCGCGTGGTAGGGGACGGAGCGCTCGCACGGCTACCTCGTGCGTCTACTTTGACTGGACAACAAACTTCACAAGAAACTCGCATAGTGGTGTGCCCAAGGAAGGCGGCGAGGACGAGCATTTCGGCTTCTCTACCATGTTGGTACACAAGTGCTTACAAAAGTCACGGCCAATAGCATCCCGTATTGCATTATACACTGTCAGGCCACCTGCAGGCGCTACTCGTTCGGCTCCGCCCAGACGACCTCCTAGGCTGAAGCCTCGCGCGTCGTGGGTTGGTTCAACGAGAAATCCAACAAGTCCTCGGCTCGCCACTAGCACATAAGCGGCTGGAGGTTATGGCATTGAAAATCGATGGCAGATCCCTATCGGGCAGCTGCTTAGAACACAATGGCATGTTGGTCAAAGCAAGGGAAGCAATCTCCACCTCATTTACAGAATGGGATGCGTAAGTTACAACACACCGACATACAAGAACCCCAGGGTCACACCTGCCTCGGCCGTCGGCATCACCATCGTTGCGTCGGGAACTTTATCGACCATTGCGAGGTTCCCCTCGCGATACATGGTCGCTGCAGCTCTACCTTCGCCACGGCCTCCCGATATACTCCCGGATCCGCTCGTGAAAAAGCGAGCAGCCGGGGCGAGCAGTAGCGCTACTGCTGGACATCACTCCGGCCCGCGTCATTTTCGAATATGGGTCGCCCAATTCATCGACATGATGGGAGCCCGGTCTTTGGAGAAGTGCACAAGCCATGCATGTGGTCACGTAGGAGCAATGGTTGCCAAATGGCGTCGGCGGCATGAGCAAGATTGGAAGCTTCCCAATCGCGCGAAGTGTCCGCAACGGCTCTTTGGTGCGAATGCGCGGGCGGCACTTGGTGACAAGGTTTTCAAAGGTGCCCTCGGCGCGCGTATAGCATCCCATGCGCCATCGGCGTCGCCGAGCGATCGCTCCCTCGAGAGCGCGGCAAGGCGGCTCTTCTTTCCTCTAACACGGCAACTTGCCGGAGCGGCCGTCCGCTCCTCCACTACGCTTTGCCGGCCGCGCCACAAGCTCCTCGGCATATGAGGCGGCCCCGCATGTTCCGCCTCCAGCGTTGAATGCGGTCATCCTTAGAGAGAATCGCCTCCTCGCGCCACGAAGAGCTCCTTCGGCGGCGCGATCGGTCCTCAATGCCTCCGCTCACGGGCGTGGGCACTGCGATGCCCGACCAAGGGCGGCGTCTACAGTAAAAGCAATCGGTACACCTCAGGGGCGCGCGCTGCTAAGGTTCAGTGCTTACCCTCATTTGGAGATCTCTAGCACTCTCCCAGGAGTCCCGACCCATAGGTGCAGTGCACGGTGGTCTAGGCTCGCGGCGCGCTATCCGTGACCCCTACCACATTGCCAACATTTTTGGTCGGGGCGAAGTCGCTAAGCTCCGTCGCGGCATCCACAACGGCGGCGGCCTTTGGATGTTGTGGCATCCGCCGCGGCGGCCGGTGGCGCGGATGTCGCCACGAGCGAGCGTCCTCGTGCTCGAAAGGTGCCCACATTCGAAGGCATCTTGCTGCAAAGGACAAGGCGATCAGCCCCGCGCCTAAGCGGCACCACATCAAGCAATGTAAGCTTACCTTCGGCGCATCGCCGGGAACCGCAAGGACGCCGGTGTCCCCCAGGCGAGGGCCTGCGTGTCGGGCTCGGCTCCACGGGCCCCGTCCCGGCAACCGTAGACCAGAGGAGGACTGCGGGAGACATCGAAGCGAGGTACTCAATGTGCAGTCGGAATCCCATAGGGCCGACCTTGCTCGCTACTCGCGAACCCCTCGCCGGCGAAGGCGATAGCATCGGGGCGCCGCATTAGGGAGTAAGGCGGCGACCCGCCTCGGTAACCACTGCGGGGAGGGCTCGTGCGAGTACCCGCCCGCGAGCACGGACCCCCCCGACATCCTCCACGAGCGATAGCTACACCTCAACACCGCCGTGGCGGCGAAACTTCTCCCTCCGCATCGCCCCGCTGCACTCTTCCTCGCGCCAAGGCCCAGGCCCTCCTGCGCCCTCTGCATCCGCGTCTACCCGAGTCGGCATACTTCGCCAAATCGGAGCGTGGGCTCGCTGGTACTCCTTCCCTTGGAACCATGCGGAGGTAGGCTCGGGGCGAGAAGCAGCGTGCTCGGCACTCTATGTTAGTGATATGCCTAGAGGCAACATGGAGATGTTGTATATATCACATACTATGTTTATGATACATTACTTTGTTCCTTGGAATAGACATCATCATTATTGATCAATGAGTATGTGACTTATTCATGAGACTCTTAAATACTAAGATGTTGCTATTTCTAAATGATCTCTGATCGTATATCATATGAGGAACAAATATGATTCAAAGACAAAGATCAGCATATGTATTGATTGATGATCATGTCTCATGGATCATGGTATGGTGATACCAAATCAATAATATGGATATGTGTTAGTGAACATATGTTGGATAGACCTGCCATGAGACAACTGCGAGAGATTCCATGTGTCATCGATTGGTCTCAAGTAGTGTTTATGTAGAGTCCTTAGACTTGAGATCATCATGGTTCCCAACATGAGTAGTAGCTTATTTTGGGACTACTAAACACTACTCCGTAGCTGGGTAGTCATAAAAGTAGTCTTGGGTTTGCCATGAAACATGTAGTGGGATGTGAATGATCAAGATAGAATTTGCCCCTCCTTATGGGAGAGATATCTGGGCCTCGATGTAATGGATTATGAAAGTGCATGGCCATGCCAAGGTGATTGAGGAGTCAATCACGAGTTTATAATCCATCACGGAATCGAGAGAGTGATTGAGCTATTAAGAGGATGACACAGTCTCGCCTTGAGCTCAATCTATATCGTGAGGCAAAGGGATTACGTACATGAGAGAACATTACGGAGTTCGTAGATATGATCTTTACATATACTTTGGGGTTAATATGTCTTACTAGAGGCCGCTATTAACATGGTAGCGGAAGGCGTTTCCGGGTCACGACCAAGTATCGTGAACCTCTGAGTCGCACGCTTACTTGAGGTTGGAACACTAATTCGAATATGATTCGGATATGGGCTCAATTCGGATAGAGATCCGAATAGACTCCTATTGGGCCTCGGTCCACGAGGCCCACGTGAAGGTCTATATATATGGAGGCGAGGGCGGAGGATTCGTCCGATTAACATCTAGCAAAACCCTAGCCGCCACCTCCGAGCCAAACCCTAGTGCTCACGAGTGCTAGTACACTCGCGATCGGCGTTCGACCCGGGCGTGTGGATACGGTGGGGCTGCTCGTTGCGATCTTGATCGGCGTGCGTGGAGAACGATCTGTTCGGGACGATCGGCTACTTCCACTACTACCTCGCCGCGAGATTGGATCGGTTTCCAATTCTTCTTTCTTGCTGGCTGCGGCGTCTAAGTGGTAACGATCCATGATCCTTCCTTAGCATGATGTTCTTGGAGTGCGCGGTAGAAAAGTTTTGTTTTTACGCGCCCGTAGCCTCGCGTATTCAATACTCTAATGCCCAAGGCCGCACACATGGTTCATCCACCCTGGACTATCTCGCGGTCACGACTACGCGCAGGTGTGTCCACGGCGTATGCGGTCCAAGGCGTGTCCACCGCACATTCCATGTCTTCAAAGAAAGCACTCTCGTAACATCCCAAAATTTTATTCCTTTACTAAAATATTTTCTGGATTTTCTTGGATTTTATTCCAAGCTCCGAGTTGAGAAAATTAAATTTTTTATTTTATAAAGCCAAATTAAACTCATTGCATTTCATGAAAGTCAAATAAACTTACTTCCTTTTCCTAAACTTAATTATGTAATTACTTAAATTTTCCCTTTTTAAATCAAATTGTGTTTTTGCAAATTATAAATATGAAAATGGGTGAAAATATTTTTATTAAGTCTCAAATAGTCCTGTATGTCTTTTGAATTTTTCTAGATTTTTCAAAATTTATTTGGTATTTTTCGAGTTTTCTAAAGCTTAATATCATTTCTGAAATCAAAAAAGGAATCAAAATCCAAACCTCCTGGGCAACAAGTGTCACCCATCTGGTCGATCACATACGCGTTTCTTTTCCCACTGTCCGATCCCACTTACCCCTTCATCCCGCCTTCCCTCTCTCCGCGCGCGACACGTGGTGTGATCGGGCCCATTCACCATTGTCGGATTTCATTCCGCCCGTCCACAGCCACTTAACCTCGCTCGAGACTCCCGAATGCCCAGATTCATCCCCGCTTTCTGATTAATCCCCGACCCTCCTCTCACTTAACGGTTCGCTCGAGATCCTGCAGCCCCGATCCCCTTCTCCTGCCACACGTCGCTGATCCAACCACCGCCCAATTCCTTTCCCGTTTTTCTCTCTCGCTGACACGTGGGCCCCGCCTGTCAGGACCATCGTCCCCGCCACCTCCTCCTTCCTCGCGCCGTCCCCGCCGCCATTAACGCCCGAAACCGAAGCTTTGAAAGCTTCAGTTTCCATCCCTCTCTCCCGCCCGCGCCGGTACCAAATTACTCTCCCGCATGCACCGTGTCCGTTTCTGGCATAAAGTCGCGCCTAACGTGTCCAATGTCTTTCCGTGGATGCCAGGTCGTAGAGAGCGCTCGCGGGGCAGGTCAGCCGGCGGGAGTCCACGCCGATCGACACAAAGCCAGCCAACGGGAGGGGGGCATCGTGGTCAAAGCACGCACAGGGCGCGCTTGTCAGTTGAGTGGCCAACGCACGACGCGCTGGTGGCTTCCTACCACGTGTCCCGCCTCTCTCGGGAAGGGGCATGCGGTCGTGGTCGTGCGACCGCTCGCAGCCCACGACGCGCTAATCGCGTTGCGCCACGTGCACCACCACCTCGGGACAGCGCGGACGGCAGCAGTCGCCCCTGGCCTTTCAAACGCCGATGCGATTCGCGCTGCCATTAAGACGCCACCTTAGGACATCGGAACTGCCAGGACGTGCTAACTCCGCACCAGATGAAGATCACCCCCACTCCACTTCCAAAGGCACGGCAACTCAGCCCCAACCTCGCGCCGAGCGTCGCGCCTCGCATGGCGCACTGCCGGCTTAGCAAGGCGACTCTGCCCCTACTCGGCGACGTTGTGAGGGATGGCTCCAAACTCGGATGCTACATCGCTGACCAGCCCGACGCCGCATGCCCGGCACGAAGCAGAGCTCAACTGGCCGAGGTCCAATAGCCTCCTTCCCCCGCGAGTGCCCAGCGGCCGGTGGTCGCCGTATGTTGTGCTCAAAAATAAACCTCCTTCAGTTCATCAACATGGCGATACTCTTCCGCATGTTCATGAACTGAAGAAGGCCTATTTCCGAGATCAAGGTCTTCTAAGCCACGCCCGTACAGCACTCCTGGTGTATATATAGCTGTCTCCCACATGGGGAAGCCCAACTGCCACCAGTGGACGCGACGCACTCACGCATGAAGAAGCGCAACCAGCGGGAGTCAAACCGACGCGGTCGCTCACGCACGCGCGATGCCCCAACTTGCCGCATCATCGTGCTTCGCCTGCATCGACGAGGTCTCTACCTCCGCAGGCAACTGCGACCCCGCCTATGGCCCTCCGGCCCCGAGTTCGCGGAGCCACGACAAGCCGCACGTGCCAATTCATCTTCGCCTAATGTTACGCAAGGTCACAGGCCGCAGGGACAGAGGGGGCCAAAGGGCTCAGCAACATGGCTTCGGCCTGTTAAGCCCTTCACCATGAGAGGCTCCTATCGTAGGGGTGGCCCCCACCTAAACCTAGCTAGCCTACTAGGAAGTTATAAACCCAAGGTGGATATGTACAATGACATAGTTACCCTTGGAAAGGATACTTGATGAGGGTACAATTGTAAAGACTCATTCTAAGAGGACATATATATACGTGATGCCAGCCTTGGGAAAGGCCAAGAGAGCATTGCTCACCTAACTCTCCACTACCATACACTCTCTCTCTCTGTTTGGTCTGTAACCACAACACTTTCCATTTGTTGAAATCTTTCCATATGCAAAGGCCTGTGTGCCCCTACAAATTGAGGCTCCATTGGCCATGTAACACAGACCACCTTTGATAATTAAACTACTATTGTTCATGCTTGGGTTATTCCTTTTGCTACCGAAGTTCCGTGAGAGAATTAGGAGTGTTCTTCAATCAAGATCGTTCAGCCTTTCCGCTGGGAATTGGGTGCACGATAAATCTTCGCTTGGTGGTTAGTGAAATCGATGCGAGTGTGGTTTGACAGATTCAAGAGTGTTCATCTCTTGTATTGGCATTGGAGGATCACTACGATTCATCAAGACTCTCGCGAGTATCCATCCTACGCCGAGAAGATCCGCAACCCAGATACCTAGGCTCCTCGCTGATCTACTATGAAAGCTTGGAAGGAAGAGACATCCCTTGTATGCTATTTCCGGATGAAAATCAAATGGGTGTCACCATGTTCTCCCTCATAGTCTGAAGTATCATAGTTATACTGAGAACCTCATCATCAAAGGAGTTGCTCACAAAGTGGTCCGCCAGATATATAGGAAACATGGTGTCAACCTTCCTAAGTTGCTTTGGGACTACAAAGTGCATCTAGCCGTAATGGATCGAAACGAGGTGCCCGAGACACACTTGGAGGAAATTGTGCCCAAAGAGACCAAGCCAAAGATGGGAGAGTTTGATGCTAAGGAGAATGAAGGTGCCAAGGACTAGACCTTAGGACTAGGCTTGGTGGAGCTTACTTAGGTTTCATTTTGGTTTAGTGAGCTATGTCTCACCCCTTGTTATAATGCCTAGGTGCATGTGACGTTGTTATTTGATGGCTGTAGTGTGCTACCTGTGTATGGTATGGTTTGTTTATTTGCCCATAGGAGTTGTATTTCACAAACCATACAAAATTTTATCAATTTATCAAAGCTATTTGTGTGCTGTCCATTCGGGTTCTTTATTCGTTTGCCTTGTGTTTGGATGTCGCACTTTGCATAAATAATTAGGTGTCATACCCTCGCTGCCCCTTGCTTCGTAAGGAGGATTTTCTTCGCTCCTAAAATAGTCTTAACAAGTGGTTTGACAAAAGGATGATTGGACTGAGGACACATTCAATGGATATACTTTTGGGAAGTTTGGAAGCATCCATATCACAACTAGTGAATGTTCAACCATCTCATCCACCTCCATGACCTAGCCCGCAGAAACCTAGCCCAAATATGGAGCAAGAGACTCAGCAAAATTAGCATATGGATGGCCATGGAGTTGACCTGCCTAGACCTCCTTTGATGGCCCGAGTACTCTCTGCGATTGAGAAAAATTGCCATGCCCAAACTCTTATTCCTCAACAAATTGCCCAAAACACCACAAATATTGGTGCAGCTCCTATGGCACCAGAAGAAGGAGGAGCAGCTGCAAACCAAGTCCAAGTGAAGTTGGGTCTATGAATGTTTTTGAATTTTTGTACAAGATTTGCTATTTTCTAGGCATTTATTTTTTCTCAGATTTTCAAAAATCAAAACTAAAATTAAAATTTAAAACATTCGCCGCCCACCCTTTGTCGACACATGGATGGCCCAGATCCATCCATGTTCTCACTGACCCATCTCCTAGTCCGCACTCCTCCCTCTCTCTCTCTCTGCCTCGACCCCACCCGTCCCACCGCCTCCTCCTCGCTGACACGTGACCCCATGCCCTTCTTCCTCCTCCTCTTCCCGTGAACACCGCCATTGGCTCACACCTCCTCCTCTTCGGTGCCCTCACACCTCACCCCACTCTTTGCACCATCTTCTCCTTTCCGAGTGTCAGAGAACTTCTCCAATGAGAAGTCCCAGCCATCCTCATTTTCTTCGTGTCTCCACGACCTGTAACATCCTATTTTTTATAGAGTTTTACAAGCCCTGAATTAAAAAATAAAATTTTGGAATTTTCTGGAATTAATTCAAGCTTAAAATGAATTTTTAGAAATTAAAATAATTTAATATGATTAAAATATACTTTAACATAAGCTGAAAATACTTTATTTGAGTTCACTGTGTCACAAGGAATTTTCTGGTATTTTTGCTGAATTTTGGGATTTATTTGCTATTTTCTCTAGCTCTTTTGGATTTAATTAGTTCTCTAAAAAAGAAAAGCCCCATAAACTCTTGTGAACAATGTTGGGCCGAGCCCTGCACTATTCATCGGCCTGCGCCACCTTCGCCAGTCCGATCTTCCGCAAGCCACGCGTCGCGTATCCCGCACGCCCGTGCCGCGCCGCCTCTGCACTCAACCACCGCGTCCGATCTTCCGCATCCACGCTACGCACATCCGTGCGCTTGGGCACTATTCATCACCTTCGAGACGAACCTCCACCGCTTAGGGTTTCCTTGGTTTGCGGCATAAATAGCGCCGCCGCCGCTTCTCTCTCACCCGAGCATCGCGCCGGGCCTCGCACCATCGCTGCCTTGCGCGGCGCCACCACCGCCTCGCCTCGCGACCGCGCCACCGCCGAGTTCCTCCTCGCCGCCGCCATCCCCGCTTTTCACCCCGCTCCCATCGCCGCGCTGCGCCCGCCGCTCGAGGAGCCTCGGGCCGCCAAGATCTCGACTCGTAGCCGACCAACACGCCGCCGATTCGCCCTCGCGGTGAGCCATCGCCGCACTCCCGAGAAGCCTCGCCGCAGTCCTCCGCCGCACACTCGCGCCACTCACGCCACGACGCTTCATGCGTAGCGCCGCCAGCGCCGGCCATTCGCTTGACCGATCTCACCTAACGGCCGAGATGCGCCACTCGGGCCGATGGTCCGAACGCCCCGCACTCCGCACCGCCTAATCGATGTTGACCATTCGATCTTCCTAATAGTCGATACCCAATCGTTGCACACCTTGCGCCGTCCGATCAATAGCGGACCATCCGATCGACATCATCGTCGGATAGTCCGATCATTGCATCTCGGCGACCATCCGACGGGCGTTGGACCGTCCGATCGTCATCATCAATAGATAGTCCGAACGCTCACCATCTTCGCACGTGCTGATGGTTGGGCGTCCGATCGCCACCACCCTCGCACCGCATCGATCGCCTTCGCCTCGATCGCTGCCTTCTGCCGTGTCAGCCCTAGGGCCACATCAACGCCACGTGTCAATGCCACGCCGCGAGACGCACACCTAGCCGAGCCCCCGCCACATCGCCCGCCACGTTAACGTACACGTGTCAAGACTGGGCCACAAGACTACATCACCCTAGTGCACTGCCTGCGGGACCAAGTCCGCGTGGACCAAGTCCGCCATGAACCCACCTTTTCGTGCACCGAGTCAACAGCATAATAACTTTTTTGAATTTCCAGCATTTTCAGGAGATTTAATTTTTCGAGAGCCCGTTCTCCTCCGTCCTAACTCAGATTGTCCCCTTTTTTTCTAAATTCATCTAAAATCGAGCTCTACCTTTTGGATCTGGTTTCAAGGTTTTTGGACTTTATTTGAATTTTATTTGATTTATTTTGTTGTTTTGGTCGTTTTCTCTCTCGTTAGATTTCGATTCCGGAGGAGCAGGAGCGACGCAAGAAGACCCCGAGTACCTCGCTGAGCATAACCAAGGCAAGTCATGTCCTTTGATCATGTTGAGCCCAGTTTGCAATCTATTATTTAATTATTTTCTTTTAAATTTCATTGCATCACTATTTAATTATATATCTTGTATATGGTAGTTACCATCCCATATTTAATTACCTCACCTTGATAAATTTGAGTGCCATGATGCCATTGTCATCGTAGGTTGGAAAATTTACTAGTGATACTATGCTAGATGTCACATGAGTTGTACGATTAGTATGCTTAGCCTTGCTTATTATACGATTGAGTTCATCATCATCTGTGAATTATTGAATTGACTTAATGAGATATGGAACCGTGGTTGGTGCCATATTTATTAAAATTTGTGCCATAACATTGGTGTGTCATTGGTGTGGTTATACAAACTTAGTTTTGCACTTCAAGCGAGCGATCGTGGTAGTAAAGGGAGAAGTGCAGGTTCACTGTGGGATGTGGTAGCCTCGCCCGTAGACCTAAGGACTTAACATTGTGCGCCATTGATTCGAAGTTTTATCGCAAACCACATGTCTAGTATGAGATAAACCTGGCTAATTAATTTCGGATGTTTCAATCTTAATCATTAGGCTTCGTTCTTCACTCAGATAGCCTGTGGGCTTGTCGATTGGCCGCTATGCTTTATTTTGGATTTTTGGTGCTAGATTTAAAGCCCTTCTGGCTAGAAATATTGTAAGCTTGGCCATGTGGTCGCACTTTGAGATTTATTGATATTTAAGTTTTTCCTTCATTATAGCGTGTGTATGGTTGTGATTACATCTATGTTTGATCAGATGCACTAGCGTGATCCTCGACTAGTGCGCTATACAGAGAGTCCGAATTTGCATATTTGGGTCTCGACAAGAGATGGTATCGTGAGCTGTGTTTGATCAGAGGACTAAAACACTAGTTAGAGTGGTCGCTTTAGCTTAATTTCAAAATCTATTTTCTAAATCAAATCAACAAAATGAATATATAGTGATTCTCTATTCTTACCTTATTCTTTGGTCTCTTAATCTTCGCCTTCCCTGCAATATTGTTTTTGAACCTTAATTTGACTTCTTATCTCCACAATAACCATAGATGTCTCGATTGTCTCATAACCAAAGAGGAGGTCAACACAGAATTTTTCGAGCTTTGCTGTGAAGTTTGGATCAAGGAAGCACCCTATATGTTCCAAAAACAAGACTAAAGACTACCGTGAAGATTGAGAGCCATAAGACGAGGACCCTGTTATAGTTTTAGCATCGTGTAGACCATTTTGCTTTTTCTTGAAGTTGTGTGTGATGTGAGCTGCAAATTTTGCCCTTAAAAGCATTATATTGCAATTATGTCAATCTTTTATTGGAGTTATTTTTCCTTGGTTTTGTTTTTAGCCTTTTCGGCTAAGTGTTTGTTTAGTTTAGATTGCCATTAGAAAACCCCCTTAGACGAATTTACCTCTTACCTATGCTTTTCCTCTCGCCTTTTGCCCTTGGTCAACAATAGTTGTTTTCCTTTTAGAGCAGAAGAAGATGGTTGGTACTAGAACTCTTCGTGCCACAAATGTGCAAACCAAGATCCAGATAGCGTTAAGTCGCCACCCGCCTCCACCGAGCTTGGACCCCGCCTCGCCACCAAGGTGGCCTGCATACGATGATGCAATGATGCATATGAATGCTATGATGCAACGTCCGCACCAGAGGCAAAGAGCACCACCGCCAAAGACGCTGCAAGCCATTCAAAGCTATGCAGAGTTCATGGGGACGACCGCCTACCTTCTCCGCTTTTAGAGCATTTGGAGGCGTATGATTGAATCCGCTCAATTGAGAAGAAACTGAACTCGCCCAAAGGTACCGCTACAGAGAGAAGGTGATGTATGCAGCACACCAACTTGAGGGAGTAGCAGCAGAGTGGTGGGAGAACTAATGTACCGCTCATGACGACCATGGCAGTATCACTTGGGCAGAGTTCACTGCCGCCTTTCGTCATGCCCATGTCATGGATGGGGGTGATCAAGATGAAGAAGGATGAGTTCAGAGAGCTGCAGCAGAAGAACATGTCAGTGAGTGAATATCTCAATAAATTCACTTAGTTATCTCGCTACGCGCTAGAGGACTTAGCCACAGATGCCGCTCGCTAGAGGAGGTTCAAGAAAGGTTTGAACCTGGATTAAAGGTACAAGTGGTTGGTAATGATTATATCGCCAAAGACATGGTGGACAAGGCTATACTTATTGAGGAGAGTCACCGCGAGCTAGAGGAGTCTCGCAAGAGGAGGATGATCCAGTAGAGATCGCAGTCGCACCAGTCCCAGAGACCCCGTTTTGGTTCTTATTAGCCTGCACGAGTGCCTCAGCAGCAGCAGCCGGGCCTCTCAGACTCCGGCCCAAGCACCGCGTTAGTTTCAGTTAGGTCAGTGACCTAGTGGATCCAACAGTCAGTAGTAGAGGAGCGCCAACCCCACGGTGTCCGTCACTTGCTTCAAGTGTCATGAGCCAGGACACTATGCTAGCCCCAGAGGTAAGCCCCGACCGCAGTTCGTTTTAACTTGGGATCCACACTAGATCGAACTCCTGCCCTAGGAGCAGATTTGCAGGAGCGCCCCGCAAGAGGTCGCCAGCAGGATACCGTGGTGAGAGGCCAAGTGAACCACGCCATCGCAGAGGAGGCCTGTGCACACTAGAAGTTGTGATCGTAAGTTTCTAGTCAATTCAAGCCTCGCTATAGTTTTGTTTGATTCTCGAGCTTCACATTCATTTGTTTCTCGTAATTTTGCTTTAAACCAACATTTGAAAATCAAGTGTTCTCGGATCTATTCTCGCTTTTGATTTAACTCTGTTCGAGTTGAGCACTAACCTAGGGTCATCTCAGAGTTAAGATAACCATTCAAGGAATTGAGTTCAGTGCAGATTTGATCATTTTGGATATTCAATCCCTAGATGAATCTTGGGTATGAATTGGCTTAAGAAGCATCAGGCAGTGTTAGATTGTGGGAGCAGAGCAGTGACCTTGACCAGTTTAGACGGCAGTAAGGTGCAGTTTGCAGCCAGCATGAGTTAGCCAGAGGCAGTTATGGTTTGCCAAAGCAGAGTGATCTAGTTGGAGGATGTACCAGTTGTCAGAGAGTACCCCGATGTGTTCCCAGAAGATCTTCCAGGCGTGCCACCAAAGCGAGAGGTTGAGTTTTTGATCGAGCTTGTACCAGATACCGCTCCGATTTCCAAGAGACCCTATCGGATGCCTGCCAATGACTTAGCAGAGTTGAAGAAGCAAATTCAGGAGCTTTTGAATAAGGGATATATCAGACCAAGTTCATCCCCGTGGAGAGCACCAGTGTTGTTTGTTAAAAAGAAAAATGGTAGTCAGTACATGTGTGTGGATTACAGAGCACTTAATGAGATCACCATTAAGAATTAATGACTTGTTTGACCAACTTAGGGGAGCTAGAGTTTTCTCTAAGATTGATTTGAGGTCAGGATACCATCAGATGAGAATCTGAAAGAAGGATATACCTAAGACAGCTTTCTCAACTCGTTATGGTCTATACGAGTTCACAGTAATATCATTTGGATTGACCAATGCCCTGGCCTACTTTATGTACTTGATGAATAAGATGTTCATGAAATATTTGGATAAGCTTGTCGTTGTGTTCATTGATGATATTTTAATATATTCCAATGATGAGAAGGAACATAAGGAGCACTTGAGGTTGACATTGCAGAAATTGAGGGATAATCAGTTGTATGCCAAATTCAGCAAGTGTGAGTTTTGGATGAAGGAAGTCGCCTTCCTAGACCATGTTATGACAAGAGAAGGAGTTGCGCTTGACCCCGAAAAAGTGAGATATTTTAGAGTGGCACTACCTTCTTCGATGACCTAGGTCTAGAGTTTTCTAGGTATGGCAGTTATTATCGCTTTCATTGAAGGATTTTCGAGTGTAGCTGCACTTTATACAATTGCTCAAGAAGGAAAAGAAATTTATTTAGACGCCAGAAAAAGTGCGAGAAAATTTTCAAAACTTAAGGAGAGTTTGACCACACTTCAAAGGTTAGTGTTACTACCTGATATAAACAAGGATTTTGAGATTTATTGCGATGCCTCTCGCAAAGGATTGGGTTGTCTACTAATATAGGATAAGAGAGTGGTAGTTTATGCCTCACGCCAGTTGAGACCGCATGAGGAGAATTACCCTACTCATGATTTGGAGTTAGCAGTCGTAGTGCATGCTTTGAAAATTTGGCATCATTATCTGATGGGTAATAGATGTGAGGTTTACATGGATCATAAGAGTTTAAAATATCATTTGGATTGACCAATGCCCTAGCCTACTTTATGTACTTGATGAATAAGGTGTCCATGAAATATTTGGATAAGCTTGTCGTTGTGTTCATTGACGATATTTTAATATATTCCAATGATGAGAAGGAACATAAGGAGCACTTGAGGTTGGCATTGCAGAAATTGAGGGATAATCAGTTGTATGCCAAATTCAGTAAGTGTGAGTTTTGGATGAAGGAAGTCGCCTTCCTAGACCATGTTATGACAGTAGAAGGAGTTACAGCTTGACAATCAAAAGTGAGATATTTTAGAGTGGCGCTACCTTCTTCGATGACCTAGGTCTAGAGTTTTCTGGTATGGTGTTATTATCGCCGCCATTGAAGGATTTTCGAGTGTAGCTGCACTCTTATGAAGGAAAAGAAATTTATTTAGACGCCAGAGTGCGAGAAAATTTTCAAAAACTTAAGGAGAGTTTGACCACACCCAAAGCATAGTGTTACCCGATATAAACAAGGATTTTGAGATTTATTGCGATGCCTCTCGCAAAGGATTGGGTTGTCTACTAATACAGATAAGAGAGTGGTAGTTTATGCCTCACGCCGCTTGAGACCGCATGAGGAGAATTACCCTACTCATGATTTGGAGTTAGCAATGAGTGCATGCTTTGAAAATTTGGCATCATTATCTCGATGGGTAATAGATGTGAGGTTTACATGGATCATAAGAGTTTAAAATATATCTTTACCTAGTCCGAGCTTAACCTCGTGCAGGAGGTGGTTGAGCTAATAAAGGATTATAATGTTGGTATACATTATCATCATGGAAAGGCCAATGGGTGCAGATGCTTTGAGCAGAAGGTTTATTGCAAATTCAAGTGATGGTTAAAGAGAGTCACCGACTTTGCATGAGGAATTTCGTGCTTAGCCTAGAGTTGGTTGAGCAAGGATTTTAGCCGCAATGGAGTTGCACCTAACTTTAGATGGTCGATCATAGGCTCACAGATGATGAGGCATTTTAGCGTATCAGAAAAACATGAGTAAAGGAAAAGAGTCGATTTACAAAGTGGATGACCAAGGAACCCTGTGGTTCAAGCAGCATTTGTGTGTGCTCAATAAGAATGAGTTAAAGGACTTGTTGTTAAAAGAGGCACATGTGTCTTTGTATTCAATTCATCTAGGCAGTACCAAGATGTATCAGGACATTAAAGATAAGTATTGGTGGCCAAACATGAAGCGTGAGATCGCTGAGTATGTGGCACTTTGTGATGTGTGTCAGAGAGTAAAGGCAGAGCATCAGAGGCCAGTAGGCTTGTTACAGCCATTGAAAGTCCCTGAGTGGAAGTGGGAAGAAATTGGTATGGACTTCATAGTCGATTTGCCAAAGACCAAGGAGGCATATGATTTGATTTGGGTCATGTGGACTGATTGACCAAGGTTGCTCATTTTATTCCAGTTAAGATAATCTATAGTGGTAACAGACTAGCAGAGTTGTATATGTCGAGGATTGTCAGTCTTCATGGTGTGCCAAACAAAATAGTGTCGAATCGTGGATCGCAGTTCACCTCTCATTTTTGGGGAAGTTTCCATGAGGCTATAGGAACTCACATGAATTTCAAGAAGATATCACTGAGACAAAGTGAGTAAACCAGATTCTCGAGGACATGTTGAGAGCATGTGCTAGATCATGGAGCCAAATGGGACAGCTTATTTGCCTTTTGCAGTAGTTTTCATACAACAACGCTTATTAGCGCTTGTGATGTCACCGCTTGAGGCATTGTATGGTAGAAAATGCGTGACCCTCTCAATTGGAAAGAGACGGGGAAGGTCGTATTTGGTCCGCATCGTTAAAAGAGGTTGAGGACAAGGCCCGCTTAATTCAGAGAGATTGAAAACCGCCAGCGCATGTAAGAGCTATGCATACCCGACGCCGAGAGCCGAGTTTTGAGCCGATGATTTCGTATCTCGTGATCACACCATTCAAAGGTGTGAAGAGGTTTCAGCTTAAAGGGAAGCTTGCACCAAGGTATGTTGGTCCGCTCGTAGTTTTGAAACGCAGGGAGAGGTTGCTTATCGCTTGAGCTACTCAAGGCTCTTCTGGGGGTACATGATGTCTTCCATGTGTCCCATTGAAGAAGTGTCCGAGAGTGCTCAAGAGGTTGTGCTAGTTGAGACTGATTTTCGTGAGGATTTGTTTTATAAAGAGCACCCAATCAGAATTTTAAAAGTGTCAGAGCGAGTCACCCGGAATAAAGTTATCCGTTTTTGCAAAGTCCAGTGGAGCAACCACTCAGAGGAGGAAGCCACCTGGGAGCGCAAGGAGGACCTCAAAACCGAAGTTTCTAAACCTATTCTCTTAGTTAGTCCGATCTCGGCCGAGATCCCGCTTAAGGGGGTAAGATTTGTAACATCCTATTTTTTATGGAGTTTTAAAAGCCCTGAATTCAAAAATGAATTTTTCAAATTTTCTAGAATTAATTCAAGCTTAAAATAAATTTTTAGAAATTAAAATGATTTAATATTATTAAAATATACTTTAACATCAGCTAAAAATATATTATTTGAGTTTCTTGTGTCACAAGGAATTTTTTGGTATTTTTGCTGAATTTTTGGGATTTATTTGCTATTTTCTAGAACTCTTTGGATTTAATTAGTTCTCTCAAAAGAAAAGCCCCATAAACTTCTTGTGAATGTGTTGGGCCGAGCCCCACACTATTCATCGCCCGCCACCTTCACTCACCCAATCTTCCGCAAGCGGTCGCGCATCCCGCGACGCTCGCACGCGCCCGCTACCGACTCTACCACCACCGTCCGATCTTCCGCAATCCACGCGCCGCAGAACCGCAAGGCTTGAGATCGTGGTGCTTCGCTTCCACCGATAGCCTATGGGCTTGCCGATTGACCACTACGCTTTATTTTAGATTTTCGCGTTAGATTTAAAGCCCTTCCGGTTAGAAATATTGTAAGTTTGGCCATATGGTCGTACCTTTGAGATTTATCGATATTTGAGTTTTTTCTTTATTTTAGCGTGTGTATGGTTATGATTACATCTATGTTTGACTGTGTGCATTAGCGTGATCCTGGACTAGTGCAGTTTACACAGCGAGTCCAAATTTGCATATTCGGGTCTCGACACGATCTCACTCTCCGACTTTGCCGTGACCGAGGCAAGCTCCCACCACCACTTTATCAAGGACGAGAATCACCGGAGTGCCGATCCGCTAGAGATCCAAGCCGCATCGCTGCCTTCTCTTGTCGTTGACTGCCCTCGGTCATCCCCGCCCCATCCAAGGTATAAATTAGGTCACCTTGTCACCATCTCCCTTTTTTGCATGCACTACCGCCTCCGAACGAGCAATCAAACGCCAAGAACCATCGGTCCCGCATGTCTCCTCACATGACCACCCCGTGGTGAAAAGTTCTTCAGGATCGCTTGGTCAAGAGCCTCTCCACAATTGCTTTGTAGTTGTAAGCCTCCTAACGACCACCGTAGATTTGACCTGCCATCGTAGCTTTGACCATACATAACTTTGATGATCTAATGTAGCTTTCAACTACACATAGCTTTCACCAGCCATCGTAGCTTTCGATCACACATAGCTTTTGACTGACATCGTAGTCCCCACCATCGTAGTCGGGACTACTATAGCCCCGATCACTGACCACTCTAAACATCCGACTGTAAGTTTTCTCACCATGGTAAGCTTCGATCACTCTAGCTAAGATCACCCGCAATTCTAACCACTCTGTAGCTTCCGATCACTCTAGCTTCTAATCACCCTATAACTTCGACCACTTTGTAGCTTTCAATCACTCTCTAGCTTCTAATCACTATGTAGCCTTCACCACTTTGTAAGCCTCCATCCTCTTGCTTCCGACTACTATCACTCCGACCATCGTGCTTCTAACCCCGGTGCTTCCAATCACCGCAAACACACTTCCAAAAGCATGTATTTCTTCATCTTAGCACCGATTGAATCTATTTAAATTTCTAAATTCATCTAAAATGAAGATCTATCAAATCTTCCTTGTTGTCAAATTTGAAGTTAATTTGAATTTTGTTTGGATACAAGTGGGTTATTTTCATGTGTAAATTTTGACGATTTGGGAGAGTACTACGTCACCGATTTGCATCAACCCGTCGAGCAAGACACGTTACATAACTTTAATCATGTTGATCCTAGATTGTAAAATAAAATTATGTTGTTTGAAATTATTCGCATGTATATTTTTATTCAATATATTTCAATTCAGTTTTAAAATTAGTTATCGCTACTTGTTAATACCTCCGTTGATATTATTTCTTAGATATCTTGTCACCCTAGAATTAAACTCTAGTTAGTACACTAGTATGGTTAGAGAATTTTGCATCAAATGTTTAGACTCAGTATAGTTATAACTTTAGACTTGGAATAACCTTTTTCACATAAAATGACGAACTTTTAAAATGTATTCTTGACTTCGTTAGACAAGAAGATTATGGAATATTTTAAAATAAAATATAAAACTTAGTTTATACTTAGGCAAATGGTTATGTGGTGGGTGCTTGTTGGTCACCTTAGTGAAGATATACTTGAGGCTTTTATGGGTCAACTAAGCCGGGTCTCTTGAACATTAGTCTTTCACCACCCTTGATCAACTCTAACCACCTTCTCTACCTAAGGTTGAGGTCACCTAAGTGAAGATATACTTAAGGTTTTTATGGTCCGTGTATATATCACAATGATTTTCAATCGTAGTGCCGCTAAATTTTTAACGATGCACCATGTGCCTACTAACTCCAAATCATATGTGGGGTAGTTATCCTCATGAGGATGGATTTGTCTTGGAGCGTAGACCACAACCTTTCCTCCTAGCATAAGCACACATCCGAGACTCATGGGAAGCATCACAAGATACTTCAAAATCCTTGTGAATATCGTGCAAAACCAATACCGAGCCGAGGTTAATTTCTTCTTCAATTCTTGGAAACTTTGTTCATGTGCATCCGTCCACTCATTTCTTCTCTTCTTGAGGAGCTAAGTCATGGGCTTGATATTTGGAAAACCTTCTATGAACCGTCACAAGATCCCTATCGTGGCATGCCGTAGCTCTTTGGGAAGACAACTGAGTATTCTTGTACCACGCATTTCGCCTAGGTATACTTCCTCAAGGTGGTGGATTGCAGGCTTTAGCAAAGGGCCATCCACACTAACCCTTATTTCTAAGTGTGGCGAGTCCTCCCAAGTACTACAGGTGCTTCAACCTATGGGAAGGGGCGCGAGATGAGATACGGCAATAGGGGACGGCTTGATAACACCACGGGCGCAGGAGCGAGAGGGGAGCGTGAAGCGGTAAGTGGGTGCGGCGGCGAGGATTAAATTCGGCGCGGAGTGGAGCGGTCCGATGCGCGCGACACGCCGCACGCCGAGAGAGGGAAGGCGGGAGAGGGTTTGTTAGATCGACGGCCGAGGGGATTCCGGCGGCGAGGGGACGCCGATGGTTGACACCGCGCCGGGAGGGATTTTTGAATTTTCTTTCTTTTGATTTTCCGTAAATGCTATTAAGCTTTAGAAAACTCGTAAAAATACCAAATAAATTTTGAAAATCCAGAAAATTTGGGAACTATCTCGAGCTATTATAGACTTAATAAAAATATGTCCCACTCATTTTAACAAGTATATTTTGCAAAGGTACAATTTGATTTTGTAGGAGGGTTTTAATTCTTCTAAAATCCTAAAAATTAATATAATCTCATATTTGACTTAAGGAAGTCAAATACATTGGTTTAAGCTTTTAGGAATGCAATAAATTTAATTTTGACTTTTACACAATAAAGTTTAAAATTTTTCTCAAATCAGATTTTAACATAACCCTAAAATCCAAATAAACTCCAGATTAAATTTTCAATAAAGGGACAAAATTTTGGGATGTTACAAACCTACTCCCTTAGAGGAAATCTCGCCTCGAGATTTGCAATCGCTAGCAAAAGAGATGGGGATGGCTGGTCTTTAAGTCTTCTTCTCGCCCTGTGGCTTCGTCCTCGGTGTGATTGCTCCACCGAACTTTGCGTAACTGATGGTCTTCCTTCCGTCCGACGCTCATTGCCTCGAGAATCTTGATTGGTTGCTCCCGATAGGTGAGGTCATCCCGAGGTCCAAGGTTTCAAAGGCGGCTTGCTCTGTGGGTACTGAGGCACTTCTTTAATCGTGAGACATGGAAGACATTGTGCACCTCGACATGCTTGGCGGCAAGTCTAATCGATATGCGATCGCACTCTTCTGCCTCGTAATCTTGAAAGGGCCCACATATCGCGTGCAAGCTTTCTCTAACTTGAAACCTTTTCACACCTCCGAGTGGGGATACCCTAAGATAGACGTAGTCCCCGACTCAAAGGTCGTCTCGACGGCGTTATCCGCGTAGCTCTTCCGCCGAGACCGGCTATCTTCACCGTCCCTCGATCTTCTTCACTTGATCTTCTCGCGCCTTGCAGCAGTTTGGTCCTGCTTGGGGTTCACCTTGCCGATCCCAAAGCAGGGGTTCTCGCACTTTCACCATACAAGGCTTCAAGGGTGCCATCCGCAGTCGGCTTGGTAGTCGTTATTGTACGAGAATTCCGATAGGCGTTGAACGGTCCCAACTGCTCTCAAATCCAGCAGACAAGCCCTTAGCATATCCTCGAGTATCCGATTAACTCTTTCTCGCTTGACCGTCCGTCTGGGATGGTAAGCGCATCAAACCGAGCTTACTACCCAACTCTTCGTGCAGCCTTTGCCAAAATCGAGAAGTAAATCGACTACCTCGATCCGACACTATCTTCTTGGGTACGCCATACAGCACACAATTCGAGACATGTACAGCTTCAACCAACTTGCTTCCTAATAAGTGGTCTTGACTGGTATGAAGTGAGCTACTTTAGTCAACTGCCTATGATTACCCAAATTGAATCATAACCCGATTGTGTCCTTGGGAGTCCGGTTATGAAATCCATACCAATTTCTTCCCACTTCCATTCCGAATCGGCAATGGTTGCAAGAGTCCCGCTGCCTCGATGTTCAGCTTTGACTCATTGACAGTGTCGCAGTTTCATGAACTCGCGATTTCCTTTTCATACTAACCCACCAATATCTTTCCTCGATCCCGTACATCTTGGTACGACTGGTGGATTGAGTATGGGGTATCATGAGCCTCTTTCGTAATCAGTTTTGATTTCCGATTATTCAAGACACGATGCGTTCTCGAACCAAACCGCGCTATGTTCATCTTCGCTGAATCCTCGGCGCTTTGCCTCTCCTCATATTCTTCTTGATTTCTTGAATATCCTCGCCCACAACTGAGCTTCCTTAATTTGATCGTAAGCCGGTCGCACTTCCAGTGTGGTGAGGGTGCTTGGTCCCGCTGGGTTTAGACTTAGACGGCGACTTCTCCCAAGTCGGGTCCGGTCTTCTTCTCGATATCACCAAGTTTGCATAAGACTTTCGCTAAGGCATCGGCTACTACATTCGCTTCCGGTGGTAATGTATACCGATGTCGTAGTCCTTGATCAACTCCAACCATCTTCGCCGCCTCAGTTGAGTTCTCGCCGGGTGAAGATATACTTCAAACTCTTATGGTCCGTGTATACTTCACAACGGTTACCAATAAGGTAGTGGCGCCGATTTTTAAGGCGCACTCATCGCGCTAACTCCAAGTCATGAGTAGGATAATTGCACTCATGAGGCTTGAGTTGACGCGATGCATAGGCTACCACTTTGCCTTCTTGCATCGTAACACGCCTAAGCCTAGGCGAGAGGCGCCACGTAAAACCTCGGCCTTTATGCACGCCCGCAAGACGAGCACGGTGCCGAGACTAGTCTCTTCTAAGGGTCCGAAACTCGCCGCAAGCCTTCGCCCATTCGAACTTCTTTTCCTTTTTCAGCAATTGGGTCATTGGCTTGGCTGCCTCTGAGAATCTCGCTATGAACCGACGGTAATAACCCGCAAGTCCAAGAAAGCTCCCGACTTCGTTATGGACTTTGGTGGCTTCCACTCCATTATCGCTTCCACCTTGGAAGGATCTACGCCGATTCCTTCTACTGTTACAATATGTCCGAGGAAGGCAACCTCTTTTAGCCGTAATTCACACTTATCGAATTTGGCGAAAGTCGATGTTCTCTAAGCTTTTCCAGAGTGATCCCGAGGTGCCGCTCGTGCTCTTCTTCATTCTTGGAGTAGATGAGGATGTCGTCGATGAAGATTACTACGAACTTGTCCAAGTATTTCATGAACACACCGCTCATCATGCTCATGAAGTAGGTCGTGCATTGGTCACCCAAATGACATGACCGTGAACTCATAATGCCCATATCCGTGGAGAAGGCAGCCTTAGGAATGTCTTCTTCACGAATCTTCACCGATGGTATCCTCGATCGCAGATCAATCTTGGAGAAGATACCGCCTTTCAACCGATCGAACAGTCATCGATCCCGGGAGGGGGTATTTATTCTGATGGTGACGCCATTGAGTGCTCAGAGTCCACACATAGCCTCGCACTCTCATCCTTCTTCTTGACGAACAGACGGGTGCTCCCAAGGCGATGAACTAGGTCGGATATACCCTTGTCTTCTAACTCCTTGAGTTGATTCTTCAATTCCGCTAACTCATTAGCGTGCATCCGATATGGTCTCTGGAAATCGGGCGGTGCTCGGGACTAGGTCAATCACAAATTCGATCTCCTATCCGTGGCATCCCCGCGCTCCTGAAAACATCCGGTACTCCCGCACGATCGCACTTCCTCCAATACTTGGAGGTGGAAGAGGGCACATTCTTCCGCTTCGAACTGGGAGAGAAGATTACTCCATGCCTTGGTCATTGGTGAGGGTGATGGATCCGTAGCACAATCGATCCGACTCGATTCTTGGCAACCAGCCATCCCTAGAATGACGTTTAATCCTTGCGATTCCAAAACCAAAAGATCGGCGAGGAATCGGGTCCCATCTATGAGCAATTCCACTTTGGGGCACAAGGTCCCCGCTCTCATTTCTGCTCCCGGGAGTGAACTATCATAGGGTTGCTAAGGGTTACCCCGCCCAACCCATGCTTATCCACAAAAGTTTTTGACACAAAGGAATGCGATGTCTCGAATCGAAAAGAACTGATGTCGGTATCGAATTGACAAGGAACATACCAAAGACGACATCCGTGCAGCTCGGCCTCTTCCATTGCCACGTGGTTTACTCGCCTTTGATGAAGGTCCGCGCTTCGCCGCCCTCGTTCTCGACTTCCGAGGCTCTCGAGGTTGCCGCCGCTGAATCTTCTTAGGCATGCCTTGGCAAAGTGCCCCGTTCCTTGCAGTAGTAGCAGTCAATCCGCCGACGGCGGATCGCTTCTTTCGCGGTCCGCCACCGTTGCCGAAAGGCGTTGCTTGGAAACCGCCGCGTTGGCTTGAAATGGCGCGGTCGTTGAGGACTTGAACTCGCTGGATCGTTCTTGAAGTTGCGCCTGGGTCCGAACTTGTTCGAGTGAGGAGGAGTACCGCGATTCTTGAAAGAACTTCCGCAGTTGTTCCTTTGATCCGCCATCCTTTCTTCCGGTTCCATTTCCATGTGCTTGCCTCTCCGGCGATGGCCTTATCGACTAGCCGTGGAAGTCAAGATAGTCACCCGATATCGCTTGTACTGATATGTTGTCATTCGTGCCCTCCATGAACCTTTCTTGCTTGGCTTCATCTGGCCACATCCTCCGCGCATAGCGGCCGCTTGGTTAAACTTCAGACGCACTCATTGACAAGACGACTTCCTTGGCGCAGATCTGAACTCCTTCTTCTTTAATGCCATGGTGCCGTGGGGATATGAGCTGGCGTAAAGCTTTGCTCGAACTCGATCCAGTCACCGTCATGCGGGTTGGCGGTGAAGCGTGAAGGTGTCCCACCATTGAGATGCGGTCTGCTCACCGATGGGAGGCGAACAAGACTCGCCCCGATCGCTGCATCAGAATGTCCAGCCTTCTGCCAATCGACCGAGCCGCCGTTGGCATCCATCGGCTCAAAGATCGCCGCGAAGGTGGGTGGCTTGATCCTCGTGAACTCGTGAGAGACGATTGGGAGGCACTTGGGCAGGTTGATGATGAGCCCGAGGGTTGTTGATCGCCCGAGCTAAGAGCTGATCAACTGGTTTGATTGGCCATCAATCGTGCCCAACCGTCCCGCTCGCCGGGCGGGTGGTGGAATCTGAGCGACCGCTTCCTTGTGCTCCGGGTTGGCGTTGTCCATGTTGGGATTTCTTCTTGTGTTCACCATCTATTGAGACTTTCAGATTTAGAGAGGGAACTAAAGGAAAGGTTCTAGTAACAATCCCACCAAAACAACACACAAGAGCAAGGAAAACCTGATAAGAGCCAAATAAAACTTTTTATTTTATTATAATAGTCTTCGTGGCTGTTTACAAAGGTTTACACTCACGGATAGCGCTCTAAGACTCGGGTTGTTCATACACTAGCGCTGCGCCGAGTCTCCTCGGAAAAGGTCCGATCGTGGAACCCGCATCCTCCGCACGAGCTCTGCAGTTCCTCTCGCGGCGCGAGCTTCACAGCGGTGTGCAGCTCGCCCTGGTGGTGGTCCGGTACATGTGATCCATGGACTTGGTGTACTCCACCACCGTGATGAGGCGGGGTTGCTCTCATACTGTGAGACGAGAAGTCGCCGCAGCCCACAAGGGAGTCTTCATGGGAAAGTAGCGAAGTCGCGGCGCAGCAAGTCTCGAGCGAGATGTTCCGCACTGGCGGATGGCCTCTGGCTGCATCCCGAACTCCATCAAGAAGGTGGCCCGAGGTAGGTGCGCCGAACACGTAAATGGCTCCGTGTGCTCCAAATCCTTGAAGATCTTCACTTCCACTTTCCAAATGCTCGCTCCATACATGCCAACGTATCCTCGGTAGAGGGGTATGGGCGGAAGTTGAGCTCTTGCATGAGGTTGTACAGATCGTCGCGAAGAGTCCGGCAAGGGTTCCGTGGGAGACGCGGTGGGTTGCTCCATCTAAAATTTGGAAGGAGAGGAGTTAGTAATCGGTTTTGTAAAGAGACTTGAGAAAAGGGAGAGATAATTTAAAAGCGCATTTCTTATTAAAATATATCCTTAAAGCTGGTCTCTTGCTAAGGTCACGCCTTAGAGTCATTGTTGCTCGATACCATTTCGCCGGGACCCTAACAACAACTCCGAGCCCTCTGTAAATCGCACTATCCTGTGAAAAGCTAGTGCACATGTGTTTCACAAGAATGTATATCATGCAAAAATAACCACGAGATATTATTAAACTAAAATACGGCCCAAGGCCAAGTCTTACAATAAGGCACTAGGCCAACAAAGTAAACAAAACAAATGGAAATAAAGTAAAGGTGGCAGACACCCATCCAAACCTCCCACAGCGAATGATCAGAAGACGATCCTACTCACCAAGTAGTCCTCACCGCCGTAGTCGCCTCAAGTCCGCAACAGATTTAGCAAGGTGAGTACGTATACTCCCAAGGTAAGCAAGTAAATGCTTACGCAAGTTACACCAGAAATATAACAGATTTGATGCATGCATAAGGGATTTCAAAGGAAGCTTAATAGGTAATGTGCGGAAAGCAATACTTGAATTTAAATACAATAACGTAAGTACTAAAAGCTGAATTTAAATACAAGATATGAAACATTATTTTTAACAGTAATATCGTTAGTGTAGGCTCCAACCCACACTAACCTATCCACGGAATCCACCCGACCATTACCAAATCCAACGATTGTTTGCCAAAACCAAGTTTTATAAAAATTCAAGTCTAATCTGTGAAGACTCTACTCAAGATGTCCATGACCGTGGACACGGCTATCCGTGATAGATTGTTACTCGCAGAGGGGTACAACTTTACCCACAAGACATTCCTCTCACTTGAGCCACGCGATCAACACACCGCCTTAGGTGTGCGCGAGAGTTCATGACAAGGCTGTTCGATGATTCATAGCCAACATAATCACGCCGCCACTATGTTTCACCACAACTCGAATCCACGAGTTGGAGCCCTCTCGTGCCATGTGAGACTTCCCACACCTCACGCCACGCCACATTCACCTATAGCGAGACTATAGTTGGAACTTCACAAATTACTTAGCCAGTCCGTCCCATACCGACTTGTGGTAGTAATGGTGACTTCAGTAAAATAATTCACGTAAACGGTCCTGTTGATTTAGGCTCAACCACATACCCCGCATACGATAATCAACCAGTGTCACCAAACACGAGGCATACCTGCACCCACCACCTAACCATTAGCCTAAGTCCAAAACATGTTTTCTATTTTCATTTTTAAATAATTTCAGAAACCATCCTTGACTCACCAAGTCAAGATATTGAATTTCAAAGTCCGTCATTTCATGTGAAAGATTGATCCCACCAAAATTATACTAAGCTAGGCTAAGCATTTCTATGAAATTTTTCTAGTCAATACTATGGTACTAACTAGTTTTCAGCTAGGTGACAAGGTATACGAATTCAGATTTCAAATAGGCTATAATCAAAGGATCATGGGAATATCTAAGTTTCAAAATCCAATTTGAATTATACTTGAATAAAGATACGCATGCATATACAAAGAAAACAATATAAATAATTTAAAATATTAGGTTCAACATGGTCAAAGGTGTAACTTGCCTTGATCGAGTCCCGCTGCGATTCGTCAATTCAAACTCTCCGAATCACAATATCTAACGAGAAATCAATTCAAAGCAAATTCAAAACAAAAATTCAAATGGAATCCAAATAACCTCCAAAAATTATCAAATAATTTGGGAGACAGAATTCTGAATTTTTGGATGTGGATCAACAATTTTTAAAAAGGAAATGAGGCTTTAAAAGAAGTTGAAGTTTTAATTTAAATTTGAACCTTGGAATTACAAAATATATTCAAATCAAATTTAATAAGTTTCAAAATTTCAAAATTATTCCAGAAATGGATAGATCATGATTTTAGAAAATTTAGAAATTTGAATGGGTCAATTTGGAGTTAAAATGCAAAAGTTATAGCCTTCCAAAGTTTGAATTCAAAATAAAAGAAAAAGGGTATTTTCTGGATTTATTTTTAAACCGAAAAGGATTTATGACGTCAGCACGAATTATTTTTCTAAAGGAAATTATAGATTATGACGCCAGCCCTAGGATTAATATATTCCTGCAGAGGCTGACAGGTGGGGCCCGGTGTCATGGACCGAGTCCATGGACCCGAGGGAAGGGTGAGGTGGCAGCGCGCGCGGGGAGCGGGTGGCGCCGACGTGGCGCCACGGGCCGCCGCGTGGTCGCCGCGTGGCGCCACGCCACGCTTTATGCCGACGCATGGACGCGCGCGAGGTGGCGAGGGGGCGGCGGTGGCGCCGGCGTGGCGCCGACCGCCGCCACTGCTGCCACGCCGCCACGCTACCGCCCGACGGCCGACGTGGCTCGCCGGCGACGGCGGGCGCTGGGTCCGATGGTCGCCGAGTTCGTGAGCGGCGCGCCGCCGAGGGTACCAAACGACGAGGAGAACGCGGGAGTGCGCGTACTTTGCACGAGGCCGAGGATGACCGAGAGGAAACCGCGAGAGGGGCGGCGGTCGGAGAAGCCTTCACGGCGGCGAGTAGTTCCGGTGGTGCACGTGTTCGGAGGTGGTCGCCGTGTTCGCCTGGGCACCAGCAAGGTCGGGAGGCTTCGGCGAGGGGCGAGGGGCTTGAGCCGGCGCGATTGCTCGCCGGAGTAGCCGGAGCCGCGGAGGGAAATCGGGCGCAGGGGGCTTCGGGCCGGATTAAGCGCCCGAGGCTCTGGGGTGGCGGTGTGAGTAGAGGGACCTCGGGCACCTCTTTATAGGCCGGGAGGAGGGTAACGGCCGCGCGGGTTCGCCGGAGTGCAACGGGCGCATAATTTGAAGGAAACCGGCTTTAAAAGCTTCTGCCAGGCAAAGAATGGCGGCAACAAGCGGAGATCGCGCGAGGAAGAAAGGAAAGGGGCGGGGAGACGGAATCGACGAGTGGGGCCCGCACGCCGCCGAGAGAAAAGAAAGGAAGGAGCGAGGGGACGGCCGATGCTTGACGGTGGCACGGGAGAGATCGGATCACTGGCGACATGCGAAGGGGTAAGTGAAGGGGACGGCCGAGATCCGATCCGACAACGAAGGTTAGATCGGGCCGATGGTGCTTAAGTGGGAAGGGGCGCCGAGATGAGATACGGCAATAGGGGACGGCTTGGATAACACCACGTGGCGCAGGAGCGAGAGGGGAGCGTGAAGCTGTAAGTGGGTGCGCGGCGAGGATTAAATTCGGCGTGGAGTGGACGGTCCGAAGGCACACGCTGCCGCACGCGAGAGAGGGAAGGCGGGAGAGGGTTTGTTAGATCGACGGTCGAGGGGATTCCGCGGCGAGGGGACGCCGATGGTTGACACCGGCGCGGGAGGGATTTTTGAATTTTCTTTCTTTTGATTTTCAGTAAATGCTATTAAGCTTTAGAAAACTTAAAAATACCAAATAAATTTTGAAAATCCAAAAATTCTGGGAACTATCTCGAGCTATTATAGACTTAATAAAAATATGTCCCACTCATTTTAACAAGTATATTTTGCAAAGGTACAATTTGATTTTGTAGGGAGGGTTTTAATTCCTTCTAAAATCCAGAAAAAATTAATATAATCTCATATTTGACTTAAGGAAGCTGAAATACATTGGTTTAAGCTTTTAGGAATGCAATAAATTTAATTTTGACTTTTACACAATAAAGTTTAAAATTTTTCTCAAATCAGGATTTTAACCTAACTCCAGAAAATCCAAATAAACTCCAGATTAAATTTTCAATAAAGGGGCAAAATTTTGGGATGTTACAGTAGGAAAGCGTCAAAGAAGTACCACGCGCACTTCTAGGCCGAGAGCGCATCGCATGCATCGCACCCTGCATGGCGCCGCAAGCAAGTAGGCTCGCATTCTCATCGCCAGAGGCTCGAGACTCGGGACCGCCCTTGGCATCAGATGGCACTATAGGCTCCTCGGCTGCCGCCGCCGCTGGCTCGCCTCGCCCGGGCGCTCTCCCGCGCTAGTAGTCTCGCACCAGAAAAGTAGCGCGCTGCAGGGTGCGGGCTGCAACCCCGCCTCGTTGCCAGCCCCAGATTTTTTCTAGCTTAGAACTTTCCACCGCTGGTTGAGTCCTCGTCCGGCGCCGTGCGCGGAGGCTGGTTCTCGCGGCATCCCGTCTTCGCCCGACAGACACACAAACGTGAGCAGGTTCCTGAGTAGGCGGGGGCTTCGCCAGTGCATAAGTATGCATGTTGGTATACGCTAACATGGCCCGGCGAGCCGACGCGGCGTGCATGATCGCTGGCGGCATGCACCGGCCGAGCTCTCGCAGCCGCTCCGACCCAGCCAGACGACGCCGGCTGATCGCGCTGCGCCGGCTGCCTTCTCGCCTTCGCCTCCGCTGGCTACCCCCTCGCTGTCTTCGCTCGCCTGCCCCCTGGTAGGCCTCCGCACCAGGGCGGGGAACCGTTGCATTATTTTGTAGCGGCTTGTGTACATACTTGGAGCAGTCCGTGGATCCGAGCAGGAGCCCTCTGCGCCACAGAACAACTCCGGCCTCCGCAGGACATCGAGTCCCCGCGCCGAGCGAGTAAGTGTGTGTGCAAAGCGCCGCTTCGTGTTGGCGTAGATCGCCTCGCCCGCGCCCGCCGTCGACCGGCAAAGACCAGCCCCGCCTTCACGTGTTCTCGCCGCCGCCCGTAGACGCACATGTGAAAGGCCGATGAGTAAGCCTGCATGCGTACTCGCTTGCTGCATGCACGTATCCATGCATACACAGGTTGGAATACTTCCAGGAGTTGATATATATGTGTAAATGCATGTTGAGATGGCAAGGCATAAGCATGCATGCGCGTTTGCTTGCTGCATGCACGTATACAGGCATGCATGAGGTCATGTACATGCAGGGGTACATCCCAGCCGCTAGCACTGGCTCTAGCAGAAATATATGCACGCATCCATGTTTGTAGGTCTTAGTATGAAGCTGCCACACAGCTGGCGATGTGGAGAATATCACGACGACGCCCGCAGCCGTCGGCTTTCAATAGCGCGTATGTATGCGTATTCGCCAGCAGGTACGTATACATGTTGGTATACACTGGTACAGCCCCAAAAATCAGCCAGGACCCACATGCATGCCTGCCAGCGGGCACGCACCCATGAGGTGGCCTAGTTCAGCGTGAGGCTCCGCATACCCCACCGCTGGCCTTGGCTCGACTTCGCAATGGCCTTGCCTGCCTCCACGCCAATCCCCCGTGCTGGAATGTGTGAAGACTCAGTGTGAAGACCTCGCGACACGGTCGCAACGACCCCGGCCTCGCGCCCTCGCTCCGCGGCTCTGCGTTGGCGGCATCAACATCGGCCTCGCGACTTCGACTCGGTGGCCACGCCGCTTCCGTGATTTCGCTCGCCGGGCGACATCGACACCGCCTCGCGCCGCCTGCTGCTGCGTTGGCGCATCAACATCGCCTCGCGATTTCGACTCGGTGGCCACGCCGCTCCGCGATTCGCGCCGGGCGACATGAACAACGGCCTCGCGCCTCGCTCCGCGCTCGCTGGCGGCATCAACATCGCCTCGCGATTCGACTCGGTGGCCACGCCGCCTCCGTGATTTCGCGTCGGTGATATCGACACCGCTCGCGCCGCTTCGCGGCTCTGCGTTGGCGGCATCAACATCGCCTCGCGATTGACTGGTGGTACACGCCGCCTCCGTGATTTCGCGTCGGCGACATCGACACCGCCTCGCCGGCTTGCCCCGCGCTCACGTTGGCGGTATCAACATCGCCTCGTGATTTCGACCGGTGGTGTCGAGACCGAATATGCAAATTCGGTCTCTCCGTAAACCGCACTAGTCCAGATCACGCTTAGTGCACACAACAAACATAGATGTCATCATAGTCATACACACGATAATAATAAAGGAAAACTCGAACATCGATAAAATATCAAGGGTACGACCTTATGGCCAAGCTTACAATATCTCTAGCCGGAAGGGCTTAACAAAATAGCAGCGGAAATCCAAAATAAAGCGTAGCGACCAATCGACAAGCCACAGGCTATCGAGTGGAGAACGGCCTAATCCGTGAAGTCGCCGAGCATTCTCCTTCCGCACCTCCGCCGATAGTACTCCTCTCCCTCAACTGAGCAACATAGGCGTAAAGCCGTGAGTACATTGGTACTCAGCAAGTCGTTTGTAACAATAAATGCAATATAATATGCAAGGCTTACCAAAGGAAGGCTGAAAGGTTAATTTGCATAAAGGCATTTATTGAGGAAATACATTAAATAACTTGAAAGCTAAAGTTAATCAAAACAGAATAATAGATAATCAAAGGGATAAACATGAACCACTTGTGAACACCAATTCACAAGTTAAACCAATAGTGAACTACCCGCCCACTCCCAACATAAACCACCAAGTTATAAATGAAACACTAACCCTCGTGGTGAAATCCCCGAGCACCGCCCATGACCGAGGACGCGCTATTCGAATAGTTTTACACTCGCAGAGGTTGCACAATCTGTACTCCACACGATGTGATTAGCCTAGGCCTAAGGAAATCACAACAAGGCCTTTACAATGCTCTACCTCAACACAATCCCGCCCGCTAGGGATTCGTGATCACACCCTCTTGCGCCACATGGAAATCAAAGAACCATGTTCATCACAATGGCGTAATTGAATTGAAGTATTACAAATTAATCAGCCAGGTCCATCCCATAATAGACATGTGGTTTGCACGATTAAGCTCAGATCAATGGCGCACAAAGTTAAGTCCTTAGCATTACCCGGCGAGACTACCACATCCCCAAAGTACAACCAGATTTCCCTTTATCGCACGATCACTCGCCCGAGTGCAAAACCAATTTGTATAACCCAAGCCCACGTCACACCAATGCCGTGGCACAAATTTTTAATACACGTGGCACCAACCACAGTTCCATATATCATTAAGTCAAATTAATAATTTAATATGTGCGATGAGACCAAACGTAAATATAAATCGCTAAGCAATCTAATCGCATCAACCCATGTGATAAATAAACTAGCATCACTAATAAATTTCCCAACCTATGGTGACAAAGGCATCATGGTATTCCAAGGTGTCAAAGAGGTATATTTGCAATTGGGACAACAACTACCTGTGCAACGGTTTGAATAAAAAATAGCAATGCAATGTAATTTAAAGCAAAATAATTAAATAATAGTTTGCAAAATTGGGTTCAACATGATCAAGGGACACGACTTGCCTTCGTTATACTCACGGGTACTCCTCGGTCTTCTCGCGCGAAACCCGCTCCTCCTAATCCGACCTAACGAGAGAGAAAGCGACTGAAACAAAGAAACACATAAAATGACAAGCAAAAGAACTCAAAACTCACAAAAGCAGAACCAACAGCTAGAGCTCGATTTTAGATGAATTTAGAAAAAAGAATGGGGTCAATCGGAGCTAGGACGGAGGAGAACGGGCTCCCGGAAAATTAATTCAAAATTAATTCGGGAAAATTGAAAAAGGCTATCGTGGTTGCGGAACCCGTGCACCAAATACCGGGTCCACGGTGAACCCGGCGCACGGAATAAGTGCACGGGGAGAGGGTCGACGCGGCGGTGTGGCCGACGCGGCAGAAAGATATGTCGCCACGCGGCACGGCCGACGTGGCACCGACGTGGCTGCCACGTGGCTCGGGAGGCGGTTAGGCCGACGTGGCATCGACGTGGCATGCCACGGTCGTGCCACGTGGCCTAGGCTGACGTGGCACGCGCCGTGCCGCCACGCGGCTAGGCTGAGCCGCGGCGGCGCGCGGCGGCGCGCCGGCGGATCCGACGGCGGGAGGCGACACGCGCCGATTCGAGCCTCGCCAGATTCGAAGCGGCGGCGGGATCGCGCGCGGCGCGGGCGCGGCGACGGCGATCGGCGACGCGGCGTGGCGCGCGCCGGCGCCGGCGTTGACGCGCGCTGGCGCGCGCGGAGCGGGGAGATGGCGACGCGCGGCGGCGCGGGAGCGGATCGGCGACGTTGGTGGCCGGCGCTCCGCGCTGCGCGCGCGCGCGCGCGGCGGGCGGCGCGGCGCGCGGCGCGGCTCGGGACCGAGGGGCGGAGCGGGTGCGCGAGGGCGACCGAGCGGCGACGCGGCGACGGCGAGAGAGCGGCGGCGAGGCTCACCGGCGAGGTCTTCGCGACGGACGGGACGGCGCACGGAGGGGCGACGGGCGCGGCGGCGACGGCGCGAGCGTTCCGGCGACGCGCGGGCGCGAGGGTGAAGGCGAGGGCGGCGGCGGCGAGTTCGCGGCGACGCACACGAACCGAGGCGAGGCGGCGGTTTTATCACACGAACCGAGGCAATCCAATCCGGCACGCGCGACGGCGCAACGCGACAAGTTTGGACGGCCGGGATTCAACGCGAGAGATCGGACGGCCGGGATTGGTTAGGTTAGGTTCGCGCGGCGCGGGCGGACGGCTGTGACGCGCGCGCGCGATCGGGCGACGAGGCGACGCGGGACGGGCGTTGCGTGCCGCCGGCGCTGGCAAGATGATGCGCGACGCGTGGCGCGGATCGGATCGCGGCAGAGAAGCGCGCGGAAAGGGCACGCGGCGGCGGCGGATGGTTGACGCGTGGAGGAGAGAGGAAGATCGGGCGCTGGGATTATTTTCTTTCTTTTCTTTTTCCGTAAATTCAAATAAACTTCTAAAAGCTCTAGAAAATAGCAAATAAAACCGAAAAATCACCAAAAATACTGTAAAATTCCTTGTGACACAAGGAACGCAAATAAAATATTTTCAACTTATGTTAATGTTTATTTTAATCACATTAAATCATTTAAAACTTTAAAAATTCATTTGAAGCTTCAATTAATTTCAGAAAATTCCAGAAAATTCATTTTGAAATCCGTGCTTTAAAAATCTCAAAAACAGGATGTTACAAACCTTACCCCTTAAACGAGATCTCGACCCCAGATCCGGGCCAACTAAGAGAATAGGTTCGGGAACTCCGCCCGAGATCCTCCTCGCGCCTGTGTGGCTTCCTCCTCGGAGTGGTTGCTCCACCGAACTTTGCAAAACGGACCGCTTTATTCCGGTGACTCGCTCGACACTTCCAAGATTTTGACTGGTGCTCTTGTACGACAGATCCTCCCGCAGTCAACGGCCTCAATCGGCACAACCTCCTCTCGTACGCGCAGCACTTCTTCACCTGGGACACATGAAAGACGCCATGTACCCCATCAAGGACGCAGTAGCTCCAATCGATAAGCAACCTCTCCCTGCGTTTGTAACCCGAACGGACCAACATATCTCTGCAAGCTTCCTTTAGCTGAAATCTCTTCACACCTTTGAATGGTGTGATCCTAAGGTACACAAAATCATCGGCTCAAAACTCACTCTCGGCGTCGTATCTCGTGATAGCTTTTTCGTCTGCCTGGCAGCTTTCAACCTTTCTCGAATCAAGCGGACCTTATCCTCGCTTCTTTCAAACAATCGGGCTAAAAACTCGACCTTCCCCGTCTCTTTCCAATTGAGAGGGGTCTCGCATTTCCGCCATACAATGCCTCAAACGGTGACATCTCGCAAACCGGCTCGATAATCGTTGTTGTATGAGAACTCGCAAAAGGTAAACAATCGTCCCACTTAGACCCATGATCAAGCACGCAGTTTCTCAACATGTCCTCGTAACTGATTAACTCGCCTGTCCCACCATCCTGTCTGGGGTGATATGTCAGACGAATTCTGTGAGTTCCCATAGCCTTATGGAAACTACCCCAAAACCGAGAGGTGAACTGCGATCCACGATCCGACACAATCTTCTTGGGCACACCATGCAACCGACAATCTCGACATATATAGCTCGCCAATTTGTCACCACCGTAAGTCGCCTTAACTGGAATGAAATGAGCAACCTTGGTCAAACGGTCCACAATGACCCAAATCGAATCATGACCCTCTTTGGTTTTAGGCAAACCGACTATAAAGTCCATACCAATTTCTTCCCACTTCCACTCGTGGGACTTTTAATGGTCAGAGCAAACCCGCAGGTCTCTCGTGCTCGCTTTACTCTCGACAAACATCACAAAGGGCTACATACTCACGATCTCACGCTTCATGCTTGGCCACCAATACTTATCCTTAATGTCTTGGTACATCTTGGTACCGCCTGGATGAATCGAATATAGTGACTCATGAGCCTCTTTTTAGCAACACATCCTTTAGTTCTTGCTTGTTGGGCACACACAAACGCCGCTTGAACCACAAGGTTCCCCGATCATCCACTGAAAATCCCGACTCTTTACCTTCACTTAAATTCTTTTCGATCCATTGAAATGCCTCATCATCCGACCGAGCTCGCGAACCGACCATCCAAAGTAGGTCTGATCTCCATAGCTACCAAGAATCTCGCTCAACCAACTCAAGGTTAAGTTTCAAATTCCTCCCGCAAAGTCGGGCCGACTCTCTCGAACTATCACCAATTGCAGATACCTTTCGCTCAAGGCATCTCGCAACCACATTAGCTTTCCCGTGATGATAATGTATGCCCACATTATAATCCTTTATCAGCTCTAACCACCTCCTCCGCTCGAGGTTAAGCTCTGACTGGGTAAAGATGTATTTGGACTCTTATGATCCGTGAAAACCTCACATCCGCTACCCATCGATAATGACGCTAAATCTTTAAAGCATGCACTACGGCCGCTAACTCCAAATCATGGGTAGGGTAGTTCTCTCATGCGGTCTCAATTGGCGTGAGGCATAGGCTACCACTCTCTTGTCTTGCATCAAGACACAACCCAAACCTTGCGCGAGGCATCGCAAAATATCTCAAAATCCTTATTAATATCAGCAACACAAGCACTGGGCTGTGGTCAAACTCTCCTTAAGTTTCAAAACTTTTCTCGCACTCAAGCGCCCAAGTGAATTTCTTTTCCTTTTGAGCAATCTGCGTGAGGGTCCGCCACACCGAAAATCCTCAATAAAGCGACGGTAGTATCCTCGCCATACCCGTAAAACTCCCGACTGGTAATCAAGTGGGTGATCGCCAATCCAAAACATCACTTACTTTCCCGGGTCAATCGCGACTCTTCTCGCTGTCAACACATGCCCTAGAAAGGCGACTTTCTTCATCCAAAACTCACATTTGCTGAACTTTGCATACAACTGATTATCTCTCAATTTCGCAATGCTAACCTCAAGTGCTCCTCGATGTTCCTCCTCATCCTTGAATATATCAAAATGTCGCAATGAACACAACGACAAACTTGTCCAAATATTCCATAAACACCTTATTCATCAAATACATGAAATATGTGGGCATTAGTCAAACCAAATGACATCACCGTGAACTCGTATAGACCATAACGAGTCGAGAAGGCTGTCTTGGGTATGTCCTCCTTACGATCCTCATCCGATGATATCCTCGACCTCAAATCAATCTTGGAGAATACTCCCGCTCCCTTAAGCTGGTCAAACAGTCATCAATCCCGGGCAGAGGGTACTTATTTTTGATGATGACCTCATTAGTGCTCAGAGTCCACACACATGCGCCGACTACCATCCTTCTTCTTGACAAACAACACCGGCGCTCCCCCACGGGATGAACTCGATCCGATATAACCCTTATCCAATAGCTCCCGAATTTGCTTCTTCAACTCGCTAAATCATTGGTGGCATCCGATAGGGTCTCTTGGAAATCGGAGCGTACCGCACAAGCTCAATTAGAAACTCAACCTCCTCTCTCGTGGCATACCCGAAGATCATTCGAAACACGCCGGGTACTCTCGACAACCGTACACCCTCCAACCGATTACCTTACTCGCAAATCATGACTGCTCGCCGACACTCATCGGTCGCGAATCGCACTTTAACTCCATCTCAATTGGTTAAGGTCACGCTCTCGCTCCACACGCCTAACATCGCCGCCGCTTGGCTAATCCATTCCCAAGATTACATCTAGGGACCGTGATATCCAACAAAATCAGTCGCCCCAACTCAACTCCTCGAATGGTTATCCTAACTCCCGACAACCTAGGTTGGACCTCAACTCGATCCGGGATTGGATTAAAAGAATGATCCAAGAGCAACAGTTTTCAATTGTTGCTTTAAAGCAAAACTCCGAGAAACAAACGAATGCGAAGCTCCGTAATCAAATAAAACGGTGGCAGGAATCGAATGTACGAAACGCATCGATCACAACGCCTCGTGCTGCTCGGCATCCTCTCGCGTGACGTGGTTCACCCGACTCTCACCACCGGCGCCCCGCCGCCTCGCCCCGGCCGGTGTGCTCGCCCCGCTCCCGGTAGGGTACGACCGGTGTGGCTCCCAAGTCAAAGCGAATCGTGTCGGGCTCGCTCGAGGGCACTTGCTAGCATAGTGTCCCACTTCGCGACACTTGAAGCAAGTGATGGATGCCGCTGGATTATTGCTCTTCTTCGCCGCTGTCCATGGAACCACTAGGACGCCGTCCCGACCAAACCGCGCGCGTGTCCGAGCCGGGTCCAAATCTCAAGATCGCTGCCGCCGCCGCCGCTGGCGCTGCTGTGGCAGCCGGTAGGAACCAAAACGAGGCCTCGAGATCGGTGTGACTGTGATCCTCGCCGATCAACCTCCTCTTGCGAGACTCCTCGAGCTCGCGCGACTTCCTCGATGAGAATGGCCTTATCCACCAATCGCTGAAAATCGGCATAGTCGCTGTTTCACGACTTGCACCTTCAAAGCCGGGTTCAAGCCTTTCTTGAACCTCTTCTCGCGAAGTGCATCCGCTACACGCCCTCCGCGCGCAGAAGCGAGCCAACCGAGTGAATTTATTGAGATATTCACTCACCGATGTGTCCTCTCGCTGGAACTCCCAAACTCATCCTTCTTCATCTCAACCACTCCTCCATGACATGAGCGTGTGGAAAGCCTTGCGAATTCCTTCCAGTGATATTGTGCCGATCCTCATGGGCGGCACAAGAGTTCTCCCACCACTCGGGCTGGTCCTCAAGCCGATGTGCCGCATACAAAGACCTTCTCCCGTCGGCAGACCGAGCCAAGTTCCGTTTCTTCTCAATCGAACGGACCGGCCGCCGGCCTCCAAAGGCTCATGAACCGAGAAAACAGCGGTCTCGCCTCATAAACTCGATAGCTGGTCGCCGACGAGGTGCTGGCGGTGGTATCGGCTCGTGCTGTCGCCGCATCATAGTCGTGATACCTCGCATCATAGTTCGCATCATCGCGTCAGGCCATCAAGAATCGATTGAGTGCAGGATCCAAAACAGTGGCACCGCCGCGCAAAGACGCTCTCGGGTCCCGTTCCCCGATTGCGGTGGAGGAGTTCTCGGTATCAACCATCTTGCTCAAAAGAAAACAATCACGATCGACCAAAGGTGAAAGACGAGGGGAAAAGCATAGATAAGAGGTAAAAGCGCCTAAGGGGTTTTGCTTAATGGAGACCTAACTAAACAAACACTTAGCCAAAAGGCTAACTAAGAAATCGAACAAAATAAACTCCAATAAAAGATTTGACATGATCGCAATATAATGCTTTTAAGGCAATATTTGCAGCTCACATCGCACACAATCGCAAATAAAATCCAACGGGTCTACTCGCACTATCTACTCAAGGCTCCCACCGGGTCTCGACAAATAGGGTACATCGCTATCGCCCTCGTAATCGCCGTAGACAACCCACGAAAGGCGGATCGCGTGATCGCTCGATCGGCGCCGAGTGAACTGGCCGAGGTAGGCACGACGATCTCCGGTGATACGACGCTCTCCTCCGGGCTCGGCGTGTAGGCGACGGTAGAGATATCGCGATCGCGGTCGGGCTCCTCCTGCATCGCTCGTAGTCTCGGTGGCTCCGCATCGCTCCTTGAATTTCCGGACGAGTCCGCCATGTTGATCTTGTATAGCTTGCAAAGTCGACGGATGGCTTTGTGCGCAACTCTCAGGCCGACATCTCCCACCGCACCGTGTTCTTGAAACCGTGATGTAGCACCGCTGCCAACTCGGTAGTGAAATATAGCCCGAGATGCTCCCGATGCGCTGACCTTTCGCTTCTCATCCTTTGTGAGGTAGACGGGCAGTCTCTTAAATCCGAGGCTCCGCAACAAAACGCGTAGAAGTGACCTCCATCCTCCTGCTGGGCTGTAGGAAGTTTGGGACATCTAATGCATTTATAAAGGAAAGATCAGTTTATAACTTTAGGAAAACAAATTTTGCAAGAGTTGAGGCGAGAGACAAGAATCCTTAGGAATGAGATAAGAAGATAGAGATATTACTAAATATCAAATTTAGTTGGTTTGATTTAGAAAATAAATTTTTGGGGCTATCGACCAATTTAACTAGGGCTTCGTCCTCTATACGATATGGCTCGATACTATCTCTGCCGAGACCCGAATATGCAAATTCGGTCTCTCTGTAAACCGCACTAGTCCAGATCACGCTAGTGCACACAACAAACATAGATGTCATCATAGTCATACACACGATAATAATAAAGGAAAACTCGAACATCGATAAAATATCAAGGGTACGACCTTATGGCCAAGCTTACAATATCTCTAGCCTAAGGGCTTAACAAAATAGCAGCGAAATCCAAAATAAAGCGTAGCGACCAATCGACAAGCCACAAAGCTATCGAGTGGAGAACAAAGCCTAATCCGTGAAGTCGCAGAGCATTCTCTTTCCGCACCTCCCGCCGATAGTACTCCTCTCCTCAATCGAGCAACATAGGCGTAAAGCCGTGAGTACATTGGTACTCAAGAAGTCGCTTGTAACAATAAATGCAATATAATATGCAAGGCTTACCAAAGGAAGGCTGAAAGGTTAATTTGCATAAAGGCATTTATTGATGAAATACATTAAATAACTTGAAAGCTAAAGTTAATCAAAACAGAATAATAGATAATCAAAGGATAAACATGAACCACTTGTGAACACCAATTCACAAGTTAAACCAATAGTGAACTACCGTCCACTCCCAACATAAACCACCAAGTTATAAATGAAACACTAACCTCGTGGTGAAATCCCCGAGCACCGCCCATGACCGAGGACGCGGCTATTCGAATAGTTTTACACTCGCAGAGGTTGCACAATCTGTACTCCACACGATGTGATTAGCCTAGGCCTAAGGAAATCACAACAAGGCCTTTACAATGCTCTACCTCAACACAATCCCGCCCGCTAGGGATTCGTGATCACACCCTCTTGCGCCACATGGAAATCAAGAACCATGTTCATCACAATGGCGTAATTGAATTGAAGTATTACAAATTAATCACCAGTCCATCCCATAATAGACATGTGGTTTGCACGATTAAGCTCAGATCAATGGCGCACAAAGTTAAGTCCTTAGCATTACCCGCGAGACTACCACATCCCCAAAGTACAATCTGATTCCCCCTTTATCGCACGATCACTCGCCCGAGTGCAAAACCAATTTTATAACCCAAGCCCACGCCACACCAATGCCGTGGCACAAATTTTTAATACACGTGGCACCAACCACAGTTCCATATATCATTAAGTCAAATTAATAATTTAATATGTGCGATGAGACCAAACGTAAATATAAACTGGCTAAGCAATCTAATCGTACCAACCCATGTGATAAATAAACTAGCATCACTAATAAATTTCCCAACCTATGGTGACAAAGGCATCATGGTATTCCAAGGTGTCAAGGAGGTATATTTGCAATTGGGACAACAACTACCTGTGCAACGGTTTGAATAAAAAATAGCAATGCAATGTAATTTAAAGCAAAATAATTAAATAATAGTTTGCAAAATTGGGTTCAACATGATCAAGGGACACGACTTGCCTTCGTTATGCTCAGCGGGTACTCCGGTCTTCGCGCGAAACTCGCTCCTCCTAATCCGAATCTAACGAGAGAAAGCGACCGAAACAAAGAAACACATAAAATGACAAGCAAAAGAACTCAAAACTCACAAAAGCAGAACCAACAGCTAGAGCTCGATTTTAGATGAATTTAGAAAAAAGAACGGGGTCAATCGGAGCTAGGACGGAGGAGAACGGGCTCCCGGAAAATTAATTCAAAATTAATTCCGAAAAATTGAAAAAGGCTACTGTGCTGTGGACCCGGTGCACCAAATATCTGGTCCACGGTGAACCCGCGCACGGAATAAAGGCACGGGAGAGAGGGCCGACGCGGGGGTGTGCCGACGTGGCAGCAAAGATATGCCGCCACGCGGCACGGCCGACGTGGCCGCCACGTGGCTCTGGGAGGCGGCTAGGGCGACGTGGCATCGACGCGGCATGCCACGTCGTCGCCACGTGGCCTAGGGCTGACGTGGCACGCGCCGGTGCCGCCACGTGGCTAGGCCGAGCCGCGGCGCGGCGCGGCGGCGCGGCGATCCGACGGCGGGAGGCGGACACGCTGCCGATTCGAGCCTCGGCCGATCTCGAGCGGCGGCGGGATCGCGCGGCGCGGGCGCGGCGACGGGCGATCGGCGACGCGTGGCGCTCGCCGCGCTTGGCGCGGACGCTAGCGCGCGCGCGCGCGGAGCGGGGGAGATGGCGACGCGCGGCCGGGCGCGGGAGCGGATCGGCGACGCGTGGTCGGGCGCCCGCGCGGCGCCGCGGGCGCGGCTCGGGACCGAGGGGCGAGCGGGTGCGGCGAGGGCGACCGAGCGGCGACGCGGCGACGGCGCAGAGAGCGGCGGCGAGGCTCACCGGCGAGGTCTTCGGCGACGTGACGGACGGGCGCACGGAGGGGCGACGGGCGCGGCAGCGCGACGGGCGAGCGGCTCGGCGACGGCGCGGCGCGAGGGCGAAGGCGAGGGCGGCGGCGACGAGTTCGGCGACGGCACACGAACCGAGGCGAGGCGGCGGGTTTTATCACGCGAACCGAGGCAATCCAATCCGCACTGGCGACGGCGCAACGCGACAAGTTTGGACGGCGGGATTCAACGCGAGAGATCGGACGGCTGGGATTGGTTAGGGTTAGGTTCGCGCGGCGCTGGGCGGACGGCCGTGATCGCGGCGGCGCGCGACGGCGCCGAGGCGACGCGGGACGGGGCGCCCAGTGCGCCGCGCGCGCCACGGATGCGCGACGCGTGCGCGGCAAGGATCGGCGGGGAGAAGCGGCGCGCGCGGGAAAGGGTACGGCGGCGCGGATGGTTGACGATGGAGGAGAGAGGAAGATCGGGCGGCGGGATTATTTTCTTTCTTTTCTTTTTCCGAAATTCAAATAAACTTCTAAAAGCTCTAGAAAATAGCAAATAAAACCGAAAAATCACCAAAATACAGAAAATTCCTTGTGACACAAGGAACTCAAATAAAATATTTTCAACTTATGTTAATGTTTATTTTAATCACATTAAATCATTTAAAACTTTAAAAATTCATTTGAAGCTTCAATTAATTTCAGAAAATTCCAGAAAATTCATTTTTGAAATCCAGGCTTTAAAAATCTCAGAAAAACAGGATGTTACAGGTGGCCACGCCTTCGCTCCGCGACTTCGCGTCGGCGACACCGACACCGGCCTCGCGCCCTCGCTCCGCGGCTCTGTGTTGGTGAATAAGACGTAGCGATGAGGCTCGCCTCCGCACGCACTCTACGGAGTATAAATAAGACGTAGCGATGAGGCTCGCCTCCGCACGCACTCTACGGAGTATAAATAAGACGTAGTGATGAGGCTCGCCTCCGCACGCACTCTATGGAGTATAAATAAGACGTAGCGATGAGGCTCGCCTCCGCACGCACTCTACGGAGTATAAATAAGACGTAGCGATGAGGCTCGCCTCCGCACGCACTTTACGGAGTATAAATAAGACGTAGCGGAGGGACGCCTCCGCACGCACTCTACCGAGTCTAAATGAAACGCAACGGCGAGGTCAGCCCCGCGTAAACTCCACGGAGTATAAATAAGACGCGGATGTTTTCCCTGCGCACTCTACTGAGTCTAAACAAGACGCGGATGTCCCGCGCGCGCGATGGCGTACCCTCCGGAGCCTAAATAAGTCATCGTTGATAGTCCCACGCATTCTCCGGAGCACAAACAAAGACACGGATGTTTTCCCTGTGCACTCTACTGAGTCTAAACAAGACGCGGATGTCCCGCGCACGCGATGGCGTACCCTCCGTGAGTGACCGGTAAGCCGTGATTGAAGAATCACGCCCCCTCCGGAGTACAAACGAGACGCGACGGACGCTGTCCCCGCGCACTCTTCGTGAGTATAAACAAGACGTGGGCGTCCCACGCACGCGCTGATGGTATCACTCCGCATACTCTTTCGTGTATGCGCCAGTGCTGACACTACACGTACTCTTTCGGAGTATAAACAAACGTGGTCGATGTTCCCACGCACTCTATCGGGAACAAAAGCTGCATGATGGCCGAGGCACCAGGGAGTACCTCGCTTTTTGTGGCGCACTGCATGGGTATCGCGTCTTTGTACGCGCTGCACCAGGGAGTGCGTCACTCTTTTCGAAGGTAAGGGAATGGTCGCCGCCTCCTCGCCTCGCGGCGTAGCACCTCGGCCACGCTATGGCGCCCGCCCCGCTGGCACTCGCTCAAGGTAGGAGCGGCCGCCGCTTCTCCTCGCCGCGGCGAGTGCCCTCGCCTACGCCAGAAGAGCCCGCCCCGCGGGCACTCGCTCAAGGTAGGGGAACAGCCGCCGCCTCCCTCGCGCGTGCGTAGTGCTCGCCTACGCCGAAGCGCCGCCCTCGCGGGCACTCTTTCGGAAGGGAACGGCCGCCGCCTCCTCGCCGCGCGAGTGCCATCGCCTACGCCAGAGCGCCGCCCGCGGGCACTCGCTCAAGGTAGGGGAACGCCGCCGCCTCGCCGCGTGCGTAGTGCCTCGCCTACGCCAGAGCGCCGCCTCCGCGGGCACTCGCTCAAGGTAGGGGAACGCCGCCGCCTCCCGCCGCGCGCGGCGTAGTGCCTCGCCTACGCTGTAAGCACCCGCCCTCCGTGGGCCCTCTTTTCGAAGGGAGGGGAACGGCAGCTTCGCCTCCCTGCCTCCGCGTGCGTAGCGCCCTTGGCCTACGCCTCGAGCGCCCGCTCTCTGCGGAGTAGTGTTATCCGCAGCACCGCTGGTGTAGCAAGACGCCCGACGCAGACTTCGCCGCCCACTTGGTGGCGCGTGGCTCGGCGGGACGACCAGCCGAGTAGCGCCGCCCACCTCATAGGCATAGCCTCGGCGGGGCGGCGACGACTTCGCCGTCCACTTGGTAGGCGCGGCCTCGGCGGGACGACCCAGCTTCGGAGCAGCGCCTCGCCGCCCGCCTCGTAGGCATAGCCTCGGCAGGGTGGCGATGACTTCGCCGTCCGCTTGGTAGGCGCAGCCTCGGCGGGACGACCTAGCTTCGGAGCAGCGCCTCGCCGCCCGCCTCGTAGGCATAGCCTCGGCGGGGCGGCGACGACTTCGCCGTTCGCTTGGTAGGCGCAGCCTCGGCGGGACGACCTAGCTTCAGAGCAGCGCCTCGCCGCCCGCCTCGTAGGCATAGCCTCGGCGGGGCGGCGACAACTTCGTCGTCCGCTTGGTAGGCGCGGCCTCGGCGGGACGACCCAGCTTCGGAGCAACACCTCGCCGCCCGCCTCGTAAGCATAGCCTCGGCGGGGCGGCGACGCCTTCGCCGTCCGCTTGGTAGGCATAGCCTCGGCGGGACGACCCAGCTTCGGAGCAGCGCCTCGCGCTCGCTCGTGAGGCATAGCTCGGCGGGTGGCGACGACCGCCCGCCCGCTGGTAGGCGCGGCTCGGTGGGACGTCCCAGCTTTGGAGCAGCGCCTCGCCGCCCGCCTCGTAGGCATAGCCTCGGCGGGGCGGCGACGACTTCGTCGTCCGCTTGGTACGCCCGGCCTAGGTGGGACGACCAGGCCGAGCAGCTCGCCGCCGCCGCCACGAGGCGACGCACCCGCCTTCGAGTGGGATTCGCGAACCTCGCTACGACCGCGATGCCAGCTACTAGTTGCTTCGCCCGTCGGCATTTGCCTGCCGGGAACGGGGCTGAGATAGGTGCGCGCCACCCCATCGACCTCGCGCCATCGACGAGGAGTACTGTTGTGGGGGTGGCCCAACCCCCCGTGACTGGGCCTCGCAACGGGCATAATATGTAGAAAGCTCAATAGTGTAGAGGTGTGAATATACCAATGTACTCTTATCCTTTATAAATACTAAGGGGTAGAATAGGGATTTCCCATTCTACCCCACTCATGTATATAACACCCTCTCATTCTTACCGACTCACCCCAGATCTGGCTCTCTTCTTCCTCTCCTACGGGTCCCCTCTTCTACTGTTTGGCCTGTAGCCACAACACTTTCCTTTAGTTCTCTCTCTCCTCTAAATCTGGAAGCTTCGGCAGATGGTGAACACGAGGAGGAACCCCAGTGACAGTGCCAACCCCGGAGCTCAGGGGAGTCAGTCAGCCCCTATTCCCGCACCTCCACCCGGAGCAGGACCGGATTGGGCTCAGTTGATGGCCAATGAAAACCAGTTGATCCAGTTGTTAGCTCAGACCATCAACAATCCTCAAGCTCATCATGAACCTGCCCAAGCCCCTCCCAATCGACTTTCAGAGTTCCTAAGGATCAAGCCACCGACCTTCGCCGGCAGTGCCGAACCCATGGATGCCGACGACTGGCTCAGGTCGATTGGCAAGAAGCTGGATATATTGCAGTGCACCGATCGGGAGTGAGTCCTATTCACTTCCCATCAGCTGAATGGGCCTGCGTCTCAATGGTGGGATACTTTCACCACCTCACATGCCAACCCGCAGACTGTAACGTGGAACAAGTTCGAGCAGAGCTTTCGTAAGACTCACATCCTCACCGGCACCATGGCCTTAAAGAAGAAGGAATTTCGGGCCCTTCGCCAAGGAAACCATACAGCCAATGAGTATGTGCAGAAGTTCAACCAGCTGGCCCGCTATGTGTTAGAGGATGTGGCCTCCGATGAAGCCAAGGAAGAACGGTTCATGGAGGGCCTGAACAACAACATCTCAGTGCAACTGATAGCGGGTGACTACGACTTCCACCAGCTAGTTAGCAAGGCCATCCGCTAAGAGGGCAAGCATATGGAGATGGAAACCCGGAAGAGAAGAATGGCGGATCAGAGGAATAACTCTGGAGGTTCTCACAAGATTCGCAGCACTCCTTCGCACACGAACAAATTCAGACCTCAGGGCAGCAACTTCAAGACCCAGTCGGGCAAGTTCAAGTCCTCAACCAGCCGCCCGCCATTCCAAGCCAGCCGCCAAAGAAGCTGCATCAACCGCACTCTAACCGCCAAAGTGACTGTGTGCGTAAGAGCAATCCACCATCGGACGGAGTGACCTGTTTCTACTGCAAAGAACCAGGGCACTATGCCAAGGCGTGCCCCAAGAAGATTCAAGCGGTAGCAACTCTTGGAGCCTCCGGAAGTCATAACCAGGGGCAGCAGAAGTCGCAGACCTTCGTCAAGGGGAGAGTGAACCACGTGATAGCAGAAGAAGCACAGCCGCACCGACGCCGTGGCCGGGTATGTTTTCATCAAGTCGATCAAAGATCGCTTCTTTTCGATTCTGAAGCATCGCATTCTTTCGTATCTAAAACTTTTGTGGATAAACATGGGTTGGGCATGGTGACTCTTAGCAACCCTATGACAGTTCACTCCCCTGGAGTAGAAATGAGAGCAGGGATCTTGTGCCCGAAAGTAGAATTGCTCATAGATGGAACCCGATTCCTAGCCGACCTTTTGGTCTTGGAATCGCAAGGACTAGATGTTATTCTCGGGATGAACTGGTTAGCTAAATATCAAGGCAAGATCAATTGTGCTATCAGATCCATCACCCTCACCGATGACCAAGGCATAAAAGTGATCTTCTCTCCTCAGATTCCGAAAGCAGAAGAATGTGTCCTCTTTCACCTTCAAGTCCTGGAAGAAGTGCCAGTAATGCGGGAATACCCGGATGTCTTTCCCAAGGAATTACCAGGAATGCCGCCGGATAGGGAGATCGAGTTTGTGATTGACCTAGTCCCAGGCACCGCCCCAATTTCCAAGAGACCATATCGGATGCCTGCTAACGAGTTAGCAGAGTTAAAGAAGCAGCTTAAGGAATTGGAAGACAAGGGATACATCCGACCCTGTTCGTTACCTTGGGGAGCACCCGTCCTGTTCGTCAAGAAAAAGGATGAAAGTTTGAGGCTATGTGTGGATTACAGAGCACTCAATGATGTTACCATCAAGAACAAATACCCTCTGCCCAGGATCGATGACCTGTTCGATCAGCTAAAAGGAGCCGGTGTCTTTTCCAAGATTGACCTGTGATCAAGATATCACCAGTTGAAGATCCGTGAAGAAGACATTCCTAAAACTGCCTTCTCCACCAGATACGAGCATTATGAGTTCACGATCATGTCGTTTGGACTGACCAATGCACCGGCCTATTTCATGAGCATGATGAACAGTGTATTCATGAAATACTTGGATAAGTTTGTGGTAATCTTCATCGATGACATTCTCATCTACTCCAAGAATGAAGAAGAACACGAACAGCATCTCAGGATCACCTTAGAAAAGCTTCGAGAGCATTAGCTTTTTGCCAAATTCAGTAAATGTGAATTTTCGCTAAAAGAGGTTGCCTTCCTTGGACACATCGTGACAGCCGAAGGAATTGCTGTAGATCCTTCCAAGATAGAAGCAGTGTTGGAGTGAAAGCAACCAAAGTCCGTGACTAAAGTCAGGAACTTCCTTGGACTTGCGGGTTATTACCGCCGGTTCATAGCAGGATTCTCTGAGCTAGCCAAGCCCATGAGTCAGTTGCTGAAAAAGGAAAAGAAGTTCGAATGGACGAAAGCTTGTGAGCATAGTTTTCAGACCCTCAAGAAAAGGCTAGTCTCAGCGCCCGTGCTTGTTTTGCCGGATGTGCATAAAGGCTTTGAGGTTTTCTGTGATGCCTCTTGCCTAGGTTTAGGCTATGTCTTGATGCAAGAAGGCAAGGTAGTAGCCTATGCATCATGCCAACTCAAACCTTATGAGTGCAATTATCATACTCATGACTTGGAATTAGCAGCCGTGGTGCATGCCTTGAAGATCTGGCGTCACTATCTTATCGGCAACCGTTGCGAGGTATACACGGACCATAAGAGCTTAAAGTATATCTTCACCCAGGCAAAACTTAACCTGAGGCAGCAAAGGTGGTTAGAATTGATAAAAGACTACGACATTGGTATACATTACCATCCCGGAAAAGCAAATGTTGTGGCCGATGCCTTGAGCAGGAAATCTTATGCGAATGCGGTATTATCGAAAGAAGACCAGACCCAACTTCAGGAGGGAGTCACCCGTCTAAGTCTAAATCCGATGGGACCAAGCATTCTATCCACCCTGGAAATACAACCTGGCTTGCCGGATCAGATTAACGAAGCTCAGAAGGTTAACGAGGATATTCAAGAAATTAAAAAGGATATGAGAAGAGGCAAAGCACCAAGATTCATTGAAGATGAGCATGGCACGGTTTGGTTCGAGAACCGCATCTGTGTACCAAATAATCAGGAAATCAAAACCATGATTCTGAAAGAGGCTCATGACACCCCATACTCCATTCACCCAGGTCATACCAAGATGTACCAGGACCTGAGGGAAAGATACTGGTGGGTCAATATGAAAAGAGAAATCACCGAATTTATTGAGGCCTATGACACCTGTCAACGAGTCAAAGCCGAGCACCAGAGACCAGCTGGACTTTTACAACCATTGCTAATCCCAGAATGGAAGTGGCAGGAAATCGGTATGGATTTCATAACTGGACTTCCGAGGACGCAATCAGGTTATGATTCAATCTAGGTAATCATAGACCGATTGACTAAAGTGGCTCACTTCATACCAGTCATGACCACTTATTCCGGGAGTAAGTTAGCCGAGCTATACATGTCCCGAATAGTGTGCCTACATGGTGTTCCCAAGAAGATAGTGTCAGATCGAGGCAGTCAGTTCACTTCTCGATTCTGGCAAAAACTGCATGAAGAGTTAGGGAGCAAGCTCAGTTTTAGTACCGCTTACCATCCCCAAACAAATGGTCAAACAGAACGAGTTAATCAGGTACTCGAGGATATGCTAAGAGCTTGTGCTCTGGATTTCGGGAACAGTTGGGACCGTTCATTACCCTATGCAGAGTTCTCTTACAATAATAGCTACCAGGCCAGCCTGCAGATGGCACCTTTCGAAGCCTTGTATGGCCGAAAGTGCAGGACACCCTTGTTTTGGGATCAGCAAGGAGAACCTTAAGAAGCTGGACCAAATCTACTTCAGGACGCCGAAGAGAAAGTTAAGAAGATCATAGACAGGCTGAAAATAGCCCAATCTCAACAGAAGAGTTATGCGGATAACCGCCGTCGAGATTTGACCTTTGAGGTCGGGGACTACATCTATCTCAGAGTGTCCCCACTCAGAGGAGTCAAAGGTTTCAAGTCAGAGGGAAACTAGCACCGAGATATGTGGGACCTTTCAAGATTCTGAACCGGAGAGATGAAGGCGCTTATCAGTTGGACTTACCGCCAAGCATGTCAGGAGTGCACAACGTCTTCCATGTCTCTCAGCTGAAGAAGTGCCTTCGAGTACCTGTAGACCAAGCCGCATTGGAAACCTTGGACCTTCAAGATGATCTCACCTATCAGGAGCAGCCAATCAAGATCCTCGAGACCGTAGAACGTCAGACCAGAAGGAAGACCATCAGATTTTGCAAGGTTCAGTGGAGCAACCACGCCGAAGACGAAGCCACCTGGGAGCGAGAAGGAGATTTGAAGGCCAGCCATCCCCATCTCTTTTGCTAGCCAGTGCAAATGTCGAGGGTGAGATCTCTTTTAAGGGGGGTAGGTTTGTAACATCTCAAAATTTTTATTCCTTTATTAAAATATTTTCTGAAATTTATTGGATTTCCTGGATTTTATTCCAAGCCTGATTTGAGAAAAACTAAAATTTCTATTTTATAAAAGCTAAAAAGAATTTATTGACTAGAAATTTTATAGAATTACTTAGCCATGCTTAGGATGATTTAAGTGGGAATACTTGTTTCACTTGAAAAGAATGATTTTGTAAACTCTATTCTTGACTTCGGTGAGTCAAGAAGGTGTATGAAATGTTTCAAAATAAAATATACAACTTGGTTTGGACCTAGGCTAATGGTTAGGTGGTGGGTGCTGACATGCATTGTTGTTCGGTGACACAATATTGATTGTCAGGCACAAGGGGTATGTGGTTTAAGCCTAAGTCAAGTTAAGGACCGGTCTTTGAGCTACTATTGCAAAGCCATATCGTAATACCACAAGGCTGATATGGGACAGTTCTGGCTGACTAATTTGTGAGGTCCCAACTTTGGTCTCGCTATAGGTTGAATGTGAGCGTGGCGTAGGCCATGAGAAGTCTCACATGGCAGAAGAGGGGCTCCAACTTGTGGATTCAAGTTGTGGTGAAATCTTAGTGGCGGCGTGACCAGGTTGAAAGCTTAGTATTGTAAAGGCCTTGTTATGATTTTCTCAGTTGCACGCCTATGGAAGCGTGTAATGGCCGACAAAATGAGATAATCATATCTTATGAGTAAAGCCTTACAATCTCTGCAGAGTGTATAATCTATCCTGGATAGCCGTGCCCACGTTCATGGGCAAGCCGAGTAAAGTTTTTCACGGATTAGACTTTGATTTTTAAAATAATTTCTGAAAAGGCCTATGGATAGATGAAATCCATGGGAGATGAAAAAGTATATGGATGGATAGAATCCGTATGAGATCTTTTGGAAAAGATAAACCAGGTGGGATACCTGTAAATAGGTTAGTGTTTGGTAGGAGCCTGCATTAACGATATTATTTTGTTAAATTACTCTTTCTATCTATTGTATCAATTTCAGCTTTTAGATCTATTTACTGTATTTAATTTAATTCTACTTTTACGCACAAATAACCTATTATGTCTTCCATTGTCAATCATTATGCATGCATGAACTCTGTTAAACATCTTGGTGTAACTTGTGGAGTATTTTATGTATCATGTTGCTTCATTCACTATTTTCAGAGGACTTCATCAACTTCGGTGAGAATAACGACGAGTAGGCCACGTCTTACAGTCATTCGCCTGTGGGTAGGCAGGATGGGCTGCTGCTTTATGGTTCTTTTTCCGCTGCTTATATTTATTTTTGGTTTATGAATCATTGATGTAAACTTTGGCTATCAGGCCCGTATTTAGTTAATAAATAAATATCATTGTGCATGATATAAATCTTTGTTATCCACTGTGTGCACTAGCTTGATCCTGGACTAGTGCGATTTACACAGAGGATCTAGGAGTCGTTGCTCCGGGGTCCGACACAGAGGGAAGAGGAAGGTAGGGAAGGGGTAAGTTGGCGCGGGCGGTGGAGATTAGGTCCGGCGGCGGTGGATTCAACCAGAGAGCGACAAGTGTCGGTTAGAGGGAAGGTTTGGGTTTTAATTTTTAATTTTTAATTTTCACAATTGCTAGGAGGCTTTAAAATACTCAAAAAAATACCAAATAAATTTTACAAATTCTAGAAAGATTCAGAGAATCATTTGGAACCATTTTATATTTAATAAAAATATTTTAAACTTATAATAGTATTTGGATTTTATAAAAACATAATTTTGACTTTTAAAAGAGGGTTTCAATCCCTAGAAAATCTTGAAAATTATGATAAATACAGAAAGACTTAGGGAAAATTAAATAAACTTATTTTGACTTTTATAAAATGAAGTAATTTAATTTCCTTAAAACAAGGCTTGAAATCAAATCCAGAGAATCCAATCAAACTCCAGAATAGTTCAAATAATTAATTTGAATTAGTTTTATACAGAAATTCAAAATATCCTTTATTTAATAATATATAAAATTTTAAAATTATTTTTCACAATAAAACCCTTTTCACAAGCAAAAAATTGTGCAATTAAATTTTAAAAACTTAAGCAACCAAAAGTAAATATTTTATTTTAAATTAAATTAAATGTTTTTTATATTTTGAAATAAACAGCTGGGCTATTACAGAAAGAGACAGGGGAATGTCAGGTGTTTGGACCTGATTGTCTAAAAGAAGCTGAGGAAAAAGTCTGATTAATTTGGGAGAGACTAAGGACTACACAGGCCAGGCAGAAGAGTTATGCGGATACCCAACGCTGAGAGTTAAGCTTTGAGCCAGAAGAGTTTTGAGTCAGATGATTTTGTGTATCTTAGGATCACACCATTCAAAGGTGTCAAGAGGTTTCAGTTAAAAGGAAAGCGTGCGCTAAGGTATGTTGGGCCGTTCAAGATCCTAAGACGCAGGGGAGAAGTTGCGTATCAGTTGAAGCTACCTGCGTCCTTCAGTGGGATACATGACGTTTTCCATATGTCCCAATTGAAAAAGTGTCTGCGAGTGCTAGAATAGGTTGTGCCAGTTGAGGCTGTTGATCTTCAGGAGGATCTGTCATACAAGGAGCACCTAACCAAGATTTTGGAAGTGGCCGAGCGTATGACCAGGAGCAAGGTTGTCCATTTTTGCAAGGTTCAGGGGAGCAATCATTCAAAAGTGGAAGCCACCTAGGAGCGCGAGGAGAACCTTAGAGCCGTGTTTCCAAACCTATTATCTTAGTGAGCCCGGATCTCGGGATCGAGATACTGTTTAAGGGGGAGAGGTTTGTAACATATTGTTTTTCAGCCTTTTTAAAAGTCTAGAATTTATTAAAGCTACAAATGAATTTTTGAGAATTTAAAAGGATTTAATCTAATTAAAATAAACATTGCTGCGCACGCGCTCACACCCGCGCACGCGCCGCGACGCATTGCCACGCGTCGGCAACCCGATGGTCTGATTCCCCCATCGCCACCGTCGATCTTGATCTGGATCTACGGCCGAGATCTCACCCGCACCCACTGTCGGATCTTGCTGACGTCAGAACGCACCCGTGCGTCGCCGACGGTTCACATTCTTCGTGGACGTGGTCCACCGTGAGTCGAGAAGCCGGATGCCCACCCCACCGTCGATCGAGACCCATGGACCCAACTCCGCCCGAAGCCAAGAGCCCGGTCGCCAGACACATCAGCCGTAGCCGTCACGTGGCGCCACGTGTTAGTGCCACATTAGCACCACATCAGCGCCGACCGTCCCAGATGCCCGTTAGCCACCACGTTAGCAGCCACATCAGCCCTAAATGCCATGTGTCAGTGCCACATCAGCAGCCACGTCAGCCCTAGTGCCACGTGTCAGCATAGTCAGCTGCCACATCAGCCCTAGCCACCGCATCAGTACCAGCTCCGCGTGCATTGTTTCATGAGCTGAGACCATCGTGAACCCGCCTTCCCGTGCATTGAGTCCACAGCACAGTAACCTTTCCGATATTCAGTATTTTCCAGCCCATTTAATTTTCTAAGAGACCATTCTTCTCTGTTCTAGCTCCGATTGACCCCGTTCTTTTTCTAAATTCATCTAAAATCGAGCTCTACCTTTTGGTTCTTGTTTCGAGGTTTTTGGAGTTCATTTGAATTTCATTTGATTTTTATTTTTGTTGTTCCAGTCATTTTCTCTCTCGTTAGATCCTGTCTTCGAAGGAGCATGAGCGTCGCTAGAGGATCCCGAGTCCCTCGCTTAGCAAGACCAAGGCAAGTCATGTCTTTTGATTATATTGAACCTAGTTTTCAATCTATTATTTATTTATTTTGTTATAAATTATCTTGCATCGCTATTTTATTACAAACCCTTGTACTTGGTAGTTACTATCCCGATCGATTAAGCCATCCATGATACTTTGAATACCATAATGCTATTGTCACCATAGGTTGGAAAATTATTTAATGATACCATACTAGATGTCATATGGGTAGTACGATTAATATGCTTAGCCATGCTTATAGTTCGATAGGTTCGTCATCAGATGTGAAAAATTGATTTGACTTAATGAGATATGGAACCGTGGTTAGTGCCATAGTTATAAAATTTATGACATGGTATTGGTGTGTCATTGGTGTTGGTTATACAAAACTAGTTTTCACTTGGACAAGTGATCGTGCGGTAAAGGGGGAAGTGTGGATTCACTTCGAGGGATGTGGAAGTCTCGCCTGAGTAATATTAATGACTTAACTTTGTGCGCTATTGATTTGAGCTTTACCATGCAAACCACATGTCTAGTATGGGATAGACCTGGCTGATTAATTTGGGATATTTCAATTTCAATCTTACCATTGTGATGAACATGGTTGCTGATTTCCATGAGACGCAAGGGGGTGTGATGCGAAACCTTAGCGGGCGGGATTGAGTTGAGGTTGAATATTGTATAGGCCTTGTTATGATTTCCTGAGTACGATACAAATCACAACGTGTGGGTACAGTTGTGCAACCTCTGCAGAGTGTAAAACTATTCGAATAGCCGTATCCGCGGTTGTGGACAATGCTCGATGATTTCACACGAGGGGTAGAGTTTTCATGAAACTTGTTGGTTATTGTTGGAAAGTGAATGGTTAGATCACTGTTGGATTATCTTGTGGATGGGAGGTTTACAAGTAGCTTATTCAATTTCGTTAATTATTTATTTATTACTATGTTTTCTTAAAGTTCGCTCTCAATCTATCTATCATATTTACTTTAAAATATCTCTTTGTGCAAATTAACCTTTCAGCCATCCTTTGGTAAGCCTTTCATGTTATATTGCATTCATTTGTTACAAACGACTTGCTGAGTACCAATATACTCATAGCTTTATGCCCACTGTTGCTCAGTTGAGGAGGAGTTACACCAGCAGGAGGTACCAGAGGGACGATACTTCAGTGACTTCGTGGATTAGGACTTCGCTCCCAAGTCGATTGCTTGTGGGCATGTCGAATGGCTTCCACGTTTATTTCTGTTTTCCACTGCTAGATTTTTGTCGGACCCCGGAGCAACGCCTCCTGAATCCTCTGTGTAAATCGCACTAGTCCATGATCAAGCTAGTGCACATAGTGGATAATAAAGATTCCTATCATGCACAATGACATTTATTCATTAACTAAATATAAGCCTGATGGCCAAAGTTTACATCAATGGTTCATAAACCAAAATTAAATATAAGCAGCGAAAAAGAACCCTAAAGCAGCAGCCCATCCTGCCTGCCCACAGGTGAATGACTGTAAGACGTGGCCTACTTGTCGTTGTTCTCACCGAAGTTGATAAAGTCCTTTTCTGAAAATAGTGAATAAAGCAACATGAGTACATAAAGTACTTCACAAGTTACACTAGGAGGTTTAACAGAGTTCATGCATGCATAAGGATTGTCAATAGAAGGCATAATAGGTTATTTATGTGTAAAAGCAGAATTCAAGTAAATACAGTAAATAGATTCAAAAGCTGAATTTGATACAATAGATAGAAAGAGTAATTTAACAAAATAATATCGTTAGTGCAGGCTCCGACCAAACACTAACCTATTCACAGGTATCCCACCTGGTCCGTCTTTCTCCAAAAAGATCTCACATGGATTTCATCCATCCATATGCTTTTTACAATATCTTATGGATTCCATCCATATGCTTTTTCATCCTCCATAGATTCCATCCATCCATAGGCTTTTTCAAAAATTATTTTAAAAACCAAAGTCTAATCCATGAAAAACTTTACTCAGCTTGCCCATAACCGTGGGCACGTCTATCCAGGATAGGTTATACACTCTGCAGAGGTTGTACAATTTTACCTATAAGACATGATCATCCCATATTACCACCGGATAAACACACTTCCTTTGGTGTGCGGCGAGGATATCATGACAAGGTTGTTACAATGTTCCGTAGCCAAAATAGTTACGCCGCCACTAAGGTTTCACCATAACTTGAATCCACAAGTTGGAGCCCCCTCCTGTGCCATGTGAGACTTCTCGCGGCCTACGCCACGCTCACATTCAGCCTATAGCGAAACTATGTTTGGAACTTCACAAATTACTTAGCCAGGTCTGTCCCATACCAGACTTGTGGTAGTACGGCGTGACTTTGCAACAGTAGCTCACAGACCGGTCCTTAATTTGACTTAGGCTCATTCCACATACCCCTTGTGCCTGACAATCAACATTGTGTCACCGAACAACAATGCATGCCAACACCCACCACCTAACCATTAGCCTAGGTCAAAACCAAGTTTTATATTTTATTTTGAAACATCTCATATATTTTCTTGACTCACCGAAGTCAAGAATAGATTTTAGAAACTCATTGTTTTCCAGTGAAAGAAATATTCCCACTTAAATCATTTTAAGCATGGCTAAGCAATTCTATAAAATTTCTAGTCAATACTATTGTACTAACTAGGTTTTCATGTAAGGTGACAAGGCATAAGGAAGTTCAATATCAAATCTAGCTATACACAAAGGATCTGGGTATAACTAGAATTTAAATTGAATTTATACTAGATTTGAATAAAAGTACGCATGCATAATAATTTTAAAAACAATATAAATAATTTAAATTACTGGGAGCAATATGATCAAAGGTGTAACTTGCCTTGCTTCAAAGTTTGTTGAGGTTCATCGAGGTTATACTCTCCGGATTAGCTGTAGTCTACACGCGAAAAACGAGAATAAACTAAACTCAAATAAAATTCAAATAAAATCCAAAGATTATAAAATATTATCTAGGAGATAGAATATGAATTTTGGAATTTGAATTGGTCCAATGGAGTTAGGGCGAAGGAGGACGACTTGTAGAAGTTTGAATTCCAAATAAATGAATAAAAGGAATTCTTGGAATTCTTTTCTTTGTGAAGTAAAAGTGGTCGGAAGCTACAATATTTGTGTATGGTTGAAACTATGATCGAAGGCGTAGTCGAATACATGGTCAAAACCATAGTTGAATCAATGGTTGAAGTTGCGGAGGTCGAAGTTAACGACAGAGACTCCAAGTAGGGGTGCAGTCGAATTCGAAGATTAAGATTCGGTCGAAGACTTGGTCGAAATTGTACAGTGGTCGAAGAACACTATAGCAGTCGAGAACAAATGGTAGTCGAAGTCGAGTGGTTGGAGAGATCGGAGGGTTCAGAGAGGTCGGAGGGTTCAGAGGTTAAAACGGTCCAACAGCCATGGTCGGTTCGAAGACGGAGATCAAAGTTGAAGGCTCCGAGATCGAAGGCTGAAGTCGAACTCTTCGAGGTTGAAGGTCGAAGGCTGGAGTCAAAATCTCCAAAGGTCAAAGTCTCTGGGTTGAAGGTCAAAGTCGAAGTTGAAGGCTCTGAGCAGTCGGAGTCTATGGTGATATCATGTGGAGGTAACCTCGGTTGTGTGATGAGTAATTGACACGTGTTCTGTAACAGCCCAGCTGTTTATTTCAAAAATTAAGGAAAAAAATTTACTTTAATTTAAAATAAAAATATTTACTTTTGGTTATTTAAATTTAATTGCTTGATTTTCGGCTTAAAAAAAGTTATGAAAAGGTGATTTAAAAAAACATAAAAAATAAAATAAAAATTAATTTAGTTTAAAATAAAAATTAAAGTTATTTGGTCGCTTGAATTTTTTTTGTAAAATTCTAGTTGACCTGATTTTCAGCTTTAAAGAAAAGAGCCTTTCTGTTAAATAAAAAATATTTTATAAAGAAAAATATAAAAATTTGATTTGGAATTTTTTTTTATAAGTTCCAAATAGCCTAAGAAACTTCCATGAATTTTTCTAAGATTTTTAAGCTTTATTTGTTATTTATTGTATTATTTAAATCTAGAAAAAGGAAAATATTTTTAAAAATTAAAATAAACGTCAAAAAATTCCGAAAATATTTTTTTATTCTTTTCAGGTTCCAAGGATTCTAAAAATATTTTTTTTGGAATTTTTCCGAATTTCCTTTTTCCTTTTTTTTCTCTTTTCTCTCTCTTCCTTTCTCCTTCTTCTTGCTCCTCCCGTTACTGTTCACGTGCTGGAAACAGCACGCACGCAGCCATGGGTGACTCTTCAAGCTTCTATAACTCTTGATTTTCTCAACGGTTTCTCACGAAATAAATTGCAATCAATTCCCCTTATCAAGCTCTTTCATTCCCCTACCGTTTCCCCCTCATTCATAAGCTATTTTCGCGGGATTTAAACCATGCCATTCAAAGACATGCCCCGTCGATCTCCCTCCTCGGGCCTCCTCAACCCCTATAAAAGGGAGCACCGTGAGCCCCTTCTCATCCTCACTCACCCCCGAAAATCTCAAGTCCCCTCTCCTACTCGTTTGGCCACAATCGGAGTATTATTTTTGTAGTTCAAGCGGCGTTCTTTGGCCTTTTGTGCCTCGTCCGGCGGAGCGCCGCCACGTTTGACCACATCGTTGGCTTTGCCTCGCCGCGTTCTACGGGATGCTCACCTCGCCTTCGCCGGAACATCGCCGGAGCACCGTCGCCACCGTGGGCCAAATCGGGTCCGCGTTCCTCGCGTCGCCACCGGTCAACCGTGCATGTCCGACCAAAACCAAGGTAAGCATCACGATCCCCACAGTCTACTCTTTGATTCGCCGCAATTCTCGCATGTAATTCCTCTCCGTTTGCCCGGAACGCCGATGTCAGCCTGTAAGCCGCATAAAGTCTTGTCCACCGTGTTTCGCTAGTCCGTTGGCCGAGCCGTCTGCGGCGTTGAGTTCATCTCGACGTGTTCTACGCCGTGCTCCCCTCCGTTCGTCCAAAAACCTATCCTAAATTTTTGCGTCCGACACCTCACCGTGGCCGTAAATGGCACTTCGCGTCCCCGCTTGTCCGGGAATGCTCTCAACAATCCGTCCGCGTCAAAACGTGCCAAACCATCTCAGGAGGCTATGTTTCAGACGGTTTTGGATTCGCCGCACCGAGCGCGAAGATATTAAGTTTTTCGTTTTTCGGTACCGACGTCGTTCAAACGACGATTGCGCCGCCTCCGGTGAGTTTCAGCTTAACCGATATTTTTTTTCTAGACTCACCTTACCACGTTCTACGCCATAGTTACCTTCCTTCATCATATTCTTTATCCAAAAATTATTCTTCTCTACACACCCTATGTCATTTTCGTCGTACACGTCGTCACCGTACTCCGGTTGACGTGCCGTCACTTCCTACATGTGCCTCGGGTCATTAGAGACCCATTGGCTTCACCTTCCGTGCCTTTCCTCGCCGACGACACGGCCAAAAATAGTGAACAGGGCTGCTGCCCGTTACTGTTCACGCGGGAATATTCTTTCGGAATATTCCTGATTTTTCTTTTTCCAGAATTTTCTGATCCGCCAATCTTCCAATCGCTCGTTCTCCTCCGTCCGAACTCCGAATCAGGTGATTCAAGTTTCTAAATTCATCTAAATTCATAATCTATTTTTCAGTATATATTTTATAATTTTTGAATTTTCTCAACCGCCATTGGTTGAGTCTCCTCACCGCCGGAACACCGTCGCCACCGCCGCCCGAGTCGCGCCACCGGTTCATCTCGTCGCCAACCACCTTCCAACCACTTGTGGTGATGCACAAGAGCACGAACGCACTTCTCGCAATCCCTTCTTCTCTTTTCTTTACCTCGCCACCCCTCCGCCAAGCAATCTTGCCGCCGGAGTGTCTCTTTCGCCGACACCGACGCCACCACCACCAAATCTTCGACGGGACCGCGCGCACCTCCTTCACCCTTTTCCCGAGCCAGAGCATGACCGGAGTACCCCACTGCAGATGACCTTACTCAGGCCCGCGTGAACCTTCGACGCCCCTTCATCGAGCAAACCGTCATCGGAGAGTCTCCGTCGACGATAATTGTACCCCGCCTCCGCTACACCCTCGCCGCCAGCCAACTCTGTGCAGCCCGAACCTTGCGCCAAGATAAAATCGGACTCATACTCTTCTCCCACTTTTATACACCTCCCTGGTCTTCGTCGCCGTTGGATCGCTCGGATCTTGAAGCCGTCCGACTTCTCCCAGCCATCCGATTCTTAGACTCCGACAATCGGAGGCTCATAAGACTCCGATGTCCAGATGTTCTTTAGACTCTGACCGTTCGGAGGTTCCTTAGACATCGACGGTTCGGAGACTTCCTACGACTCCGCTATCCAGAGGCTCTTTAGACTCCGCCATCCGGAGGATCTTTAGACTCCGCTGCTCGGAGGTTTCTTAGACTCCGACTGCTCGGAGCCTTCAACTCCGACTTCGACCTTCAAACCCCCAGAGACTTCGACCTTCGAAGACTCCAATTCTGACTTTGACCTACAAAGACTTCGACTCCAGCCTTCGACCTTCGACCCCGATGACTTAGACTTCGGTCTTCAATCTCGGAGCCTTCGACTTTGACCTCTGTCTTCGAACCGAACAAAGCTGTTAGACCGTTTTAACCTCCGCACCCTCCGACCTCTCTGAACCTTCCGATCTCTCCGACCGTCCGACTCCGACAACCCTTGGTTCACAACTGTTATAGTGTTCTTCGACCCCTGTACAGTTTCGAGCAAGTCTTCAATCGAATCTTAATCATCGTTTCGACTGCACCCATACTTGGAGTCTTTGTCTTTGGCTTAGACCTCCGCATCTTCAACCATTGATTCGACTATGGTCTTGACCATGTCTTCGACTACACCTTCGATCATGGCTTCGACCCCACACAAATATTGTAGCTTCTGATCACTTTTCCGTCACAAAGAAAAGAATTCCAAGAATTCCTTTTATTCATTTCTTTGGAATTCAAACTTCCAGAAGTCGTCCTCCTTCGCCCTAACTCCTTTTGGACCAATTCAAATTCCAAAATTCATATTCTATCTCCCGGCATTTATTTTATAAAATTTCGATTTTATTTGGATTTTATTTGAGTTTAGTTTGTTCTTACTTTTCGCGTGTAGACTACGACTATTTCGTATAGTATAACTTCAGCGAACCTCGGCAAACCTCAAAGAAAGGCAAGTTACACCTTTGATCATGTTGCTCCTAGTAATTTAAATTATTTATGTTATTTTTAAAATTATTATGCATGCGTACTTTTATTCAAATCTAATTTAAATTTGATTTAAATTCTAGTTATACCCAAATCCTTTGTGTATGGCCAAATTTTACATTGAACTTACTTATGCCTTGTTACCTTAGATGAAAACCTAGTTAGTACAATAGTATTGACTAGAAATTTTATAGAATTGCTTAGCCATGCTTAGAATGATTTAAGTGGGAATATTTGTTTCACTAGAAAATGATAAGTTCCTAAAATCTATTCTTGACTTCGGTGAGTCAAGAATGAATATGAATGTTTCAAAGAAAAATATAAAAACTTGGTTTGGACCTAGGCGAATGGTTAGGTGGTGGGTGCTAGCATGCCTCGTGTTTGGTGACACCTGGTTGATTGTCAGGCACAAGGGGGTATGTGGATTGAGCCTAAGTCAAGTTAAGGATCGGTCTGTGAGCTACTGTTGCAAAGCCACATCGTACTACCACAAGTGTGGTATGGGACGGACCTGGCTAAGTAATTTGTGAAGTTCCAAGTATAGTCTCGCTATAGGCTGAATGTGAGTGCGGCGTAGGCTGTAGGAAGTCTCTCATGGCACAAGAGGGGGCTCCAACTCGTGGATTCGAGTTGTGGTGAAACCTTAGTGGCGGCGTGACTGTTTTGGCTATGGATCATTGTAACGGCCTTGTCATGATCTCCTCGCCGCACACCAAAGGAAGTGTGTTAATCTAGTGGCAATGTGGGATGATCGTGTCTTGTGAGTAAAGCTGTACAACCTCTGCAGAGTGTATAATCTATCCTGGATAGCCATATCCACGGTTATGGGCAAGCTGGGTAAAGTTTTTCATGGATTAGACTTTGGTTTTTAAAATGATTTCTGAAAAAGCTTATGGATAGATGGATGGAATCCATGACCTGTGGGATACCGTGCATAAGTTGGTGTATGGTCGAGCTGCACTAACAAAATGAATCCATAAGAGATTTTGAAAAGCATATGGATAGATGGAATCCATGTGAAAACTTTTGAAAAGATGGACGGTGGGATACTCGTGACTAGGTTAGTGTTTGGTCTGAGCTCGCACTAACGATATTATTTTTGTTAAATTATTATTTCTATCTACTGTATTAACAATTCAGCTTTTGCACTTATGCTATTGTATTTAAATTCAATACTGTTTTCGCACAAATAACCTTATTAAGCCTTCCTTTGTTATCCCTATGCATGCATTCACTCTGTTAAAACTCCTGGTGTAACTTGCATAAGTACTTTATGTGCTTACCTTGGGAGTACTTTATGTGCTCACCTTGCTAAAATTTGTTGCCAGAGGATGACGTCAACAACTTCGGTGAGGATGGTGACAACTAGGCTGCGTCTTATAGTCATTCGCCTGTGGGCAGGCAGGATGGGCTGCTGCTTCCTTGGTTTTCTTCCGCTGCTTATATTTAAGTTTGGTTTATGAACCATTGATGTAAACTTTGGCCATCAGGCCCATATTTAGTAATGAATAAATGTCATTGTACATGATATAAATCTTTGTTATCCACTGTGTGCACTAGCTTGATCCTGGTCTAGTGCGATTTACACAGAGGATCTAGGAGTCGTTGCTCCGGGGTCCGACAGAGATGGTATCAGAGCTATAATGACCCTAAGACGTGACCGTAGGTAGAATAAAATGGTTGAACCTTAAGGACTTAACTTAAATAATAAAATATTTTTAAAAAGCTTTGCTTACTCTTACCTCTCAAACTTTGCTTACCCTTATCTCTCAATCCTTTCTCATCTTTATGTCATTTCTAAAAAAAAACTTATTTCTATCTCTCATCTTGTTCAAACCATTATAGATGGATGTTCATCAAGATGCACCGAGTGATGGATGGAGTATAGGCCTTCATCGACTACTCTATCGTTTGGAATTCTAACGTCGAGCCATCTACGTACACCGAATAGACAGCCATGGAAATCAGATGATGGGACACCGCTTTGCTGTACTCATCACCAAGCAAACTGGACAAAGAAGTCTTTGCTAGCGCTTTAAAGGAAGCAGTTACTCGTTTGAAAGAGCCAAGCAAGAAGCCGCTCGTAAAGAGTTCTTCGCCTCAGCCATCATTTCAATCTTCGCCTTGAAAGATCAAGCTTTGTACTCGAGTGTCGCGAAGGATGACACTAAGGCAACCCTTACCCTTTAGGATAAGTTGTTAGGCAGCTATTAGACGATGTTACGAGCTATCAAGTTTCTCTTTTGTTGATAGCCGAATCATACTGATATTATCTTAATAATGATTTTTGCTAGTAAGTGTTTTGTTGGTTTGTGCAAACGGCCCCTATTCCTCCTTTGTCTTAAAGTCTCTTCTTCCCTAATTCTTGGAAACATCAAGATGAAACACCGACTGTCAATACCCTTGGATGATAAGCAAAAGGACATCGAAGTTCATGAAGGGACATCTGAACCAGATCATAGCTCAAGCCAAGCAGGGTAAGATCCAAACCTATTTCCGTGCTAGCCTGTGCGAATCTCGAGGACGAGATTTTCTTTAAGGGGGGGAGTTTGTAACAGCCCAGCTGTTTATTTCAAAAATTAAGGAAAAAAAATTTACTTTAATTTAAAATAAAAATATTTACTTTTGGTTGTTTAAATTTAATTGCTTGATTTTCGGCTTAAAAAAAGTTATGAAAAGGTGATTTAAAAAAACACAAAAAATAAAATAAAAATTAAGTTAGTTTAAAATAAAAATTAAAGTTATTTGGTCGCTTGAATTTTTTTTTGTAAAATTCTAGTTGACCTGATTTTCAGCTTTAAAGAAAAGAGCCTTTCTGTTAAATAAAAAATATTTTATAAAGAAAAATATGAAAATTTGAGTTGGAATTTTTTTTATAAGTTTCAAATAGCCTAAGAAACTTCCATGAATTTTTCTAAGATTTTTAAGCTTTTTTGTTATTTATTGTATTATTTAAAGCTAGAAAAAGGAAAACATTTTTACAAATTAAAATAAATGTCAAAAAATTCCGAAAATATTCTTTTTATTCTTTTCAGGTTCCAAGGATTCTAAAAATATTTTTTTTGGAATTTGTCCGAATTTGCTTTTTGTTTTCTTTTCCTCTCTTTTCTCTCTCTTCCTTTCTCCTTCTTCTTCCTCCTCCCGTTACTGTTCACGTGCAGAAAACAGCACGCGCGCAGCCATGGGTGACTCTTCAAGCTTCTATAACTCTTGATTTTCTCAACGGTTTCTCACGAAATAAATTGCAATCAATTCCCCTTATCAAGCTCTTTCATTCCCCTACCGTTTCCCCCTCATTCATGAGCTATTTTCGCGGGATTTAAACCATGCCATTCAAAGACATGCCCCGTTGATCTCCCTCCTCGGGCTTCCTCAACCCCTATAAAAGGGAGCACTGTGAGCCCCTTCTCATCCTCACTCACCCCCAAAAATCTCAAGTCCCCTCTCCCACTCGTTTGGCCTTTTGTAGTTCAAGCGGCGTTCTTTGGCCTTTTGTGCCTCGTCCGGTGGAGCGCCGCCACGTTTGACCACATCGTTGGCTTTGCCTCACCGCGTTCTACGCGGTCCTCACCTCGCCTTCGCCGGAACATCGCCGGAGCAACGTCGCCACCGTGGGCCAAATCGGGTCCGCGTTCTTCGCGTCGCCACCGGTCAACCGTGCATGTCCGACCAAAACCAAGGTAAGCATCACGATCCCCACGCTCTACTCTTTGATTCGCCGTAATTCTCGCATGTTAATTCCTCTCCGTTTGCCCGGAACGCCGATGTCAGCCTGTAAGCCGTATAAAGTCTTGTCCACCGTGTTTTGCTAGTCGGTTGGCCGAGCCGTCTGCGGCGTTGAGTTCATCTCGACGTGTTCTACGCCATGCTCCCCTCCGTTCGTCCAAAAACCTATCCTAAATTTTTGCGTCCGACACCTCGCCGTGGCCATAAATGGCACTTCGCGTCCCCGCCTGTCCGGGAATGCTCTCAACGATCCGTCCGCATCAAAACGTGCCAAACCATCTCAGGAGGCTACGTTTCAGACGGTTTTGAATTCGCCACACCGAGCGCGAAGATATTAAGTTTTTCGTTTTTCGGTACCGACGTCGTTCAAACGACGATTGCGCCGCCTCCGGTGAGTTTCAGCTTAACCGATATTTTTTTTCTAGACTCACCTTACCACGTTCTACGCCATGGTTACCTTCCTTCATCATATTCTTTATCCAAAAATTATTCTTCTCTACACACCCTATGTCATTTTCGTCGTACACGTCGTCACCGTGCTCCGGTTGATGTGCCGTCACTTCCTACATGTGCCTCGGGTCATTAGCAACCCATTGGCTTCACCTTCCGTGCCTTTCCTCGCCGACGACACGGCCAAAAACAGTGAACAGGGCTGCTGCCCGTTACTATTCACGCGGGAATATTCCTTCGGAATATTCCTGATTTTTCTTTTTCCAGAATTTTCTGATCCGCCAATCTTCCAATCGCTCGTTCTCCTCCGTCCGAACTCCGAATCAGGTGATTCAAGTTTCTAAATTCATAATCTATTTTTCAGTATATATTTCATAATTTTTGAATTTTCTCAACCGCCCTTGGTTGAGTCTCCTCACCGCCGGAACACCGTCGCCACCGCCGCCCGAGTCGCGCCACCACTTCATCTCGTCGCCAACCACCTTCCAACCACTTGTGGTGATGCACAAGAGCACGAATGCACTTCTCGCAATCCCCTCTTCTCTTTTCTTTACCTCGCCACCCCTCCGCCAAGCAATCTTGCCGCCGGAGTGTCTCTTTCGCCGACACCGACGCCACCACCACCAAATCTTCGACGGGACCGCGCGCACCTCCTTCACCCTTTTCCTGAGCCAGAGCATGACCGGAGTACCCCGCTGCGGATGACCTTACTCAGGCCCGCGTGAACCTTCGACGCCCCTTCGTCGAGCAAACCGTCATCGGAGAGTCTCCGTCGACGATAATTGTACCCCGACTCCGCTACACCCTCGCCGCCAGCCAACTCTGTGCAGCCCGAACCTTGCGCCAAGATAAAATCGGACTCATACTCTTCTCCCACTTTTATACACCTCCCTGGTCTTCGTCGCCGTTGAATCGCTCGGATCTTGAAGCCGTCCGACTTCTCCCAGCCATCCGATTCTTAGACTCCGACAATCGGAGGCTCATAAGACTCCGATGTCCAGATGTTCTTTAGACTCTGACCATTCGGAGGTTCCTTAGACATCGACGGTTCGGAGACTTCCTACGACTCCGCTATCCAGAGGCTCTTTAGACTCCGCCATCCGGAGGATCTTTAGACTCGCCGCCGGAGGTTTCTTAGACTCCATTGCGCCGAGCCTTCAACTCTGACTTCGACCTTCAAACCCCCAGAGACTTCGACCTTCGAAGACTCCAATTCTGACTTTGACCTTCAGAGACTTCGACTTCAGCCTTCGACCTTCGACCCCGATGACTTAGACTTCGGTCTTCAATCTCGGAGCCTTCGACTTTGACCTCTGTCTTCGAACCGACCATAGCTGTTAGACCGTTTTAACCTCCGCACCCTCCGACCTCTCTGAACCTTCCGATCTCTCCGACCGTCCGACTCCGACTACCCTTGGTTCACAACTGTTATAGTGTTCTTCGACCCCTGTACAGTTTCGAGCAAGTCTTCAACCGAATCTTAATCATCGTTTCGACTGCACCCATACTTGGAGTCTTTGTCTTTGGCTTAGACCTCCGCATCTTCAACCATTGATTCGACTATGGTCTTGACCATGTCTTCGACTACACCTTCGATCATGGCTTCGACCCCACACAAATATTGTAGCTTCCGACCACTTTTCCGTCACAAAGAAAAGAATTCCAAGAATTCCTTTTATTCATTTCTCTGGAATTCAAACTTCCAGAAGTCGTCCTCCTTCGCCCTAACTCCTTTTATAAAATTTGGATTTTATTTGGATTTTATTTGAGTTTAGTTTGTTCTTACTTTTTGCGTGTAGACTACGACTATTTCGGAGAGTATAACTTCAGCGAACCTCGGCAAACTTCAAAGAAAGGCAAGTTACACCTTTGATCATGTTGCTCCTAGTAATTTAAATTATTTATGTTGTTTTTAAAATTATTATGCATGCGTACTTTTATTCAAATCTAATTTAAATTTGATTTAAATTCTAGTTATACCCAAATCCTTTGTGTATGGCCAAATTTGACATTGAACTTACTTATGCCTTGTCACCTTAGATGAAAACCTAATTAGTACAATAGTATTGACTAGAAATTTTATAGAATTGCTTAGCCATGCTTAGAATGATTTAAGTGGGAATATTTGTTTCACTAGAAAATGATAAGTTCCTAAAATCTATTCTTGACTTCGGTGAGTCAAGAATGAATATGAATGTTTCAAAGAAAAATATAAAAACTTGGTTTGGACCTAGGCGAATGGTTAGGTGGTGGGTGCTGGCATGCCTCGTGTTTGGTGACACCTGGTTGATTGTCAGGCACAAGGGGGTATGTGGATTGAGCCTAAGTCAAGTTAAGGATCGGTCTGTGAGCTACTGTTGCAAAGCCACATCGTACTACCACAAGTGTGGTATGGGACAGACCTGGCTAAGTAATTTGTGAAGTTTCAAGTATAGTCTCGCTATAGGCTGAATGGGAGCGCGGCGTAGGCTGTGGGAAGTCTCACATGGCACAAGAGGGGGCTCCAACTCGTGGATTCGAGTTGTGGTGAAACCTTAGTGGCGGCGTGACTGTTTTGGCTATGGATCATTGTAACGGCCTTGTCATGATCTCCTCGCCGCACACCAAAGGAAGTGTGTTAATCTAGTGGCAATGTGGGATGATCGTGTCTTGTGAGTAAAGCTGTACAACCTCTGCAGAGTGTATAATCTATCCTGGATAGCCATATCCACGGTTATAGGCAAGCTGGGTAAAGTTTTTCATGGATTAGACTTTGGTTTTTAAAATGATTTCTGAAAAAGCTTATTGATAGATGGATGGAATCCATGACCAGGTGGGATACCTGTGCATAAGTTGGTGTATGGTCGGAGCCTGCACTAACAAAATGAATCCATAAGAGATTTTGAAAAGCATATGGATAGATGGAATCCATGTGAAAACTTTTAAAAAGATGGACCAGGTGGGATACCTGTGACTAGGTTAGTGTTTGGTCGGAGCCTGCACTAACGATATTATTTTTGTTAAATTATTATTTCTATCTACTATATTAACAATTCAGCTTTTGCACTTATGCTATTGTATTTAAATTCAATACTGGTTTCGCACAAATAACCTTATTAAGCCTTCCTTTGTTATCCCTATGCATGCATTCACTCTGTTAAAACTCCTGGTGTAACTTGCGTAAGTACTTTATGTGTTTACCTTGGGAGTACTTTATGTGCTCACCTTGCTAAAATCTGTTGCCAGAGGATGACGTCAACAACTTCGGTGAGGATGGTGACGACTAGGCCGCGTCTTACAGTCATTCGCCTGTGGGCAGGCAGGATGGGCTGCTACTTACTTGGTTTTCTTCCGCTGCTTATATTTAAGTTTGATTTATGAACCATTGATGTAAACTTTGGCCATCAGGCCCATATTTAGTAATGAATAAATGTCATTGTACATGATATAAATCTTTGTTATCCACTGTGTGCACTAGCTTGATCCTGGACTAGTGCGATTTACACAGAGGATCCAGGAGTCGTTGCTCCGGGGTCCGACATGTTCTAAAAAGTCTGAGTTTGTTCTGGGTATTTTTGTGCTAATTACTGATGCGGATATTTAATTATAATATTTTGTGCGGTGCTATGTAATGTGTTTTCTTGTCGGTGATGACTGCAGGACTTTGAGACGGAGTCGTGGTGAGACATTGGGTTACTGGACTAAGCATAGGCGGTGCTGAGGTCAGAGCGGTCGGGACATGTCGAAGACGGCGAGGACTTGAAGTGGTTGCGAGGCATGCGCGGCAAGAAACGAGGAAGCTTCCCGGAAGGTGCAGGAGTGGCATTTTGGTAAATGCGTAGGGCTGCACATAAGGAAGCGAATTTGGCTATGGAATGATCCATTAGTGGAGAGTGTTGTGACCTAATGGGTAAAATGGTGTATAAACCCATTAGTGGAGAGTTGGTGTGACCTAATGGGTAAAGTGCTTGTAAACCCATTAGTGGAGGCTATAAATAGAGGTGCTCTCTAGTGGGAGATGTGCACTTGAAGGAAGAGAAAGAGAGATAGGGGTGTGAGTGTTAGGGTTTCCTAATGCTTGTGCTCTAGGAGAGAGTTGTGCTAAAGTTTTAGGGTTTTATTTGTGTTCTCTCCTTGTGTGTGTATGAGAGATGAGAGAGATGGAATGATTTGGTTGTAAACACTATCATATTTAATCCGGGGTATCTCTCTTCCTCAATTTATGAAAGCTAATTTTGTTTGAGTTGTTTTACTCTTTCTTATATTCTTTGCTTTATGATCTTTGCTCGATTGAATCGTTGCAATGATTTGGGTTCATCCTCAAAGTCAATTGACTAGCTCATACCCGATAGCCAAGGATTAAAATCGCTGTTTATTGCTCAATGATGGGAGTTTATCTCAAGGTCCGTTGATCGTTTCATTCCCAAGAGCAAAAGATTTAAGTCCTCTTTGTTGTTTTTGGCAGCTGCTATTTTCGGTTTCCTTCTTTGTTTTGTTCAAGCCTGTTCTTCAAGTTCTTGGCTGTTTTCTTTTCTTTCGCAGATGAGTGATCAACAGAAGTGTCTTTATGCAGCTTTGGCAAAGACAAAAGCAGCGCACAAAAGTACTCTCTGACAACAGTGTTATCTATTCTTGTTTTGGTTCCTGAAGAACTTGGTAGCAATCAGATTCGGCGGCTAGGTGTAGTTTGTATTTTCTGTTATTGCTAGCTATAGGTTCGGTTGGTGCAATCTTCATTTACAGTTTCTGGTTTCTGGTTATGTTCTTTGTTGAGAGCAGCAGTCTTTGTTTTAGTCTCTTTGCTAATATTCGGCCAAGATAAATTCTTCCTTTTGGTTCTCATGTCTGTGAGACCTTCTCAGTGGATTGTCTTTTGATCTGTGTTCTGCAGTCTGTGTGTTGGTACTGTTTTTTCTGTGCTTGAGTGCTGCAGATTCAGTTGTAGCAGTAGACTTCATTTTCGGCTGCAACATCATATTCTTCTCTATTCCTTTCAGTCAGTCTTCGGTTCTGGTTTCTCTTGTTTGCCTTGCTGTCCTGGTTTGCCTTCGGTGCAGGATTTTGCTGTTGTTGGTTCGGTCCTCTTAGAACTATTTTGAGCACTAAAGTTGACCTCGATTGTATTGTAGTGCAGTCAGTTTTCGGTGTCACTTGCTGCAGTTCTCAGTTGCTGCCTCTTCTTATTGTTTCGGCCAGCAGGAATTACCCTCTGGAGGCACAACTGCAGTTTCCTTTTAAAAAGTAGTTAGTCTGCTCAGTCAAATAGCAGTTCCTGTGCTTCTTTCGGTTCCCTATGCAGTTGGCCTGCAGGTGTTCTTTCCTTTATTTTGGACAGGTAGTCAGCTCGGATTAATTGTGGTCAGAACGACAGTATTTCACCTTTGCGATTTTGAGCCTTGCATTTTTCTCTTCGGTTGTTCCTTTTAGATGAACCTTGATTTTCTACTTCATAGCTATTTTAGCTATCAGAGAAGAAGTTTTGTAAGAATCCTTGGGACCAATTTTTAAAGCAACATTCACCCCCTCTGTTGCCATTTTCGATCCTTCAATTGGTATCAGAGCCGGTTAATTCTCGTCTATAGATCTTAACCGGTCTGCGAGCTATGGCAACAGACAGGTATTCCACCAAGCCACCTATCTTCGATGGGGTCGACTATCCCTTTTGGAAGAGTAGGATGGAGTCTTACATACAAGCTCAGGGCTATGCGATCTGGCAAAAAGTCAAAACCCGTTTTGTTGTTCCTGTTGATGAACACATCACTGCGAATAACATGCCAGATGTGAAGGCAAATGCTAAGGTAAGGAACATCATAATTCAGGGTCTGAGCAGTAGTGAATTTGATCGCATTTCTCATCACTCGTCGGCCTACGACATCTGGGTGACTCTCGATGCATACCATGAAGGCACCACCTAGATTAAGACCATACGACAGTACCAGTTCAAGTGAGATTACAACAAGTTTGAAATGCTCGCTGGTGAGTCCTTGGATGAGTGTTTTGCAAGATTCCACAAGATCTTGAGCAACCTCCGAGCCGTCGGTCTCACATACTCCGACTAGGACAACGCTCGATAGATGCTCTCGGCCTTGGATTTGCGAGTTTGGGAGATGAAGGTGACCACCATCAAGGACACGACCGATCTTTCGACTCTGACTCTTGACGCGTTGTACTCACGCCTCAAGACTCACGAGATTGACATTGTCTCTCGCAAGTCGAAGTCGTAGTCGATGGCATTGGTCACCGATCCCAGTCTTGCTTCTGGTGTTTTCATGGATGGTGCTTCTGGTTTTTCCTTAGCGGCTCTCTGTGATGTAACCGATGATCAACTAGAGCAGCTACCGGAGGACTAGTTAGCCCTTTTAGCCAGAAAGTTTTCGCATGCCTACAAGAGAGTGAGGGATAGAAAGAGGAGTGGACCGATAATTTGTTTCGAGTGTGGTGGCCCCAACCACATTCGGGCAAATTGCCCCAAGCTGGAGAAGGGCAAGAACGACTACAGTGGTGTGAGCAAGAACGACTACATCAACAAGAACCGCAACAAGAAGCCCCCAGCTCACGCTCAAGGCAAGAAGAAGTTCCGCAACTTTGACAAAGCCAAGAAACTCTTCCACCGCGTCCTCACCGCCTTCGACGACATTGACTTCAGCGACGTGCAAGGGTGGAGCGACGACGACGGCAAGGATGACCAAGATCCCAAGGACGGCGATGACTTCATCGGCAAGTGCTTCATGGCCAACGACAATGACGTCAGCGACAGCGTGCTCTACAGCGACTCTCATGAGGTAGGTCCCTCCTATGACCAGCTCTATGATGCATTTCTGAAGCTAGAAAAATTTTATGCTAGATCTAGAGCTAGGGTTGTAGATCTTGAGAAGGAAGTAGAGAGATTGTCACGGGAGCATACTTCACTTATATCTGCTCCCTCCCGTGACGAATGTGATGTATGTTCTTCTTTGCTTGGAGATATAGAGAAGCTAAGGACCTCTCATGATAGTTTGACTTCTGAGCTTGATTTGCTTAAGGTGAAGAATGATAGTCTATTTGCTGAACTAGAGATGAGTATGGCTACTTCTATTTCCTCTACTAATCAGACTACTTCTTGCACCTCATGTGAGGATAAGGACAATGCTTTTAGAGGTCTTTACACTATGCTTATTGATCTGCCTGAAACTTGTGAAAATTGCAATAACTTGAAAGTGAACTTAAAAAGAGCAGATCATAAAATTGCTGAATTGCATGCTTCTTTGCTTGAGCCGATTGCTTCATGTTTGAACTGTCCCAAATTAACTACTGAACTTGAATCTGTCTCAAAATAATTTCAAGAAATGGTTGACCATAACAAGAAAATAGCTCAATATGCGTCTAAGGACCCTGTTAGCTCACCATGCAATAATTGTGAAAAACTAAAATTTGAACTCGTTACTTTGGATGAAAAATGTGTGAAGCTAACTAAGGACCTTCTAGAGAAACAACCATCTTCTTGTAATATGTGTGCTGGTGTTGAGGAGAAGCCCAAGGGTAAGGTAGAGATGCCTAGCAACGTGAACCAAATGGCTAGCAGTAGGACTGTCCCTTCTGAGTCGGCTGTGCGTGCACAAGCCATTCACTCTTCTGCTACTGGTTCTTCTTCTGTTCCCTTACCTTCTGCTGTCTCTTCTTCCCCCTGCTCTTCTTGCACCTCTCTCTTCCGGGAGTGTCAGTATCTTATGAACACTCTCGAGAGATTTGTAGGTGGCAAGAAGAAGCTTAATCTTATTCTAGACCAATCCAAGATTTGCAGATTTAATCAGGGTCTAGGATACGATTTCTATGAAGACATGAGGAAGCATCCACCTACCGTGCTCAGACCCATAGCACCAGGTGTGATCGAGACTGAGCCCAGGACTGAGAAAGTCCAATTTAAGTCTGCGGGTTTTGTCCAAGGGATTTCTAACAGTAAGGTGATTCCACCTGCAACTTCGGCCTCTCAGAAGGCGAAGTCATCTCGTGCTACTTCAGCCTCTCAGAAGGCGAAGTATTATTGCACCTTCTATCAGAAGGATGGACATACGATCGATCGATGTTTCAGGCGCGCTAGGATCGCGCAGAGAGACCGTGTTGTTGCTCTTAGGCGTATTCAGGGTCAGCCCCAGACCTTAAGTGCATCTAATACCAACACGAGGTCTAGGTTTGCTTCAGATGCTTCTAATGGTTTTGGGCAGCATCGAGGACTTTGTTTTTCTGAGGTTTCTGGTTTTCATCCTCATTCTCCCTTTGGTCGTGACTTCCGTCGTCCTGAGGGCAGATCTCGTTTCCCCCGTCGAGATAGCTACCCACGACATGATCAGCGTGTTGTTGGTACTCCGACTCGCTCTCCCGTAGCAGTCGGACCTAATAACAGCTTCAGATCTGCTAGTAGACCTTCTGGCTTTCTGAGCGACAGAGAGCGTAGGGTAGTTAGAGGTCAGTCGTGTGTGGCTACTTCTTCTGCTCGACGTGTGACTCAGTATTGGGTGCCGAAATCGCTTTTGATTTATCCCAGTACTGAGCCTTCACTCTCTGCTTGACTCAGGTTCGCCGGGCAAGGAAGGGAGAGGTTTGGCTTGTTGACTCCGGCTGTTCTCGACACATGATCGGAGACTCCCGTTGGTTCTCTTCCTTAACCCGAGCTCCAGGTGATGAGACGATCACCTTCGGAGACGCCTCATCTGGACGCGTCATCGCTAAAGGTACTGTGCGCGTTAATGATTCATTTGTTTTAAAAGATATTGCCTTAGTGAGTAAGCAGCAGTACAATTTGCTTTCAGTTTCTCAGCTTACCGATGACGGTTTCGAGGTGAGTTTTAAGAAAAATAATTGCAAAATTCATGATTCTTCGGGGAGGTTGGTTTGCGGGATCTCTAGATATAGGAGGATTTTTTGTGTTGATTTTGTTGAGTATTCTGGTGATCCTCTCAGGTGTTTAGTTGCTTCTGAGTCCCGTGACCTCACGTTCTGGCATAGGAGACTTGGTCATATCAGTTTTGATCATTTGACCCGAGTTAGCGGCCACGATCTCATTCGTGGTCTGCCTAAACTCAAGATGGTCAAAGATATTGTTTGTGCTCCTTGCCGGCACAGCAAGATGGTTGCCGCTTCTCACCTGTCGGTCACAGTGACTATGACCAATGCACCGGGACAGCTGCTCCATATGGACACAGTTGGACCAGCTAGAGTGCACTCAGCAGGAGGAAAGTGGTATGTTCTTGTCGTAGTCGATGACTTCTCGAGGTACTCTTGGGTGTTTTTCTTAGCCTCGAAGGATGAGACGTTTACCCATTTTTGGGGTTTTTTTAGTAGACTTTCTGTTGAGCTCCCGGGTGTCTTACGAGCGATCCGTAGTGACAATGGCACGGAGTTTAAGAATTCCTACTTTGAGAGGTTTTGCGATGAGACAGGTGTAGAGCACCAGTTCTTTTCTCCATACGTCCCCCCAGCAAAATGGCGTTGTGGAGAGTAAGAACCGTACCTTGGTTGAGATGGCCAGGACGATGCTCAATAAATACTCTACACCTAGGAAGTTTTGGGCTGAGGCGATAGCCACCGCGTGCCATGTTTCAAACAGAGTTTTTCTGAGGGCACACTTGCATCGTACTTATGATGAGTTGAGATATGGGCGAAAGCCCAGTGTCTCTTATTTTCGTGTGTTTGGTTGCAAGTATTTTATTCTGAAGTCTGGGAACCTAGATAAGTTCGAGTCACGTTCTTGTGATGGGATTTTTCTAGGTTTACTCGACTTCTTTGCGGGCTTATAGGGTTTGGAACTGCGAGTCTAGCAAAATGGTAGAAACCTGCGAGGTGACTTTCGATGAGACCAGTCCAGGGACTAGGCCTGATATCTCAGATTCAGTAGAGCAGTCCAAGCCCATCTTTGTGGATGATAAGGAGGATGAAGATGAGGGTTGTCTACCTAATCTAGTTTCTTCTCCCCTTGAGGTGCCTGCTTCTTCCATCGCACCTCAAGGAGATCAACCCATTCCTTCTGCATCCTCAGGAGCTAGTGGCTCTGTTCCTACCTCGTCAGCTCATGAGGTAGAAGCCACTACTTCTTCTCTTCCAAGACCTTCCCGTCATATCCAGAAAGACCATCCTTCAGAGCAGATAATTGGAGATCTCTTTTAGCGCGTCACACGCTCAAAGTCTGGCATGTCTCACTTCTGTCTCCACTCTGCCTTTGTTGCTTCGTTCGAGCCCAAGGATGTTAGTCATGCTCTTTTTGATGAGTCTTGGGTCAATGCCATGCATGAGGAATTGAAAAATTTTGAGAGAAACAAGGTCTGGTCGCTTGTCAAGCCCCCTAGAGGTCATAATGTCAAAGGTACCAAATGGGTGTTTAAAAACAAGCAGAGTGAGGATGTGGTAGTCATTCAAAACAAGGCTAGATTAGTAGCTCAGGGTTTCTCTCAGGTTGAGGGTTTAGATTTTGAAGAGACCTTTACCCCTGTAGCTAAGCTAGAGGCCATTAGAATCTTGCTTGCTTTCGCAGCGTTTTCGGGCTTCAAGCTTTACCAAATGGATGTCAAGAGTGCCTTCCTCAATGGGTTTATTGAGGAAGAAGTCTATGTTAGACAGCCTCCAGGTTTCGAAAACCCTAAATACCCAAACCATGTCTACAAGCTTTCCAAAGTCCTGTATGGACTTAAGCAAGCCCCTAGAGCTTGGTATGAGAGGCTTAAGTCCTATCTGTTGAGGCATAGGTTTGAGATGGATAAGTTAGACAAGACCTTGTTCATTCGCAGGTATGGCAATGACCTTCTACTCGTCCAGATTTATGTAGATGATATCATCTTTGGTGGCTCCTCTCATGCTCTTGTTTCCCAGTTCTTTGCTGTTATGAGCTCAGAATTTGAGATGAGCATGATGGGCGAGTTGAGCTTCTTTCTTGGCTTCCAGATCAAGCAGACTCGGGAGGGTACATTTTTCCATCAGGGCAAGTACACTCGAGACCTCCTGAAACGCTTTGACATGAGTGATGGCAAGCCGGTGTCAACTCCGATGGCGTCAACGACTTCACTTGATCCAGATGAGGATGGCGAGCCAGTTGATCAGAAGGAGTTCAGAAGCATGATCGGTTCCCTCTTGTACCTCACTACCTCGAGACCGGACATACACTTCTCTGTGTGTCTGTATGCTCGATTTCAGGCTTCACCTCGCGTATCTCACCGCCAGGTGGTGAAACGCATCTTCCGGTACCTTCGAGCTACCATAGACTATGGTATTTGGTACTCTTCTTCTTCTTGTCTTTCCCTTAGAGCCTACTCCGATGCAAACTTTGCTGGCTGTAGGATAGACAGGAAGAGCACTTCTGGCACCTGCCAATTCATTGGCACTTCTCTTGTTTCTTGGTCATCTAGAAAGCAGTCCGGTGTTGCACAGTTCACCGCAGAGGTCGAGTACGTTGTTGCCGCCAGTTGCAGCAGCCAGATACTCTGGATGGCTTCGACCTTGCGGGACTTTGGGTTAGTTATAGACAATGTTCCACTCTTTTGTGATAACACTTCTGCTATTAACATTGCTAAGAACCCAGTGCAGCACTCTCGGACCAAGCACATCGATATTAGATATCATTTTCTTAGAGACCATGTGGAGAAGGGTGACATAGTGCTCCAGTTTGTGAAGAGTGACCATCAGTTGGCTGATATCTTTACCAAGCTCTTGGATAGCTCTAGTTTTTCAGTCTTGCGGGGAGAGCTTGGGGTGGTTTGTCCTTATGGACTGTTGTGAGGGGGTGCTTTGTGCTTTATGCATTATCATATTTACTGCTTCTGTCCTTCTTCATTGCATTGCATAAGGGTGTATTTGGGATTAGTCCTTCCAGCATAGATTAGAGTGATTCTCTCGTCTAGGTGCTCAGTCTTCTTCTCATCTTGTGACGCTAGGATACTGCTTATTAGTTGTTTCTCTTCTCACTAGGTTGAGTTTACTCACTTCTTATAGGTCTAGCGAGGGTTGGGCCACCCTTGGGTAGACAGGGAACGTGTTTACTCCCTAGTGTGTTAGAAGATCAGCTGATAGTCCTAGAGTCATATGGGGTAGATGAGAGTCAGTTTGAGCCATCATATCTTCTATATCTTGTCTATGCTTTAAAGACTGCCCTTCTGATTTCTTTGCCAGCTTCTCGTTTTTATTGCTTTAGTTCAGGGGGAGTTCATTTGGGAGCTTCTAGATCTTAATATTGACATAACTCAACTTGAACTAAAAGTGCATCTCATGTTGAGGGGGAGCTGAATTTTCTTGCATTTCAGCATTCTGCATTGTAATATAACTACATAGAGCCTTCATTATTATCCTTTTATGACATGCAACAATTGCTTTACACCTTGCCATGATCTGTGCTTATTTGCTAGATTTATCATGACTTTGTATGTGTAGTCTAGTCTTTGCCATGATAAGTTAATTAAAAATGCTTAATTTGAATTAAATCTTGTCATGGTTAGCTCTTGAGAATAGTCTGTCTTTCGTTATCCTTTTATGAATCATGCCATGTCAAATAGGCTGAGTTGAGTCTTGAATCTCTATTGAGCTTTAGATTGAGCTATGTTAGTTCCTTTATGAAGCATGAACTATCTTTAATTCCTTGGTCTAGAACTAACTTTGGCAAAAGCAAAAATATCTCTTTTGTGCGAAAAAACTGATCTCACCAATTCTTTCTCATGAGACTGCTTACCATTGCACTAGGCATGAACTCAGGGGGGTTTTGGATGACCAAGATCACTTCCTTGAGGTTCTCGCTTGGAGTGGTCGCATAAGGCTTGAGATCTAGCACATGGCTAAGAAAATAGAAATTTGTGAAAATGGTTGAAGCTTTGGAGGCAGTTGTGGATGGCTTCTAGTCCAGGACTTGCTTTGCTAAGATAAAACCAAAAATGATTTTCAGAAAAAGTCAATTGTGCTAAATTTGCTTATTTACAAAAAGACCAAGTACATGAACAATTGGGTCATACTTGAACTAGTAGCACTCTAAAACGTTTCAATACTAGCTTCTTGATTCCACTTAGATTATTTGACATGGCTTGCATCATCCTTGGATACCTTTAGCTAGACTATAATCATGTTTGACTTGACATGCTAAACAACTAGACTAATTTTCAGAATATGACTTATGTGTTTTAGCTAGTCTATACATAAATTGTCATGATCTTAATAGCATTCTTAGCTTGGTGTAATACTCAAAAAGTCACTTAGGATAATCTTCATGGCTCCAATGCTTAAAATAAATAACTTGAGGTCATTTCATTCTCTCTTGAGCATCTTGATGATTTTATTGCCAAAAGGGGGAGAAGTTTAAAAAAAAAGCCTTCTGGAGTTTTGCAGAAAAATTTGCTCTTTCAGTTTCTGCTTCAATTTTCTCTTTTGCCGATATGGTCTTAGTTACCTTGATTTTCTTTTAGACCATGTTTGATTCTCAAACTCAACTTTATGCTTTTTCTGTGTTTGTCAATATACTCATCAAGGGGGAGATTGTGATACCATGTGGAGGTAACCCCGGTTGTGTGATGAGTAATTGACACGTGTTCTAAAAAGTCTGAGTTTGTTCTGGGTATTTTTGTGCTAATTATTGATGCGGATATTTAATTATAATATTTTGTGAGGTGCTCTCTAGTGGGAGATGTGCACTTGAAGGAAGAGAAAGAGAGAGAGGGGTGTGAGTGTTAGGGTCTCCTAATGCTTGTGCTCTAGGAGAGAGTTGTGCTAAAGTTTTAGGGTTTTATTTGTGTTCTCTCCTTGTGTGTGTATGAGAGATGAGAGAGATGGAATGATTTGGTTGTAAACACTATCATATTTAATCCGGGGTATCTCTCTTCCTCAATTTATGAAAGCTAATTTTGTTTGAGTTGTTTTACTCTTTCTTATATTCTTTGCTTTATGATCTTTGGCTCGATTGAATCGTTGCAATGATTTGGGTTCGTCCTCAAAGTCATTTGACTAGCTCATACCCGATAGCCAAGGATTAAAATCGCTGTTTATTGCTCAATGATGGGAGTTTATCTCAAGGTCCGTTGATCGTTTCATTCCCAAGAGCAAAAGATTTAAGTCCTCTTTGTTGTTTTCGGCAGCTGCTATTTTCGGTTTCCTTCTTTGTTTTGTTCAAGCCTGTTCTTCAAGTTCTTGGTTGTTTTCTTTTCTTTCTGCAGTAGCAGCAGACAACAGGAAGTGTCTTTATGCAGTTTCGGCAGCAGCAAAACAGTGCAGCAAAAGTACTCTCTGACAACGGTGTTATCTCTTCTTGTTTTGGTTCCTGAAGAACTTGGTAGCAATCAGATTCGGCGGCTAGGTGCAGTTTGTATTTTCTGTTATTGCTAGCTATAGGTTTAGTTGGTGCAATCTTCATTTACAATTTCTGGTTTCGGGTTGTGTTCTTTGTTGAGAGCAGCAGTCTTTGTTTTAGTCTCTTTGCTAATATTCGGCCAAGATAAATTCTTCCTTTTGGTTCTCGTGTCTGTGAGACCTTCTCAGTGGATTGTCTTTTGATCTGTGTTCTGCAGTCTGTGTGTTGGTACTATTTTTTCTGTGCTTAAGTGCTGCAGATTCGGTTGTAGCAGTAAACTTCATTTTTGGCTGCAACATCAGATTCTTCTCTATTCCTTTCAGTCAGTCTTCGGTTCTGGTTTCTCTTGTTTACCTTGCTGTCCTGGTTTGCCTTCGGTGCAGGATTTTGCTGTTGTTGGTTCGGTCCTCTTAGAACTATTTTGAGCACTAAAGTTGACCTCGATTGTATTGTAGTGCAGTCAGTTTTCGGTGTCACTTGCTGCAGTTCTCAGTTGCTGCCTCTTCTTATAGTTTCGGCCAGCAGGAATTACCCTCTGGAGGCACAACTGTAGTTTCCTTTTAAAAAGCAGTTAGTCTGCTCAGTCAAATAGCAGTTCCTGTGCTTCTTTCGGTTCCCTGTGCAGCTGGCCTGCAGGTGTTCTTTCCTTTATTTTGGACAGGTAGTCAGCTCGGATTAATTGTGGTCAGAACGACAGTATTTCACCTTTGCGATTTTGAGCCTTGCATTTTTCTCTTCGGTTGTTCCTTTTAGATGAACCTTGATTTTCTTACTTCATAGCTATTTTAGCTATCGGAGAAGAAGTTTTGTAAGAATCCTTGGGACCAATTTTTAAAGCAACATTCACCCCCCTCTGTTGCCATTTCCGATCCTTCAGAAGCCTCTAAATAGCGGAGTCTAAAGAGCCTCCAAATGGCGAAGTCTAAAGAGCCTCTGGACGACGGAGTCTAAAGAGCCTCTGGATGACTGAGTCTAAAGAGCCTCCGGACATCAGAGTCTTATGAATCGGATGGTTGGGAGAAGTCGGACGGCTTCGCGTGACAAGATCCGAGTGATCCAACGGTAGCCAAGACCGGTGAGATGAACAAAAGGGGGAGAAGAGTATGAGTCCGGTTTTACCTTAGCTCAAGGTTCGGCCTGCACAGAGTTGGCTCGCGATGAGGGTGTAGCGGAGGTGGGACACGATTATCGACGGCGGAGACTCTCCGACGACGGCTTGCTCGGAGAAGGGGCATCGAAGGTTCGCGCGGGCCTGAGGAAGGTTACTGGTGGCGGGGTACTCCGGTCATGCTCTGTCTTGGAAAAAGGGTGAAGGAGGTGCGCGCGGTCCCGTCGAAGATTTGGCGGTGTCGGCGTCGGCGGAAGAGATACTCCGGCGGCGGGATTGCTTGGCGGAGGGGTGACGAGGTGAAGAAAAGAAAGAGAGGATTGTTATGGGCTCAAGTATATTACCGGAAGTGGCTAGAAGGTGGTCGGCGATGAAATGAAGTGGTGACATAACTCGGACAGCAACGGCGACGGTGTTCCAACGGTGAGGAGACTCAACCACTAGCCGATCGAGAAAATTCAAAAATTATGAAATATATACTAAGAGGTAGATAATGAATTTATATGAATTTAGAAACTTGAATTACTTGATTCGGAGTTCGGACGAAGGAGAACGAGCGATTGGAAGATTGGCGGATCAGAAAATCCTGAAAAAAGAAAAAATCAGGAATATTCCAAATGAATATTCCTGTGTGAACAGTAATAGACAGCAGCTCCTTTCGCTGTTTATGGCCATGTCGCCAGTGAGAAAGGCACGGAAGGTGAAGCCAACTAGAAAAATGGGTTGCTAAGGACCTGAGGCACATGTAGGAAGTGATGGCACGTCAAACGGTGCACGGTGAAGAAATAGAATAATTTTTGGGCGTAGAAAATGGAGAAGTAAGGTGAGCATGGCCTAGAACGCGGTGAGGTGAAGCTAGGAAAATTATTGGCTAAGCCGAAAACTCACCGGAAGCGACGCAATCGTCGTTTGAACGACGTCGGTACCAAAAAACGAAAAACTTAATATCTTCGCGCTCCGTGCGGCGAATCCAAAGCCGTCTGAAACGTAGCCTCCTGCGATGGTTTGGCACGTTTTGACGTGAACGGATTGTTGAAAGCATTCCCAGACAGATAGGGACGCGCAGTGCCATTTGCAGCCATGGCAAGGTGTCGAGCACAAAAATTGTAAAAGGTTTTTGGACAAACGGAGGGGAGCACGGCGTAGAACGCGTCGAGACGAACTCAATGCCGCAGACAGTTCGGCCAACGGACTAGCGAAACACGGTGAACAAGACTTTATGTAGCCTACAGGCTGACATCGGCGTTCCGGGCAAACAGAGAGGAATTAACATGCGAGAGTTGCGGCGAATCGAAGAGTAGAGCGTAGGGATCATGATGCTCACCTTGGTTTTGGTTGGGCATGCACGATCGGCCGGTGGCGACGCGAGGAACGCAGACCCGATTTGGCCCACGGTGCCGACGATGCTCCGGCGAAGTTCCGGCGAAGACGAGGTGAGCACCGCATAGAACACAACGAGGCGAAGCCAACGGTGTGGTCAAACACGGCGGGGCTTCACCGGACTAGGTGCAAAAGGCCGAGTGAGAGAGTGGGAGAGGGGACTTGAGATTTTCGGGGTTGAGTGAGGATGAGGAGAGGCTCACGGGGCTCCCTTTTGTAGGGGTAGAGGTGGACCGAGGGGGGAGATCGACGGGGCATATCTTTGAATGGCATGGTTTAAATCCCGCGAATATAGCTCATAAATGAGAGGGGAAACGGTGGGGAATGAAAGAGCTTGATGAGAGAAAGTAAATGTAATTGATTTTATGGAAAATCATTGAGAAAATTAAGAGATATCAAAGCTTGAAGAAAGCTCTAATGGCTGCCCTGTATGCGCATGGGTGGGCTCTGGACGTGAGGAAGAAGGAGATTAGGAGGAGAGAGAAAAGAGGAAAATCAAAAAGAAAGAAAAAATTTAGAAAAATTTCAAGAAAATGTTCTAAAGATCCTTAGAACCTGAAAAGATTAAAAAATTAATTTAGAAATTTATTGAAGTATATTTTAATTTTTAAAAATATTTTTCTTTTTCTAGCTTAAAATAATACAATAAATAACAAATAAAGCTTAAAAATCTTAGAAAAATTCATAGAAGTTTCGAAAGCTATTTTGAACTTATAAAAAAATTACAACTAAAATTTGCATATTTTTCTTTGTAAAATATTTTTTGTTTAACAGAAAGGCTCTTTTCTTTAAAACAGAAAATCAGGTCAACTAAAATTTTAAAAATTCAAGTGACCAAATAACTTTAATTTTTATTTTAAACCAAATTAATTATTGTTTTACTTTATATATTTTTATTTTATTTTTTTTAATAAACAGCTGGGCTGTTACAAACTACCCCCTTTAAAGTGAATCTCGTCCCTGAGATTCGCACAGGCTAGCAAAGAAATGGGTTTGGGTCTTACTCTGCATGGCTTGAGTTGTGATCTAGTTTAGAATCCTTTCGTAAACTTCTACAGCCTTCTGCTTGTTGCCTGAAGGGTATTGGCGATCGATGTTCTAACTTGATGCTTCCAAGAATTAGGGAAGAAGAGACTTTAAGACAAAGGAGGAATAGGGGTCATTTTGCACATTCCAACAAAACACAAACTAGCAAAAACCTTTATTAAGATAATATCAGGTAATAGTTACGGCTATCAACAAAAGAGAAAACTTGATAGCTCATAACATCGTCTAATAGCTACCTAACAATTTATCCTAAAGGGGCAAAGGTTTCCTTGGTGTGATCCTTCGTGGCTCTCTGGGCATAAAGCGCGATCCTTCGATGTGAAGATTGAAATGATGGCAGAGGCGAAGAACTCTTTACGAGCGGCTTCTTGCTTGGCTATTTCAAATGAGTAACTGCTTCCTTTAAAGCGCTAGCGAAGACTTTCTTGTCCAATTTGCTTGGTGATGACTAAATTAAAGTGGTGTCCCATCATTTTATTTCCATGGCTATTTCTTCGGTGCATGTTGATAGCTCGACGTTGGAATTTCAAACAGCGGAGTAGTCAATGAAGGCCTATACTCCATCCATCATTCGGTGCATCTTGATAAACATCCATCTATAGTGGTTTGAATAAGATGAGAGATAGAAATATGTTTTCATATAATGACAGAAAGTTGAGAGAGATTCGAGTGATAAGAGTAAGCATAGATTGAGAGGTAAGGTTAAGCAAAGCTTTTTTAAAATATTTTTATGATTTAAGATAAGTCCTTAAGGTCAAACCGTTCTATTCTATCTACGGTCACGTCTTAGGGTCATTATAGCTCTGATACCATCTCTGTCGGACCCCGGAGCAACGACTCCTGAATCTTCTGTGTAAATCGCACTAGTCCAGGATCAAGCTAGTGCACACAGTGGATAACAAAGATTCATATCATGCACAATGATATTTATTCATTAACTAAATATAAGCCTGATGGCCAAAGTTTACATCAATGGTTCATAAACCAAAATTAAATATAAGCAGCGAAAAAGAACCATAAAGCAGCAGCCCATCCTGCCTACCCACAGGCGAATGACTGTAAGACGTGGCCTACTTGTCGTTGTTCTCACCGAAGTTGATAAAGTCCTTTTCTGAAAATAGTGAATAAAGCAACATGAGTACATAAAGTACTCCACAAGTTACACCAGGAGGCTTAACAGAGTTCATGCATGCATAAGGATTGTCAATGGAAGGAATAATGGTTATTTATGCGTAAAAGCAGAATTCAAGTAAATAAAGTAAATAGATTCAAAAGTTGAATTTGATACAATAGATAGAGAGAGTAATTTAACAAAATAATATCGTTAGTGCAGGCTCCGACCAAACACTAATCTATTTACAGGTATCCCACTTGGTCCGTCTTTCTCCAAAAAGATCTCACATGGATTTCATCCATCCATATGCTTTTTAAAATATCTTATGGATTCCATCCATATGCTTTTTCATCCTCCATAGATTCCATCCATCATAGGTTTTTTCAGAAATCATTTTAAAAACCAAAGTCTAATCCATGAAAAACTTTACTCAGCTTGCCCAAAACCGTGGGCACAGCTATCCATGATAGGTTATACACTCTGTAGAGGTTGTACAGTTTTACCTACAAGACATGATCATCCCATATTGTCACCGGATAAACATACTTCCTTTGGTGTGCGGCGAGGATATCATGACAAGGCTGTTACAATGTTCCGTAGCAAAAATAGTTACGCCGCCACTAAGGTTTCATCACAACTTGAATCCACAAGTTGGAGCCCCCTCTTGTGCCATGTGAGACTTCTCGCGGCCTACGCCACGCTCACATTCAGCCTATAGCGAAACTATGATTGGAACTTCACAAATTACTTAGCCAGGTCTGTCCCATACCAGACATGTGGTAGTACGGCGTGACTTTGCAACAGTAGCTCACAGACCGGTCCTTAATTTGACTTAGGCTCATTCCACATACCCCTTGTGCCTGACAATCAACATTGTGTCACCGAACAACAATGCATGCCAACACCTACCACCTAACCATTAGCCTAGGTCAAAACCAAGTTTTATATTTTATTTTGAATCATCTCATATATTTTCTTGACTCACCGAAGTCAAGAATAGATTTTAGAAACTCATTGTTTTCCAGTGAAAGAAATATTCCCACTTAAATAATTTTAAGCATGGCTAAGCAATTCTATAAAATTTCTAGTCAATACTATTGTACTAACTAGGTTTTCATGTAAGATGACAAGGCATAAGGAAGTTCAATATCAAATTTGGCCATACACAAAGGATCTGGGTATAACTAGAATTTAAATTGAATTTAAACTAGATTTGAATAAAAGTACGCATGCATAATAATTTTAAAAACAATAAAAATAATTTAAATTACTAGGAGCAATATGATCAAAGGTGTAACTTGCCTTACTTCAAAGTTTGTTGAGGTTTGTCGAGGTTATACTCTCCGGATTAGTCGTAGTCTACACGCGAAAAAAGAGAACAAACTAAACTCAAATAAAATTCAAATAAAATCCAAAGATTATAAAATATTATCTAGGAGATAGAATATGAATTTTGGAATTTGAATTGGTCCAATGGAGTTGGGGCAAAGGAGGACGACTTCTGGAAGTTTGAATTCCAAAGAAATGAATAAAAGGAATTATTAGAATTCTTTTCTTTGTGAAGTAAAAGTGGTCGGAAGCTACAATATTTGCGTATGGTTGAAACTATGATCGAAGGCATAGTCGAAGACATGGTCAAAACCGTAGTTGAATTAACGGTTGAAGTTGCGGAGGTCGAAGTTGACGACAGAGACTCCAAGTAGGGGTGCAGTCGAATTCGAAGATTAAGATTCAGTCGAAGACTTGGTCGAAACTGTACAGTGGTCGAAGAACACTATAGCAGTCGAGAACAAATAGTAGTCAAAGTCAAGTGGTTGGAGAGATCGGAGGGTTTAGAGAGGTCGGAGGGTTCAGAGGTTAAAACGGTCCAATAGCCATGGTCGGTTCGAAGACGAAGATCAAAGATGAAGGCTCCAAGATCGAAGGCTGAAGTTGAAGTCTTCGAGGTCGAAGGTCAAAGGCTGGAGTCAAAATCTCCGAAGGTCAAAGTCTCTGGGGTTGAAGGTCGAAGTCAAAGTTGAAGGCTCTGAACAGTCGGAGTCTAGGAAGCCTCCGAATAGCGAAGTCTAGAGAGCCTCCAGATGGCGAAGTCTAAAGAGCCTCTGGACGGCGGAGTCTAAAGAGCCTCTGGATGACGGAGTCTAAAGAGCCTCCAGACGTCGGAGTCTTATGAATCGGATGGTTGGGAGAAGTCGGACGGCTTCGCGTGACAAGATCCGAGTGATCCAACGGTAGCAAAGACCGGTGAGATGAACAAAAGGGGGAGAAAAGTATGAGTCCGATTTTACCTTGGCTCAAGGTTCGGACTGCATAGAGTTGGCTCGCGACGAGGGTGTAGCGGAGGTGGGACACGATTATCAACGGCGGAGACTCTCCGATGACGGCTTGCTCGGAGAAGGGGCGTCGAAGGTTCGCGCGGGCCTGAGGAAGGTTACTGGTGGCGGGGTACTCCGGTCATGCTCTGTCTCGGAAAAAGGGGGTGAAGGAGGTGCGCGCGGTCCCGTCGAAGATTTGGCGGTGTCGGCGTCGGCGGAAGAGGTACTCCTGCGGCGGGATTGCTTGGCGGAGGGGTGACGAGGTGAAGAAAAGAGAGAGAGAGAGGATTGTTATGGGCTCAAGTATATTACCGGAAGTGGCTACAAGGTGGTCGGCGACGAGATGAAGTGGTGACGTAACTCGGACGGCAGCGGCGACGGTGTTCCAACGGTGAAGAGACTCAACCACTGGCCGATCGAGAAAAATCAAAAATTGTGAAATATATACTAAGAGGTAGATTATGAATTTAGATGAATTTAGAAACTTGAATTACTTGATTCGGAGTTCGGACGAAGGAGAACGAGCGATTGGAAGATTGGCAGATCAGAAAATCCTGAAAAAAGAAAAATCTGGAATATTCTGAATGAATATTCCTATGTGAATAGTAATGGACAGCAGCTCCTTTCGCTATTTTTGGCTGTGTCGCCGGTGAGAAAAGGCACGGGAGGTGAAGCCAACTAGAAAAATAGGTTGCTAAGGACCCGAGGCACATGTAGGAAGTGACGGCACGTCAAACGGTGCACGGTGACGATGTGTATGGCGAAAATGACATAGGGTTGAAGAAATAAAATAATTTTCAGGCTTAGAAAATGGAGAAGTAAGGTGAGCATGGCCTAGAACGCGGCGAGGTGAAGCTAGGAAAATTATCGGCTAAGCCGAAAACTCACTAGAGCCGACGCAATCGTCGTTTGAACGACGTTGGTACCGAAAAACGAAAAACTTAATATCTTCGCGCTCGGTAAGGCGAATCCAAAACCGTCTGAAACATAGCCTCCTGGGATGGTTTGGCACGTTTTGATGTGAATGGATTATTGAAAGAATTCCCGGACAGACAGGGACGCGCAGTGCCATTTGCGGCCATGGCAAGGTGTTGAGCATGAAAATTTGTGAAAGGTTTTTGGACAAACGGAGGGGAGCATGGCGTAGAATGCGTCAAGATGAACTCAACACCGCAGACAGCTCGGCCAACGGACTAGCGAAACACGGTGGACAAAACTTTATGTAGCCTACAGGCTGACATCGGCGTTCCGGGCAAACGGAGAGGAATTAACATGCGAGAGTTGCAGCGAATCGAAGAGTAGAGCGTGGGGATCGTGATGCTCACCTTGGTTTTGGTCGGGTATGTACGGTCGGCCTGTGGCGACGTGAGGAACGCGGATCTGATTTGGCCCACGGTGCCGACGATGCTCTGGCGAAGTTCCGGCGAAGGCGAGGTGAGCACCGCATAGAACACGGGGCATGTCTTCGAATGACATGGTTTAAATACCGCGAAAATAGCTCATAAATGAGAGGGAAAACGGTGGGGAATGAAAGAGCTTGATGAGAGGAAGTAAATGCAATTGATTTCGTGGAAAACCATTGAGAAAATCAAGAGATATCAAAGCTTGAAGAAAGCTCTAATGGCTGCCCTGTATGCGCATGGGTGGGCTCTGCACGTGAGGAAGAAGGAGATTAGGAGGAGAGAGAAAAGAGGAAAAAGAAAAGGAAAGAAAAAGAAAATTCAAAAAAATTTCAAAAAACTTTTCTAAAGATCCTTGGAACCTGAAAAGAGTAAAAAAAATAATTTCAAATTTTATTGAAGTATATTTTAATTTTTCAAAAAAATTTTCTTTTTCTATCTTAAAATAATAAAATAAATAACAAATAAAGATTAAAAATCTTAGAACAATTCGTAGAAGTTTCTAAAGCTATTTTGAACTTATAAAAAAATTACAACTAAAATTTGCATATTTTTCTTTATAAAATATTTTTTATTTAACAGAAAGGCTCTTTTCTTTAAAGCAGAAAATCAGGTCAACTAAAATTTTAAAAATTCAAGCGACCAAATAACTTTGATTTTTATTTTAAACCAAATTAATTATTGTTTTACTTTATATATATATTTATATATTAATAAACAGCTGGGCTGTTACAATTTTGAGGCCTTCCGGCTAGTGAGTTGTAAGCTTGATCATAAGGTCGTACATTAATAATTATTAATATTTGAGTTTTTACTTTATTTTAGCGTGTATATGATTTATATTTTATCTATGTTAAACTATATGCACTAGCGTGATTCTGGACTAGTGTGATATACACAGAGAGTCTAGATTTGTATATTCGGGTCTCGACATTACAGGCGCGCATTGTGGCTAATAGTGGCGGCGGTCCAAGCGGCACCTCTTTGTCCTGTGGCTGAGCGACGAGTCAAAAGGATGGTGAGCTAATGCGACGACTCACTATGGTGATGCAGGAGACAGATGTGGTAACACAAACAGCTGATGGTGGCTACATGGGCATAGGAGCACACCAGTGTCACAAGGGAGTGGGCTTGCCGTGGCAGGGCCAATAGAGAAAAATTTTACTGTGGCAACGCATGGGCAACGCACGACAGAAGAAGGAGGGAGCCGGGCTGGCTCAGCCAAGCCAAAAGGCCAGAAAATTTTATGGCAAGGCCCATTTTCCATTTTTGAATTTTAGCTCTAATGTTAAGACTAGTCTTGCATTTGATTTATAATTTATGCATATATATTTAAACTTTAGGCCTACCTCCTAAATTAGCTTCCCATTCTTAATATTCTTTCTTCAAATCTTTTTCTTTAATTCTAGGTTTTGTTGTATGGACTGGGATCTGTATTTTAAGTTTATTGGATCAAGATTCACATTTGGGACTTAACCCTTGATATTAAACAGCACAAAGTCCAAAAAAATCAAAATAGAAATCCAAAAGAATTTCATATGCCAACAAAATGTAGCAAAAGTTTTAAATTCTTCTCATTTTTGAGAATTTTCGAAATTGGGATGTTACATTGTAATTTTTAAAAAATAGTTACCGGTTAATTGTGCTTATGAACATGGAATGGTGGTATGGAAAAAGGATATGGAATGATATCCATGGATTGAACATGGTAAATAATTGTGAGGAGAGTTTCTCCCACAATGTCAGTTGAAATTGAACATTTTGATTTAGTTAAAAATGTCTAAGTTATAGGTTTGGAAAGTAGCTATGATATGATATTTGATAAATTGGCTTCATGCTGATGAAACATAATGCCCCCTTTTGTTAAGCCTTACATATAGATAATAGCCTTATAAACGCATTCTGCTATAGGGACTAACTAAGTACCTACTGTACTCAACCTTACTTATTTTCATCAGAACAGACACCAGAAGAAGAAATGATGCTTCAGCTTTCATATTAGGGTTACGACTGCACTCAAGCATTCTATGGGAATTTCTTTGATTTTTCTAGAAGTAACTTAAAGTTTTCGGCTTAAACGCCCATCAAGTTGTTAAAGTTGACCGTTAGGTCATATTTTAATTAATTAACTCTTTTTAAATGTTTATGAGCAGGCATGATACACTTTCTATCCGCAGCTAAACTCTTGAGCTGTTGCGGGAAGTACGACAGCTCTATTCCCAAAAATGAGGTTGTTACACTCCCTCGACCTTAATTAACTCCCATCTTGCGAAGCCTTTGCTACTAGTGCATTGTATCTAAGCACAATGCAGCAAATTGATACAAGTAGCTAAAGATCACACATATGACATCTCCAACCAAACAGTTAGGCAACACTAGGGTGCCTGGGTAAAAATTAAGTTTACCAAACAAGATGTCGAAAGGTGAACTCCGTAGTTCCCCTCTAGCAAAAGTTATAGTGGCTGTAACATCTGTGTGGAAGAGGGTAAGCTTTCAACAACACCTTTTTCAAATTGGAAAGAATGAATACTTGTGTTGGGTTGCAGACCAGGTTAGCCTCAGACCAAATCCTAGATGTGCCAGGGGTTGATCATAGAAGCCTGGGCAATAAGTATTTAGGAATTTGAGCGCTTATGTAGCTAATAACTCTGCCACCTGAATACTTGATTCATTAAGATCATCACCCTATACCCGGAAACCTCTATCGATACTACCACTTGGATCTCAAGCACTACCTATGATAATAAATCTAAAGGAAAGGTCAAAAATATCATTCAATCTGACTTTATCGATATTCTAGATTGCAACGATAGAACGAACACCAAGACCATGTCATTGGTGTATATAGCAAAAGTACAACTAAAATAAATGTCATTTATTTCAATAACTGTAGCAAAGTGTTGATGGCATTATATTGTTTGAGTTCATCCTTCTCTAAACATGTGTAGGAGCTGAAACAATATGGATGTTTTTTTAACCCTGGATTGTATAAAGCATCTAGTCTACTCCCATACTTATTTTTACCATTGGTTGTGTAGGGATCACCTTATCTTCAAAAACCGCTAGCAAAATAGGAAATAATATTAGAAGGAACGTGCATGTTCCTTTTTTAAAAGGGGCAGGAGCACTACCCAATTAATTAAGAAGGAGAAGCAAGAATATGCATGGGCCTAAGAGGCACCAAACGGCAAAAGGTTAGGGAGTCAAGATGTTATAGGAGAATAGGTAACTCTGCGAGCCTTCTAGCTCCTGCAAGGACCCAGTTACTGGCTTCCTCTTCAATCAAGGACGTCATCATGGTTCCCATCAATTGAAAAATCTGGGCATTTCTTTCCTTCTAGATTTCTCATGTAACCAGCATGACAAGTGTGCCATCGCTTTCCATGGAGCTCCAGGCGAAAGGATGACGAACTCCCACCATTGACGAAGGGATGACATGGTCTCCCAGGCTTCTGGGTTCGAGGAGTCACTAAGGGTCCATTGCACGATGGCTACCCAAATTCTTTTGGAGTAGTGACACTGGGCCAAAAGGTGAATCAAGGTCTCTACCTCATGCCTGTACAGTGGGCGAAAAAATGGTTGGGCCACCCACGCTGAGATAGGTGGTCCACTGTTCAAGTTCTATTTTGAATGGCTAGCTAGGTAAAAATTTTGCATTTCTGTGGTACCCATGTCTTCCAGACGAGGGTGTTCATTGTGGTGTGTGTTGCACCTAGGAACTATGTTTTGTACGTAGAGGCAGCACTGTAAGCTCCATTCGTAGTTAGGTTCTAAGATATGGCGTCCTAGAAATAAGCCCCAAAATGGCTACCAGCTCCTGGATGTGATGTGTTATGAGGCCAGGGGATATATCAAGCTCTTGTAGCCATCTATTATTTATCAATGCTTTTTTGCATGTTAAGATTTTTCCTTCTAGGGGCATTGTAGATGGCCAACGCGATGTCACACAGTTAGTTTCCATGCGCCTAGGAGAACAGTGGTCGCCACTACAAAGAGCTCACAAATCATGGTTAACACAAGGTGTTTCCATTCCCTGCTAGGGTCTATTTACAGCATCCCAGTCATGCCACAGCCATCTAATCCTGAGAGCCCCTGGTGAAGCACTCGAGGTCTAAGAGACTGAGCCCCCCAGGTGTGTTGGCCAGCAGACCTTGTCCTAGTTGACCTTGCATTTGCCCTCTGATAGTTGTTCTGACCTACCCAGAGGAATCGACAAGCCCGCCTATTGAGGGATCTGAGCACACATTTTTGTGCTTTGATGGCTGTTAAGAGGTAAGTGGATTGGGCTGTTAAGACTAATTTGGTAAAGATTTTTCTACCCACCAGCAACAGTAGCTTTCCACATCATCCAGCTAGACGGGTGGCACATTTGTCTTCTAGCACTTGGAAGTCCACCTGATGGAGTCTTTTGATGTGGCATGTAAGTTGATGTGTTTGCAATGAATAGGCACAATTCGGCTTTTTTTTGTAGATTGGCTTATAGTCCCATTGCATTACCAAAACTTTGTAGGATCCAAACGAAGTTTCAGATGTCCTCCTATTGCGGTGCTAGAAAGATGGTCGCGTCGTCTGCATACAAAGAAGTCACTCGGATGAGATATTTAAGATTCTTTGCAAGGGATCAATAGTGAGGATGATCAAGATGGGAGAGTGGATCGCCTTGTTGTAAACCTCTACGTTGCTATATTTTATTTCTGAGGATGCCATGGAGAAGGACCGTTGATGTGGAGGCCGAGAGGAGGCACGAGATCTAGACTCTCCATTGGGGTAAGCCTCAGTTTTGTAGCAGATTAAGGAGGTAGTCCCAGTGGATAGAGTCGAAGGCTTTTGCAATGTCAACTTTTCGTAGGAGGGGCCACATCTTGTGCCGATGATATCTTTTCACTAGGTTGCAGACATAGAGGAAGTTATCCTGTATACATCTGCCTTTTATAAAAGCACTCTAGCATGGTGAGACCAACTCATCCATGCAGGGAGCAAGCCTCATAGCTAAGATTTTTTATATGATTTTAGAGAAGATATGAATGAGGCTGATTAGTCTATAATCTGCCATAGACTGAGCTCCCTCCTTTTTTTAGTAGAAGGATAATGTTTGCTATGTTTGAGCATGGTAGATTTGTTGTTCTCAGGTTGAAGAAGCCATTCGATGCTTCCGTGAGATCACTCTTAATTATGGCTCAGTAGACCTGGTAGAAGTTCCCATTGAAACCATCAGGTCTTGGCGCTTTATCTGTGGGCAATTCAAGGATGGCTGCATGAGCCTCTTCTTCTGTTAGAGCGGCGGCTAGGGCCTGGAGGTCAACGCATGGTAGTTGGAGCGTGTTCAAGTTAAAGGTGGTTGAAGTGGGCGAGGAGTGGCTGAAGACAAGGTCAAAATGTTGGAATAGCACCTCCACTTTGTCTTGATGTGCTACTACCACCCCATCCTCCCTATTCAACTGCTGGATGAAGTTTTTGTGCCTATGCTAGTTCTAGACAGTGTTTCTTGTGAGATTTTTTGATCACCGCAAGTCCCAAGATCCTTATTTTAAGGTGTGATTGAAATTTTGTCTCTTCCGTCGAGAGCATGCGAGATTCTTAAGCAATCTCCAGGAGTAGAATGATCTCTTGGGCCATGAGGAGCTACAGCTTGGCATTTGGGAAGAGGGTTTTGCTTTAGGACCTTAGTCTTTTTGCAGTGGTAGCCATTTTTTTGTCAGGCAAAGAATGGGGCCTCAACCCTCTGTTCATTCCCCTATTGGTTCCCCGCATGCTTGTTGGACCACCTCCATGAACCTGGGGAGTGCGATCCAGAAGTTTTTAGGCGATCAAGGTCCGCCGGTGTTTGAGAGAAGGCAGTGATTCAAGATGGATGTTGGTAGGGCATGCAAGGTATGGCAGTTGAAAGTGGTGTTCCAAGCATAATTTCAAAAGAGTGTATCTAAGTGGACAAGCATTGGGTTTTTTCTTTCATTGCTCTAGGTGAACTTTCTATTCTTAAGGTGGATCTCTTTAAGCTCGCATGTGTCCAGGACATTGCAAAATTGGTTCATGAGTCAGTGGTTTAGGTTGCGGTTGTTTTTATCACTTGCTTTGTAAATGAGGTTGAAATCCCCTAGGACCAACCACCTGCTACTACCCACAAACTCAACAAGTCATAGTTTTGCTAAGGATCTCACCTTATCTGAATCTACGGATGGGCCATATACTGTGTCAGACCTGGATTTAGCAATCTGAATCCTCTATGAATACCCTGCACTATTCCCTAGATCAGTAGATATTGCTCACAGGTACATGACTGAATCATCTCATACACAATACAATTCATATCCGTATTACAATATCAAAGTTTAAATAAATCCACATCGGGATCAGTTTTACAATGTCCGACAAGCCAACTGATTACATCACAAAAAGATAGTAGAAACTGAAAACAAGAAGGCACACCCCTACACAGGCAGCGACTGGGACAACCCAAGTGGAACCGATATTAGTTATGCCCTAACCAATATTAGATCCACTTGACAGTTAGAGTGGTCAACTAGACTGTGGGAGGGGCTAGACTACCACGTACTAAGCCTAGTTGCCATGTCTTCTCCATTATTGTCCTGATCCTCATAGAATGAGTATTGGTCTTGATTTTCAAATTTTGGAGAGTTTGAGAGCGAGGGTAAGCACACACAACCGTGCTCCGCAAGCCAACATACAGAATACATTAATATAAGATGTAGGGCTCAACAAATGGTGGCTTTGTTTCTTTTATTTTTGTGGAAAGCAGTAGTTGCAAATATTCATAGTAAAATTTCCTAAGACTTAGCATTTTATCAAATCATGCGTATCATTTGAAGTTATGTAATAAGTGTAACGTAGACGATTCCATCCACCAATGATAATTTTTTGACTATTAGGTTACATCCACCATATTTAATTATCACTGGAGTACATCCCTTTAACTTACTTTCTCCCTTCCGTAAAGGTTTGTAAATAGAACTAACTCGAGGAGGTTCCCTTGTACGCCCTTGACCGGGGGCACAAGCTGTCTAAATAGTTTATACTCTACAGATATTGTACATCTTTACCCACAAGAGATAACCTGCTTGCTTTTTTTCCACATGTTCCCTTTGATATGCAGATCAAGAGGATTACCACATGATCATTACAATGCATCTAGTGAAGGATTACACCTACTAAGATTTCATCTGGGGGAAAGCTATATCCGCCCCACCCAGACTCTCCCTTATGCCACACTGTAACATCCTGATTTTTGGGGATTTTTAAAACTTTGAATTTGAAAATAAAATTTCTGGAATTTTCCTGAATTTAAATAAAGCTTAAATCGAATTTTCAAAAGTTTTAAATAATTTAATATGATTAAATTATACTTCAACATTAGCTGAAAACATTTTTAATTGAGTTCCTTGTGTCACAAGAAATTTAGTAGAATTTTCTGGAATTAAATTAAGCCTCAAATGAATTTTAGAATTTTAAAATAATTTTATTTGAGTAAAATAAACATCAACAGAAGTTAAAAATATTTTATTTGAGTTCCTCAGGTCTCAAGAAATTTTCTGGTATTTTTGGTGAATTTTTGGGATTTATTTGCTATTTTCTAGAGCTCATGGGATTTTATTTGAATTTTCTGGATTAAAGAAAATCAGGGAATTTCTCTCAGCCGTTAGATCTTCTCTCTCAGCCAAGCGTCGGCCATCCGACCCTCTCCCGCGCGCTCCCACCTTTCCCCGCTCCGCGCCGTTGGATCCTCTCCCCTCCACGCGTCGCCTCCCCGTCGGCCCGATCCGCGCCGCGTCGCTCCCGCGCCCTCGCCCCGCGCCCACCGTTGGATTGTGACCCCGTGCCACGCGACGCGCTGCTGGTGCCCGCGACCCGCGCCCGCACCTCGCCTCCCTCAGCCGCCCGATCCCGCACCCCGTAATCCCCGCCGTCCGTCCCCGCGCCGCGATCGCAAACCCTAACCCAAATCGCGCCCGCGTCCCTCGCGTCCTCGCCATCGGATGCGGCCACGCGTCCCTATCCTAGCCGTCCGAACCTCGCCTGTTCCGCGCCTGTGCCGTCCCCGATCCGGATGCCTCGGTTTGCGTGATAAACCCGCGTTCATCCCCCGGTTCGCGTGCCGACACCCGAACTCCGCAGCCACCGCTCCTCGCCCGTTCCCGCGCCGCGCGCCGCCGCTGCCCGTGCCGCGTCTCCGCTGTCGCCCGAGGTCGTCGGAGCATCAGCCGTCGCCGGATACCCCGCCTTCCCGCCGGTGAGCCTCGACGCCTTCCTTCGCCCGCGTCGCCTCCCCGTCGCCCTCGCCGTCGCCCGCGCGCATCGCCTTGACCCTCGGTTCCCGCGCCGCGCACCTCGCAGCGCGCCGCGCCGCGCGACGCTTCGCGCGGCACGCCCGGACACGCGTCGCCAATCCGCTCCCCGCGCCAGACACGCGTCAGCCGCACCCACGCGACGCGCAACGCTTCGCGCGCCGCGCCGCGCCACGCGTCGGCAATCCCCGCCGCCCCGCTTCCACGCCGCACCCTAGCCGTCGGATCCCGCCACCGCCGCCCACGTCAGCCCTACCCACGTGGCATGCCACGTCAGCAAAAACCCGCCGCCCTGAGCCACGTGGCAACCACGTCACCGTCGCGCCACGGCAGCACCACCGCCGCCACGTCGACCCTAGCGCAGCGTCGCCGCGCCGCCGCTTGCACTGTTTCGTGAGCCGGGCTCACGGTGGACCGGTTATCCCGTGCGCCGGGTTCATAGAACAGTACCCTTTTTCGTTTTTCCCGATTTTCTTTAGATTCAATTTTTCGAGAGCCCGTTCTCCTCCGTCCTAGCTCCGATTGACCTCGTTCTTTTTTCTAATTCATCTAAAATCGAGCTCTAGCTTTTGGTTCTGGTTTCATGAATTTTGGAGTTTATTTTCTTGTCATTTTATGTGTTTCTTGGGTTTCGGTCGTTTTCTCTCTCGCTAGATTCGGATTCTGGAGGAGCAGGTTTCGCGCCTGAAGACCAGGAGTACCTCGCTGAGCATAACCAAGGCAAGTCATGTCCTTTGATCATGTTGAACCCAGTTTGTAATCTATTAAATAATTAATTTATTTTAAATTACATTGCATCGCTATTTTTATTCAACCGTTGTAATTGGTAGTTATCATTCCCTTTTGAACTCATCCCTCCTTGATAACTTTGAACACCATGATACCCTTGTCACCATAGGTTGGGAAACATACTAGTGATGTTATGGTATTTGTCACAAGGGTTGGTATGATTAGATGCTTAGCCCTGCTTATTGTTACGATCGGGTTTATCATCACATGTGAATTATCGATTTGACTTAATGATATATGGAACTGTGGTTGGTGCCACGTATACTAAAGTTTGTGCCATGACGTTGGTGCGTCATCGGTGGTGGTTTTACAAACTTAGTTTTGCACTCGGACGAGTGATCGTGCAGTAAAGAGGGAAGTACAGGTGCACTTTAGGGGATGTGGTAGTCTCTCCCGGGAATTGTTAAGGACTTAACTTTGTGCGCCATTGATCTAAGCTTTACCGTGCAAACCACATGTCTGGTATGGGACGGACCTGGCTGACTAATTTGGGAGGTTTCAACTTTGATCTTGCCATTGAGATGAACATGGTTGCTGATTTCCATGTGGCGCAAGGGGGGTGTGATGCGAAACCCTAGCAGGCGGATTGAGTTGTAACTGAACTTTGTAAAGGCCTTGTTGTGGTTACCTTCGGCCGGGGTTAATCACATCGTGTGGGTACAGTTGTGCAACCTCTGCAGAGTGTAAAACTATTCGAATAGCCGCGTCCTCGGTCATGGACAATGCTCGGTGATTTCACACGAGGGGTAGTTATTTCTGAAAACTTGTGAATGGAAGTGGACAGGTGTTCACTGTTGGTTTAACTTATGGATGGGAGGTCCATAAGCGGTTGGTTTAGCTTATGGATGGGAGGTCCATAAGTGGTTGGTTTAGCTTGTGGATGGGAGGTCCGCAAGTGGTATGTCAATTCCTTTGATTATTTACTTAATTATTATTTTACTTAAAGTTCGCCTTCAATCTATTATTTGTATTTCAACTGTCTTTTATGCAAATTAACCTTTCAGCCATCCTTTGGTAAGCCTTGCATACTATATTGCATTCATTTGTTACAAACGACTTGCTGAATACCAATGTACTCACGGCTTTATGCCCAATGTTGCTCAATTGAGGAAGAGGAGTATCACCAGTAGGAGATTCCAGAAGGAGAGTACTTCGACGACTTCACGGATTAGGCTTCGTTCTCCACTCGATAGCCTATGGGCTTGTCGATTGGCCACTACGCTTTATTTTGGATTTTCGCTGCTAATTTGTTAAGCCTTCGGGCCAGTTTATTGTAAGCTTGACCATAAGATCGTACCTTTTGAGATTTATCGATATTTGAGCTTTTCCTTTATTTTATCGTGTATATGGTTGTGATGACATCTATGTTTAACTGTGTGCACTAGCATGATCCTGGGACTAGTGCAGAATACACAGAGAGTCCGGATTTGCATATTCGGATCTCGACACACACGGTGGCTTAAACCAGCGTCACGACCTGTGTCCACGATGGCTTAAACTAGCACCACAACTTGTGGGTCACTCCAACGGTGCTTTCCTCTACTAGCGATGCAAATTAGTTAGCCATACCTACACTTTACCAGCTTGTGGTTTGTACTGTTTTACATGAAGAGGTCAACATAGGATTAAGTCCCTAATTTGTCCAGACGGTGCATACCACAAACCATAAATTCTCGTGTTACATCCATACCCACCTTTCTTACCATCCACCCAGACAGGTACAACAAGTTTGGGGGTTTTGAGAAGTATAAGATAAGTTATAACAAGATATCAGTCATTTACATCCCATGACTGTCACAAATAAGATTTTATGTTTAAAAGAGATGATGCTCAGGGTAGGTAAGACCATGACTTTGACTCAACTAGCATGGCTCATAGTTAAGGCTATCAGTTATTTAGACATAGTACCTAGGGTGACAATTATAATGGGTTCTTCAAGTTATCAAGGATGGCGTAGCTATGTATTGCTACTTTAACAATTTGGATAATAACTATCTTACGAATAACATACATTTGTACATGAAATAAAAAATGCATTTTTCATAATTTTAAATGGACATAATTTACATAAAACAAGAGATCAAAATGCTGACTCACCTGCATTTCTGGTCCAAAAGTCCTGTGGGTCCTATGGTGCATCGAGTTGCTGGTCGAATACGTCCTCAAAACACCGGAATACAATCAACTAGCAAGAGAGTAAAATAAATATCTAAATAAAATTCAAATAAACTCCAAATTAAACAAAACCACCACTAACAGAAAGAGCTTGAATTTAGAAAATTTTAGAAACAAATTTCACTTGAATTAGAGCTACGGTGAGGAAGAACGAGCTCTCCAAAGATTATTTTCAGAAAAATCCCAAAAATAAAAAAGGAGAGAGAATTTTTCTCTGACATGTGGGTCCCATAGGCTTATTTTAATTTTTGGATAAAATCATGATTTTAAAAATCTTAGGACATGTGGGTCCCACGGGTTTATTTTAAGTCTTAAAATTTAATTATTGGCCAGAGACTGACATGTTGGCTTCGGTACTATGCACAGTGAAGTGGGGTCCACCTGTCAGTGATACTGACTTTTAAAACTGGATTAAAAGAATTTTAATCGAGGTGGGGTCCACTTGTCAGCCTTACAATAGCGTTAAATCGGCATGGGGCCCACAGGTCAGCAGTTCATTAACATAAACTAATCACAATCATTAATTATTAATAAAAAAATTAATGCTAACAACATTGGAACAGTGCATTTTCTTCAGCCGATCGGTGGCACGGCTCACCAGCAGCGAAGGAAGACCTGGTGTTATGAAAGCATTCCAAAAATGGTTCTACAGGGCTCGCGCGCACTCAGGGGTGAGGTGATGCAGCCGCATTTGGCCTAGGTGGCCTTCAGCAGCAAACCGGGCAGCGGCGGAAACAAGGAAGGGTGCGTGAAGGCAATGCCGGTGACGGAAGCTTAATTAAATAGAAGGGGAGCTTCTGGGGGATGATAGGAACTCACCGAAAAAGGAGGGAAGGTTCGGGGGTGCCTGAGTTGGGCTGGTGATGATGAGCTCGAACGGCGGAAAGGGGTGATCGGCACAAAAGAAGAGAGGTCGACAAACCTCCAAATTGGTGCTAGAACTATCTTCACCTAGTAGGGCGGAAGCTGCTGGTGAACGGAATTGGTTGACGGTTTTCAGAGTCATCGGCTAGGTGGGGCTGCCGGAGTTGGGGGAGAAATGGTGCCAGCAAGCTGCGAGGAAAAAGGAAGCTTATTAGGCTTCACAGAAGCACTGGAGGAGTGTGAGGGACTCAAGGAGAGGTTCTACGCTGCTTGCAATACTCTAGGAATAGCTGGCGATGGTGGTAGTTAGAGACTGCTGGACGGTGGCGATTTCGGTTTTCTGGAGTGTTGAGTGAGGGAATAGTGAGTTGGAACAGGAATTAATCACGAATTTATATTGCATAATCGACGTGGGGAGCGTTGAGCATGATTAAGGCGGGTGATGGAGTGGGCAGCACACACTTGATTATCCCTACCGCGAGCTAGGGCAAGGAGGGAGGTGGCACGTGTGCTGCTATCTCTGGAGACTTCAATGCTCTACAGGTGCAGGGGTGGCGCTGAAGTGATAGAGCGCGGGTACGGTGGGGCGGCGAGGACACCATGGAGCGAGGCTACGAAGAAGGCGGGGTGAGGCCGGTGCAGGCAGAGCAATTGTGATAGGAGTCAATGCTTTGCTCAGTTGCGATGGCTCAGATGCGACGGTGAGTCCTCGAGGAGCTGCGCCATGACCATGATGGGGATACTACAGAAAACGATGGGCGGCGGGGCCAGTAGGAGGAGGAGATCTAGCCCTGGGGAAGGAGTATGGGGAGATCATGGTGATCCCACGGGGAGATTCAGCGCCGAGCATAGGGAGGGGAAGCCAGGGTGGTGACGAGAGGCAGCGTCAGCAACACGCGTGGTAGAGCAGAGGAGCGGATGGCGAGCAACAAAGAAGAGGGGGAGAGAAAAACAGGCGGGCCGGTTGGGCCGTTGGGCTGGCTGGGCCGTGGAGGGGGGTTTCTTTTTCTCTTTTTTTTGAAAAATAAGAAGAGAGGGAAAATTTTGGTAAATCACAAAACCAAGAGTGAGAATCAAATACCAGCTTTTAAATCTTTAAAAAAAAATAAATTTTCATTTAAGTTTTCGCAATAAAAACAATGGCAACATGCCCTAAAAATTGGGATGTTACATACCGTCATCAAGACAAACTCAGTAGCACACTTTTTGATTATGACATCCACCGTTAAGGAGAAGTCCTAGCTACGACAGTTGGAGAGGTGAACAAAATTAGTGTTCCACAGGACTAAGATGCCTCCACGCATGTTGTGAGCCGGCAAGAAAAAGAAGTCCTACAGCCGATTGCCAGCCAGTGCACTGAGCAAAGGTCGATCTATTGAACTTAATTTCATCTCCTGCAGGTAGACGATGTGGCATGAGTTGGTGCTAAGCATCTCATAGACGGTCGCTCGATGAGCAAGGGAGTTTAGACCCTTAACATTCCAATAGAGAACTTGTAGGTTAGGTCCCCACATACCAAGAACAAAGGCTCTAGCACCCCATAGTAGCAGGAAGAGAAGGCTGGCATGCTTTGAAGCTGTGCAAGGAGTGGTGGTCGTGCAAGAAAGCAACAGACAATAGAAGTAGTCGAAGTGACAAAAGAAAAAGTGGAACCTAGTAGCATAAACCATAATAGAGGTGCAGCCCATAGAGAGGAGTTATGGCATTCACAAAGTCCACAAAAGAGAAAGAGGTTGTGCAATACAAGGCCGAAAGTGAAGGTAGTATCAGCGATTTGAGACTGCTGGCATGGAGAGGCTTCAGTTATGGGGCACGCCTTCCAGGAGCCCTTTCACTTTGTGCATCACCAGCACATTACTCTAGGGCCGGTGCATCTGCAGCCTCCAATAGGGGCGCCCCTGCTTGTGTCGCCGGGGCATAGTCGACATGGACCGCATGCTCGTGGCTAAAGTTGAACAAGGCAGATAGAGCTTGGATGGCTTCATGAGATAGCAAGCTAGTGAACAGAGACATGTAGCGATTAAGGGCCTCATCAACCATGGCCTGCTCATCATCAAGATCATCGAGGTGGTGGGCGAGGGTCTCCTGGGGACACCTTAGGTGCAGCATGCTGCACCGCTTTTGAGCAATGCGCTCATTGTGATAAAGGGGGTGGATTGCGGCCTATCCATGCTTTACATGCGGCAAAGGAGGAGGCATTGGTAGCAGCGCTGGTGCCAGTGTTAAGAAAATCTCCCCCAGAGGGTTGCTGCAGTGCATGCATTCTTGAAACATGTTTTCTGAGTTCACGCTCTTGTCAGAGGTACGTATGCTAGCTGAGTAGAGCTTGCTACCCTGCATGCGTCCTTCGGTCTGGGACACAGGAAGCACATTCGTCGGGGTGGTGCCTCAAAGGTCATCATTGGCAATAAAAGTGCGGGCACAGAGGTGGCCCTAGTCACCTTGTTTGCCTACAGGGTGGCTGGCAAAGGTGAGACTTCAGGTTGTTGCATTAGGTCCCTGGTAGGCCCAAAGAGAATAGAAGATGCTCCTTGCAGAGGTGACCGATTCGCAGCACAGATTAGAGACTCATCTTCCGCATGGTGTTGAGCTTTACGTACCAACTTTGATGGAAACATGAGTGCCTGCTTGGAGCATGACGTTGGGGTTGGTGCTTTCCTGAGTGCGCCATCAGCCGACCACATCTTTTTGTCTGGAGCATCCTCATCGGTAGGATGTCGTGTTGTCGATGGTGGTTTCGATCAGTTCTGTGGCACAACCATGGTGATCTATCTCAGAGTCGCTCTTGAGCTTTTGACTTCCCATGGATGCCATCATCATGGGTGGAAGTCCTCCATCATCCCATGTGGTCATTCTTCCGCTAGTGGTTGCGATCTTGTCATGGTAGCTGTTGTTGCCACGGCATGCTTCTTGGGCTGGCCTTCCAAGCCTATTACAATGGGATTGTCTGCTGCTTCCCTAGGAGGTTGAGCTATCTCGTTGCTCTAGTGATAGCTGTGTTGGTCTTCGGTGAGCTCGGTCATGCCATCAATGACACCCAGGCACCAGAAAGTCCATGTTTTGCTGGCTTGAAAGGAACAAAGGTTGTTGTGGCAATATTAGCTTTAGGGGGCCATCGAGAAGTCTTCGATGAAGTTGAGGTGCAGGAGAACTTTGAAGGTGAGGCCCTTCTTACATCGGTTAGGCTCTGTTGTGATTGCCTGTGGGTCTGTTGATGAGCCAATTGTGTTGATTTTGGACCCTCCTTAGGTCAACCGGGTTTACTCCCTAGTCCCCAGATCTTAAATGGGTTGTGCTCCCTGTGCACCTAAGCCCATAGGCTGCAGCAAGCAAACCCCTCAAGCAACAATCTTACAAGTGGTATTGATCCTTGTCCCCCTAAAAAGAGTAGTCCAATAGGTATTGACTCCCTCACACTTATAAGTTATACTTTTTTCTCTCCCACAATCAATGTGGGACTATTTTTCCCAACAAAGGGGGGAGCCATCAGTGAATGTTAGCCACATTACCTTCAGGATGGAGCTCAAATTCACCGTCCAAGCCCACAGGTCTAGCATGCACACGTCCTCTTGGTGGAGTGATTTCTTATCGACACGGTCTAGCGAGCACTTGTTCCCAATGACTCGGTTGGCCACCTCCTTGGTCCAGGCATGCAAGGAGAGGCCTTCAAGGCACAACCTGACATGGAACCTGAGAGTTGCCCTGAAAGCATGGCTAGGTGGCCTCCAAGGACAGGCATGGAACTCCAAGTCATGGAAGGCAAACTTCTGGAGGTTAGCTAACTCATCGCTGTGGTGCTTGTGCGCGAAGTTGACAAGAAAGTATTGGAATACGCGTAGGCTACGGAAGCAGAAAACAAAACTTTTCTACCGCGCACCCAAGAACATCATGCTAAGGAAGGATCATGGATCGTTACCACTTAGACGCGCAGCGCAATGAAGAAGAATTGAAACCGATCCAATCTCGCCGAGGTAGTAGTGGAAGTAGCCGATCGTCCCGAACAGATCGTCTCCTCCACGCACGCCGATCAAGATCGCAACGAGCAGCGCCTCCACCGTATCCACACGCCCGGGCTGAACGCCGATCGCGAGTGTACTAGCACTCGTGAGCGCTAGGGTTTGGCTCGGGAGGTGGCGGCTAGGGTTTTGCTAGATGTTAATCGGGACGAATCCTCCGCCTCGCCTCCATATATATAGACCTCCTCACGTGGGCCTCGTGGACCGAGGCCCAATATGAGTCTATTCGGATCTCTATCCGAATTGAGCCCATATCCGAATCATATTCGAATTAGTGTTCCAACCCGTTAAGCGTGCGACCCAGAGGTTCACGTATACTTGGTCGTGACCCGAAACGCCTTTCCAGCTACCATGTTAATAGCGGCCTCTAGTAAGACATATTAACCCCAAAGTATATGTAAAGATCATATCATTTGAACTCTGTAATGTTCTCTCATGTACGAATCCCTTTGCCTCACGATATAGATTGAGCTCAAGGCGAGACTGTGTCATCCTCTTAATAGCTCAATCACTCTCTCGATTCCGTGATGGATTATAAACTCGTGATTGACTCCTCAATCACCTTGGCATGGCCATGCACTTTCATAATCCATTACATCGAGGCCCAGAGATATCTCTCCCATAAGGAGGGGCAAATTCTATCTTGATCATTCACATCCCACTACATGTTTCATGGCAAACCCGAAGACTACTTTTATGACTACCCGAGCCACGGAGTAGTGTTTAGTAGTCCCAAAATAAGCTACTACTCATGTTGGGAACCATGATGATCTCAAGTCTAAGGACTCTACATAAACACTACTTGAGACCAAGCGATGACACATGGAATCTCTGCAGTGTCTCATGGCAGTCTATCCAACATATGTTCACTAACACATGTCCATATTATTGATTTGGTATCACCATACCATGATCCATGAGACATGATCATCAATCAATACATATGCTGATCTTTGTCTTTGAATCATATTTGTTCCTCATATGATATACGATCGAGGATCATTTAGAAATAGCAACATCTTAGTATTTAAGAGTCTCATGAATAAGTCACATACTCATTGATCAATAATGATGATGTCTATTCCAAGGAACAAAGTAATGTATCATAAACATAGTATGTGATATATACAACATCTCCATGTTGCCTCTAGGGCATATCACTAACAGATCTCCCACTTGCACTAGAGTCAACCATGTAGGTATCTAATACCCATTGCCCTAGTGTGAGCCTCATGCTTTGGTGGGAAGCGGCTTTGTCAACGGATCTGCAATGTTCAAATCCGCTTGTACTTTGCATATCTTCACATCGCCTCTCTCCACTATCTCGCGGATGAGATGAAATCGCCGTAGAATGTGCTTGGACTTACAGTGCGATCTAGGCTCTTTGGCTTGCGCAATGGCCCCACTATTGTCACGAGAGAGGTCCATTGGGCTGGAGGCACTAGCCATCACACCAAGCTCGAAATAAATTTCTTGATCCAAACAGCCTCTTTGGCGGCTTGAAGCTCGCTATGTACTCGCTTACATTGTAGAATCAAGCAACCGTCTGCGCTTGGAACTCTTCCACTTACCGCACCGCCATTCAGCGAACACAAATCCAGTTGCGATCTAAAATCATCTTTGTCGGTTTGGAAGCTAGCATCGGTGTAACCATTTACAACGAGCTCTTCCTCACCTCCATAGACAAGGAACACATCTTTAGTTCTTCTCAAGTACTTCAAGATGTTCTTTACGGCAATCCGGTGACTTTCACCGATCGATCGTATCTACTCGTAGCACTTAAAGCATACTGAAACATCCGGACGTGTACAAAGCATGGCATACATAATGGACCCAATAGCCAAGCATATGGAATCGCATTCATTTTATCCCGCTCATCGGTGTACTAGGACACCGATTCTTGCTAAGATTTATACCATGTGACATAGGTAGAAAACCTTTCTTGGAATCATGCATATTGAACCTTTTCAACACCTTGTCAATGTACGTATCTTGGCTTAATCCAATTAGCCTTTTGATCTATCTCTATAGATCTTGATGCCTGAATATATGCTGCCTCTCCTAAGTCTTTCATAGAGAAACTATTTTTAATGAAGACTTAATGATTCGAGCAAAGGAATGTCATTTCCGATCAGTAATATGTCATCCACATATAAGACCGTAAATACGAGTGCGCTCCCACTAGCCTTTTGTAAACACAAGGCTCTTCTTCGTTCTTGATGAAACCAAACCCTTTGATTACTTCATCAAAACGAATGTTCCAACTCCGAGATGCTCGCTTTAATCCATAAATGGATCTTTGGAGCTTGCATATCTTTCCAAGCGATTGCGGATCGACAAAACTCGTGGGCTGTGTCATGTACACATCCTCACTCGATTTCCATTAAGGAAAGCTGTTTTGACATCCATTTGCCATATTTCATAGTCGAAATATGCAGCAATCGCTAGAATGATCCGAATAGACTTTAGCATTGCGACGGGCTAAAAGTTTCATCATAATCAATACCTTGAATTTGTTTGAAACCTTTGGCCACTAATCGCGCTTTATAGATGTGAACATTTCCATCTATGTCTATCTTTTCTTGAAAACCCATTTGCATTCAATGGTTTTAACACCATCAGTGGATCAACCAAGTTCCAAACTTGATTCTCGTGCATGGATTCAATTTGGATCTCATGGCTTCAAGCCATTTCTCGTAGTCCGGTCCCACCATTGCTTCTTCATAGGTCTTAGGCTCATCGTTGTCTAACAACAATATGTCCCGTTGTTGAGTAGTCAAGAACATGTACCTCTCGGTGCACGACGTGACCTTTTCGACCTACGTGGTGCTGGTGTGTCCACACAAAGTTCTTCAACGGTTTGTTCATCTGTTGTGGTTTCAGAGGAGCTGAAACGTTATCGTGTTTCTTGAATTTCTTCAAGTTGCACTGTGCTCCCACTATCCCTTCTTGAGAGAAACTCTTTCTCTAAGAAGACACCATGCAAGCGACAAACACTTTGCCTTCTCCTCGATTATAAAAGTAATATCCTTTTGTTTCCTTAGGATACCCGATAAAGAAGCATTTATCGATTTAGGAGTGAGCTTATCAGATTGTAAACGTTTTACATAAGCCTCACATCCCCAAATCTTAAGAAAAGACAAGCTAGGACGTTGTCCCGTCCACATCTCATATGGTGTCTTTTCTACGATTTTGATGGAACCTGTTTAGTGTGAATGCGGTTGTTTCAAGAGCGCACTTCAAAAAGACAACGGAAGATCACTTTGGCTCATCATGGAGCGCACCATATCTAATAAGGTGCGATTTCTCCGTTCGAGATACCCCATTCCATTGAGGTGTTCTGGCGGAGTCAATTGTGGAACAATTCCACAATCCTTTAGATGATTGCCAAACTCATGGTTCAAATACTCGCCTCCACGATCGATCGTAGAAACTTGATTGTCTTGCCTAAATGATTTTGCACTTCATTTTGGAATTCTTTGAACTTTTCAAAGGATTCGGACTTATGCTTCATCGTAGATATACCCATATCTACTAAAGTCATCGATAAAAGTTATGAAATCACGAAAACCACCTCTGTCGTTAAGCTCATTGGTCCACATACATCGGTATGTACAAGTGCCAATAAGTCATTTGCCCGCTCACCTTGACCGGTGAAAGGTGCCTTTGTCATCTTGCCAAGTAAACAAGATTCGCATGTCTCTAATGATTCAAAATCAAATGAGTGCGAATACCATCTCTATGGAGCTTCGCATGCGTTTCTCATTTATGTGACCTAAGCGGCGAGTGCCAAATAAACGTGGGATTCAAATCATTCTGGACGTTGCCTCTTTGCATTAATGTTATAGACCGTGACCCTTCAAGAGTAAGAACGTATAACCCATTCACCAATGGAGTATGACAATAGAACATATCTTTGAAATAAAGAGAACAACCATTGTCCATAGATTTAAAGTCATAACCTTACGCTTGCAAACATGAAGCGTAAATAATGTTCTTTGAAAGAGATGGAACACAATAACAATTATTCAATTCCAAAACTAATCTCGAAGGTAAAGACAATGGCATGGTGCCAACAGCTACCGCAGCAACTTTTGCTCCATTGCCAACGCGAAGATCCACTTCGCTCCTTCTCAAACTTCTACTTCTTATTAGCCCCCGCAACGATTTGCAAATGTGAGCAACCGATCCGGTATCAAATACCCAAGAATCAGTTGATGAAGTAGCAAGATTGATCTCTATAACATTTATACCAGAGTGGAAGTCGTATTTCCTTCTTCTTCTCAAGATCCTCCAAGTACTTTGGGCGTTCCTTTTCCAATGTCCCGATTGCTTACAGAGTAACAATCGCATCGGAGATGAGCATCGCCCTTCTTGTCTTTCTTGGCCTTAGAACCGCCGCGATCGCATCGAGCTTTCTTTCTTTTGACCGCGATTCTCTTGACATAGGGCTTGCCCTTGCCTTTCTCGCATCATCATCACATGATTGCTGCTTTTCTTAATGCTTTCTCGGCAGATTTTAGCATCCCATGCAACTCGGCCGTGGTCTTGTCCAGTTGTTCATGTGAAAGTTCATTATGAATGGCTCAAAGCTCGGGAAGCGATCGAGAATCACATCGTAGCCAACTCTTGGCTAAGGGAAAACCAAGCTTTTCCGCACTCTCAATGTAGCCAATCATCTTAATCACATGAGGGTCGACGGATTCTTCTCGCAAGCCTCGCACGCAAATAAGGACTTTGAAGTATTGAACCTCTCACCCTTGCTTGGTTCTCAAACATACCACGTAACCCCACAATGATATTGTAGGCATCTGTGTTCTCATATTGCTTCAAGCTCAGAGGACATTGTGGCAAGCATGAGACAGCTCACATCAAGGCAATCATTCGCTTGCTTCTCATAAGCTCTCCGTGCAGCCATAGTAGCATTATCGTGCAAGTCTTGTGGTAAGGAGACTCAAGGACATACTCCTTGCGCTCTTGCTTGAGAACAATTCTCAAGTTGCGATACCAATCCAAAAGTTTGTTCCATTGAGTTTTTCTTTCTCAAGAACAGATCGCAAATTAAAAGTCTTGGATGCGGCGTTAGTGACATGATCTACAACACAAGAATATGCAAAGTTTAGCACTATGTTTATGTTCATCTTTTATTAAACTATTTAGCAAAAGACTCCCACTATGAGTTTTGCAACAAAACTCCTCTAAGTTACATAGTGGGTAAAGATCCTCATTTCACTAATTCCTAGTGAGCTTTGGCATCACGGCTAGAAAACTAGTGACATGGGTAAGCAACACTTTGCTAATCACATCCCTATGTGACTCTACTTTGAGTGACATTAGTATGCCTCGGCCCCAATCTATGCCCCAAGGTCCAAAACTATTTTGATAACCTTGTTAAGTAAACCAAATGCTTCCGCATCTAGATGTCCGACATCTACCCCAAATGATGATGATAACCGATGGCACTCTACTTTGGTAGACCTACCATGCGGTGATCATTATCTTTTGGTGCAACATATGGAAGGGCATTAACATCTAATTTTAAGAGGGATTCTATCCTACCAAAGCAACATATCACATATATCATTGCATAAGAATAAGATAGATAACATCATAGATAAACACATTTAACTGTGAAGTAGTATGGCCCAAAAATGGTGATATCCATCTCCAAGTAGGTGTAGACGATCTCCATCCTCCACATCACTCCTTTAGGCCACCATGCTTAAAAGCTTGTAACCTCAAAACTAGGCTACTACCTATAATAGCTAGAAATCGAAGATTATAAAGATAGATTTAAGCATTAAGGTCGACACGCAGGTCGTTAAATACAATATATACAGCTAACAATAGCTGAAATAATCATGACACGCAGGCCATGAACGAATGTTACATGCATCACATACATCTCATACATTCAAATAAGCTATAGGGCCATACTATTCACATCATTCTCTGCAAAAACAAGTTAGACGTAGAATCGCATTCTACCTAACGATGTGAACCCAAGACGCTATACAAGGGGGGGTTACACGTAGAATTACATAGATCGCATCTATGAAATCGCTATGAAAATCTTATCGAGCCGATCAAATCAACCCAAATCCGAGCCATTCAAAATGTCTCAATTTTCATTAGATCAATCATATTGATCATCGCGATCGGTATACTTGAGGAGACCACAACACAAGACCTCGATCCGTTGACTCGATCCATCGATTGTGCGCGCAGCTAGCCCCGATGGTGATTCCGGTAGGGGCAAGTCGCGCGTACATCAAAGAAGGAGCACGAACTAATCTTTTTGGCCTTGTGATGCTATCAACTCATACCAATTTCAACCCCTTATGACCGATTGATCTCATCAACCCGTGCTACATTATTTAGATCGTAATAGATCCAATCTACTACTATCGCATATCAACATATATGCGCGATCCGATTGCAAACTAAGCAAGATGGCTCGATACCACTATTGGAATACGCCAGAGGCTACGGCGTAAAACAAAACTTTTCTACCGCGCACCCAAGAACATCATGCTAAGGAAGGATCATGGATCGTTACCACTTAGACGCGCAAAGCGCAATGAAGAAGAATTGAAACCGATCCAATCTCGCGCGTCGAGGTAGTAGTGGAAGTAGCCGATCGTCCCGAACAGATCGCTCTCCACGCACGCCGATCAAGATCGCAACGAGCAGCGCCTCCACCGTATCCACACGTCCCGGGTGGAACGCCGATCGCGAGTGTACTAGCACTCGTGAGCAGCTAGGGTTTGGCTCGGGAGGTGGCGGCTAGGGTTTTGCTAGATGTTAAGCGGGACGAATCCTCCGCCCTCGCCTCCATATATAGACCTCCTCACGTGGGCCTCGTGGACCGAGGCCCAATATGAGTCTATTCGGATCTCTATCCGATTGAGCCCATATCCGAATCATATTCGAATTAGTGTTCCAACCCGTTAAGCGTGCGACCAGCAGGTTCACGATACTTGGTCGTGACCCGAAACGCCTTTCCGCTACCATGTTAATAGCGGCCTCTAGTAAGACATATTAACCCCAAAGTATATGTAAAGATCATATCGGCTGAACTCGTAATGTTCTCTCATGTACAAATCCCTTTGCCTCACGATATAGATTGAGCTCAAGGCGAGACTGTGTCATCCTCTTAATAGCTCAATCACTCTCTCGATTCCGTGATGGATTATAAACTCGTGATTGACTCCTCAATCACCTTGGCATGGCCATGCACTTTCATAATCCATTACATCGAGGGCCAGAGATATCTCTCCCATAAGGAGGGGCAAATTCTATCTTGATCATTCACATCCCACTACATGTTTCATGGCAAACCCGAAGACTACTTTTATGACTACCCGATTCACGGAGTAGTGTTTAGTAGTCCCAAAATAAGCTACTACTCATGTTGGGAACCATGATGATCTCAAGTCTAAGGACTCTACATAAACACTACTTGAGACCAACCGATGACACATGGAATCTCTGCAGTTGTCTCATGGCAGTCTATCCAACATATGTTCACTAACACATGTCCATATTATTGATTTGGTATCACCATACCATGATCCATGAGACATGATCATCAATCAATACATATGCTGATCTTTGTCTTTGAATCATATTTGTTCCTCATATGATATACGATCAGGGATCATTTAGAAATAGCAACATCTTAGTATTTAAGAGTCTCATGAATAAGTCACATACTCATTGATCAATAATGATGATGTCTATTCCAAGGAACAAAGTAATGTATCATAAACATAGTATGTGATATATACAACATCTCCATGTTGCCTCTAGGGCATATCACTAACAGAAAGTTCTTGGGGTAGTGGCGGTGCACCGAGAAGTCAAAGGATCGAAGGTTGAACCTCCTCCTGATAGCTTTGACGATGGTGCGGAGGTCTTCTTCAAGCCTTGTCTTGCTAAGCCAGACTACTGCCAAGTAGTCTTCACGCTTTTGTTGCTCTCTCTGCAACTCCCTAGAGGATGGGATGATGCGGGCATCTTCTATTGGACGGGTCACTAGGGTTGTGGCTGGTCATGCTTTTGGTGGCTGGTGGATGCACTCGGCTGGAAGAAAGTCTCAATTATCGTGGTTGAGCTACAAGGAAAGCGGTTCATTGGCAGTCCCGCACCTTGTGGCCAAAGCGAAGGCAACAGAAGCACTCGTAGGGCTCATGGCATAATTGAGCTTTGTGGTCATGCCCGAGGCAATTGAAACATCTTCCCTTGGTGCGGTCAAGGAACAGTCGGTAGTTGGAGCTTGTAGTTCTTGTGGAGGAGTTCTTGGGGAGGGATGAACTTGTGAGTGTGGCGAGTGACCTCTTAAGGCCTCTATGCCACTAGTGCCATGGTTTGACGAGTGTCGGGACCCGGAACAACAATTCCAAATCCCTCTGTGTAAATTGCACTATCCCAAGAAAAGCTAGTGCACACAGAGTCAACAGTAATGTATATCATGCAAAAATCACCATAGAATATTATTAAATGAAGGTACGGCCTTATGGCCAAGTCTTACAATAAAATGGTACAAGGCCAACTGAAAAATAAAAGCAGCGGAAAACAATAAAGGTAGCAGATCAGCCCATCCATCCTCCCACAGGCAAATGACTGTAAGACGCATCCTACTCGTTGAAGTAGTCCTCACCGTCGAAGTCTGGCAACATATTTTTTCAAGGTGAGCACATAAGGTACTCCCAAGGTAAGCATAGTACTTACGCAAGTTACATCAGGAGTTTTAACAGAGTGAATGCATGCATAGGGATAACAAGGAAGGCTTAATAAGTTTATTTGTGCGAAAAGCAGTACTGAATTTAAATACAATAACATAAGTACAAAAGCTGAATTTTAATACATCATATAAAAACAATATTTAACAAAGTATTATCGTTAGTGTAGGCTCTGACCTACACTAACCTAACCACGGGCGTCCCACCCGGACCATTTTCTCAAAAGTGCTCTCATTTGTCCACGAATCAAGTTTTTAGAAAACCAAGTCTAATCAGTGAAAACTTTACTCAGCATGTCCATAACTGTGGACACGGCTATCCAGGATAGGTTTTACTCTGCAGAGGTGTACAACTTTACCCACAAGACATTCCCTCTCACTTGAGCCACGCGATAAACACACTGCCTTAGGTGTGCGGCGGAGAGTTCATGACAAGGTTGTTTCGATGATTCATAGATAAAATAATCACGCCGCCACTAAGGTTTCACCACAACTCGAATCCACGAGTTGGAGCCCCCTCTGGTGCCATGTGAGACTTATCGCGGCCTACGCCGCGCTCACATTCAGCCTATAGCGAAACTATATTTAGAACTTCACAAATTACTTAGCCAGATCTGTCCCATACCGGACTTGTGGTAGCACGAAGTGATCTCGTAAAATGATTCACAGAAACGGTCCTTAAGTTGATTTAGGCTCAACCACATACCCACATGCACGACAATCAACTAGGTGTCACCAAACACTAGGCATGCCGGCACCCACCTCCTAACCATTAGCTTAAGTCCAAATCATAAGTTTCTATTTTTATTTTTAAATAATTTTCGTAAACCATCCTTGACTCACCGAAGTCAAGATATCCATTTTCAAGTTTGTCATTTCATGTGAAAGATTGATCCCACCAAAAATTATACTAAGCCAAGCTAAGCATTTCTATAAAATTTCTAGTCAATATTATAGTACTAACTAGTTTTCAGCTAGGGTGACAAGGTAGATGAATTTGGGATTCAAATGGGCTATAATCAAAGGATCAGGGGCGTAACTAAAGTTTAAACTGAATTTAAATTAAGTTTGAATAGAAGTACGCATGCATATACAGTAAAGTAACATAAATAAATTTGAAATATTAGGTTCAAGATGGTCAAAGGTGTAACTTGCCTTCCTCGAAGTCCTGTTGAGAATCGTCGAAGTCGAACTCTCTGAAATCATCAAAATCTAACGTATAGAGCCAATTCAAAAGAAATTCAAAAAAAATACAAATAAATTCAAATTTTCAAAAGGGTGCCAGAAATGGATAGATCATGTTTTTAGAAAAATTTAGAAATTTGAACAAGTCAATTTGGAGTTAAAATGAAAAAGTTATAGCTCTCCAAAGTTTTAATACAATCAAAAAGAAAATACCCAATTTTTGGAATTATTTTTAAACCGAAAAGTATTTATGACGTCAGCATAAATTATTTTCCTAAAGGAAAATCTGAATTATGACGTCAGCTCTGAATTACATTTTTGGCCAAATTATTTTTAAATAGAAAATCGGTTTTATTGCGTCATCATGACGTCAGCCCTGATAATTAAATAATCGGAGTGAGGCTAACATGTGGGCTCAGTTCACGGTGGACTGAGTCCACAGACCCGAGGTGGAAGTGAGGTGGCACGCGGGTGACGGGGCACGGGGTGGCGCTTGATGAGGACATCATTACGAAACACACTACAAATGTTGAAACTAATGGACCAATCACAAGAGCTAGAGCAAAACAAATGCGACAAGAGGTGAATCTTTTCCTTAGTAATTATTCTTGTACTTATGAGAATTTGTTGCTACCTAATGCTTCTATTTTATGTGTTCTTAGATTTGAGGAAAAGATAACAGATGGAAAAGAAGCCATGGTGACATTGGAAGCATAGCCACAAAAGATCGCGTGGCCACAGAAGATCATACAAATGTGATGTCAGCGCTTACCTCATCGCTTCCTTAGCCCCCAAGTCAGCATAGCCACAGAAGATCATATGGCCACAGAAGATCATACAAATGTGATGTCAGCGCTTACTTCATCGCTTTCTTAGCCCCCAAGTCAGCATAGCCACAGAAGATCGCATAGCCACAGAAGATCGTACAAACATGATGTCAGCGCTTACCTCATCGCTTTCTTAGCCCCCAAGTCACCTCACCCTATAAATAGGGGGGTACCCCCCATGTATGAGCATAACTTTCATGCTTGGAGTTTTAGTAGAACACTTTGTTCCTTTTGTGTGTGAGCCATTTCCACCACTAATTGGGATTGGGTGTTATTTCTGAGTTGCTACTCCGTTGTTCTTGCGAATCCCTGGTGATTGCTTGAACGCGTTCGCTCCACGATAGCGAGTAGACGAAGGCCGTAGCGTGTGGTTGAGTAATTTGAGTGCTGCAGGTTGCCGTATAGAGACGGTGGTTGGCCGCATCAATTGCTAGGCTGCACGGGCTAGTTATCCATAATCCTACGTCGTGAAGATCGGGCCACCCTTCCCCGCATCAGCGCTGGCATGGGGCGGCCTGGTGCGCACGTGGCGCCTATGTGGTAGCCACGTCGGCTACCACATCAGCGCGGCCAGCTGACGTGGTTTGGTCGGCGGCGGTGGCGGTCGGGGACCGAGGGTCGCCGGCGATCCGGTGGGCGGCGGCGCCGTTCAAGGGGTGCAAAACAAAGAGGGGAGTGAGGGGAGTCCATCGGTACCTTGCGCGGTTAACGGGGATGGCCGGAGTGGATGAACGGCGGAGAGGGGTGGCGGTCGGAGAAGGGGTCGACGGCGGCGAAGGGCTCCGATGGCGCAATTGCTCGGGGTAGAGGTGGCCGACGTTCGCTGAGACGCAAGGAAGGTCAGAGTGGCGTCGGCGAGGCTCGGGGAGGCCGGAGGCGACGGCAATTGCTCGCCGGAGTCGCTGAAGCCGCGGAGAGGGGAACGAGCACAGGGAGGCACTGCGGGCTCCGGAGCTCGGATTGAGAGGCGAGGGGGAGGCAGTGTGGGTAGAGGGTCCTCGGGGTGTGCTTTTTATAGGCGGGGAGGGGTAACGGTCGTGCACGATCTCGCCGGAGAGCAACGGGTGCGGGGGTTCAATGCGACGGCGATCGGAGGCTTAAATGGGGAGATAATGCTAGAAACGGATGTGGCGGAGGGGAAATTTCAATTTGCAGTTGGCGAGGGGAGTTAATCGGGAAGGAAACCGAAGCTTTAAAAGCTTCGGTTTCGGTTTCAATGGTGGCGGCGGGCGGCGATCACGCGGGGAAGAAAGGAAAGCCGTGGGGAAGACGGGTCTGACAGGTAGGGTGCTGTGCGAAGTGGTAAGTGAACGGGGACGGTCGAGATTCCATCTGACAACAGAGATTAAATCGGGGCCGACCGGTGCATTAAGTGGAAGGGGGCGGCTGAGATTAAGAATGGCAATGGGGGACGGTGCGGATTAGGCCACGCATCGATCGGAGGGAAGAAAGGAGGGGCGAAGCAGTAAGTTGGCACGGGCGGTTCAGATCTGATCGGCGGGGAAGGGCGGCGGTTGGATGCACGACACGCGTCGGCCAGAGAGGAAGGGAAGGCGGGGAGAGGGGTTAAGTTAGATCGGACGGCTGAGGTGTGTTCCGACGGCGAGGAAGGCTCCGATACTCGACACGCGGCGGACCGAGGGAGTTTTGAATTTTATTTTCTTTTAATGATTTCCAGAAATGACTAGGAGGCTTGAGAATACTCAGAAAAATACCAAATAAATTTTGAAAATTCCAGAAAAATTCCGAGAACCTCCTGGAATTAATTTGGACTTAATAAAAATATTTTCAACCATTTTGATAATTGAATTTTACAGAAACACAAATTGACTTTAAAGGGAGGGTTTTAAATCTTTATAAATTCCTGAAAAATAAAGTAGTTACAGATTTGACTTTAGGAAAATGAAATACATTTATTTTGACTTTCATGAAATGAAATAAATTTATTTTGGCCTTTATAAAATAGAAATTTTAATTTTCTCAATTCAGGGCTTTGGAATAAAACTACAATAATTTCCAGAAAACACTTTTAATAAAGGAATAAAATTTTTGGGATGTTACAACAAGTTCCCAATGATGCCGAGAGGGTGGGTTGTTGTGTGTTGATGGCAGTGCATTCATGGCCACTAAGGGGTGACTGAGGCTTTACTCTGGCTTTGCCATCAATTCGTTCCACCTATAGGAAATGTGGAGGGGCAACAACCACTAACGTGATGCAACCTCTAGAATGAATGTGCGGCAAAGCCCTATCACAAAGATGATTTTACAGGATACGGGGGAACTTGCCTTCAATGCAGCGGCCTCATGGAGTAGGTTTGCAGCCAATGGGTGAACTTCAATGCAGGCGGGTGGAGGTGGCGGCGGCTGCTCTTCTCGGGGAGGAGATCCTATAGGTAGCCGGACTTCGGCCGGGCCTCATCAAGAAGCGGTGGAGATATGCAGATACTAAGGCTGCAGAACTTCATCTGTGCTTCGTCGAGTGGCGGTAAGGAACTGCAGATAAAGGTAGATTCTTGGGAGGAGCACAGTGGGAGTGAGGTGGGAGGCTTGGATCCATTGATTCGTGTCTCGATGAAGGGCTCCTGCACCCAGGCAGGTCATCGGTCGGCTCGAGGGTAACAGTTGAGGCAGAAGGGGTGAGGGGGCCAGAAGCGGGGATGGGGAGGAAAAGTAGGCCATGGCTAGCGGGAACTAAAGGAGAAGAAGCCGGATCTAGCTAAGGATTGAACATCGTGGCCGGCAATGGCCTAGTGGAGGCGATTCCTTTAGTAGCATGTTACACCATCGAAAGAACCCTAAATGTGTAAAGAGACGAAATCATGTTGAACCTAGTTTTCAATCTATTATTTAATTATTTTATTTTTAATTATCATGCATCATTATTTTATTACAAACATTCGTATGAGGTAGTTATTGTCCAATTTGATTATCTCCACCTTGATAATTTGAATACCAAGATACTATTGTCACCTTAGTATGGGAAATTTATTTAGTGATGCAATACTAGTTGTCATATGAGTTGTACGATTAATTTGCTTAGCCATGCTTATAGTATCATAAGTTCATCATCACATATGATCAATTAATTAATTTTGACTTAATGAGATATTGAATTGTGATTGGTGCCATAGTTATAAAATTTGTGTGCCATGAGAATGATGTGTTATTAGTGTTGGTTATACAAAATTGATTTTTACTTGGGTAAGTAATTGTGCAGTAAAGGGAAAAAGTGTGGTTAGCACTTCAAGGGATGTGGAAGTCTCGTTTGGGTAATGTCTAAGGACTTAACTTTGTGCGCTACTGATCTGAGCCTTACTGTGCAAACCACATATCTAGTATGGAAAGACCTAGCTAATTAATTTATGATATTTTAATTCCAGTTTTGCCATTGAGTTGAATATGGTTGCTAATTTCCATGAGAGGCAAGAGGGGGTAATAATCGACTAAGTGGTTAACCTACTCGATGGCGAAACCTTAGCAGGAAAAATTGGGTTGAGGTTGGACATTGTAAATGCCTTATTATGATTTTCTTTAGCACGGAGATGATCACATCGTGTGGGTATAGCTATGCAACATCTGCAGAGTGTATTCGAATAGCCGTGTCCTCGGTTATGGACAATGCTCGGTGATTTCACACGAGGGTTAGTTATTTCATAAAATTGGATTGAACAACTTTGGAAAGTGGACAAATAGTTCACTAGTGGTTATTAAGTTGATGGTTAGTTCGCTTATGATCTATTTAATTCTTTTGATTATTTATTTATTACTATTTTTCTTAAAGTCCGCTTTCAATCTATTTATTGTATTTACTTTAAATTATTTTTTTGCAAAATAACTTTTCAACCATCCATTGGTAAGCCTTGCATATTATATTACACTTTTATTACAAATGACTTGTTGAGTACCAATGTACTCATGACTTTATGCCTATTGTTTCTTAGTTGAAGAGGAGGAACCATATCAGCACGAGGTACCAGAAGGAGAATACTTCGATGACTTTACGGATTAGGACTTCGCTTCCTAGTCGATTGTTTGTGGGCATATCGAATGACTGCTACGCTTAATTTTATTTTTCGCTACTAGTTTCTTAAACCCTTCAACCTATTAATTGTAAGCTTGCCTATAAGATCGTATTCTGATAATTATTAATATTTGAGTCTTTTTCTTTATTTATCATGCATATGGTCGATATTTTATCTATATTACACTGCGTGCACTAGCACTATCCTGGACTAGTGCGGTATACACAGAGAGTTTGGATTTACATATTCGGGTCTCGACATCAAGTCACATCCATCTAGGGATGACCTAGAAGAAATTGTTGAATTTGCTCGATTTTGTCAAGAGAGAAATGTTTTGGGATTTTGCTCTTGTGAGTGTTTTGGATTGAATTCGTGCTATGATCTAGTTTGCTATGACATGTAAGAACCCATTTAAGATCTAGATCATCAAGTACTCACAAGCAAGAGCAAATCGATTTCCACAATCCATGATTGAAATATGTTCCTAACATCCTCGAGAGTGTTGTTGCAATGCTGATTGCACTGTTCTTCAGTGAGCGGTCAAACTGCAAGAACCCGAGCGGTTAGACTGCTTTTGGGCTGACAGTCGGACCAGTATGAGACAAAGCATGTTGGTGGACTTTGGTTGTTGGTTTTGAGTGCTTGAGAGTTTGTGTTTTAGCTGCTTTAGAGGAGATTTTGAAAGAGTCATTGGCGCCCCCCTCTAACTCGCTATACCCGATTCTACATATCAGGTTGTAGAGATATAGTAATATTATGTTACTACACAACTATCAGTTGTTACTATCTATTCCTTGTGATGTTACTATGATACGGAGATTTTAGATCGAATTAGTGAGGACCCGGTTTTAGCGAGGAGTGGGGGAGGGATGAGGGAAGAGAGTTGGTTCGTTAGGGATTGGAGGAGGGAAAGGGGAAAGAGGGAAGGGGTATAGAATAGTCTTTTACTACAGTATATTAATACACCAACCTGAACAACTAGACTATATATACATATAAAAAATCACAACATAAATATTCCCTCTCCATTTCTGACAAGATACCTATCATTCATCTAGTCGACAATTAACTTTGATGCCTGTGTCTCTCAAAGAACAATTGGTGCTTGTGATCTAACATCTAGAGCAATCGCTCAAGATTTGGCGCGGTCTAATATTCAAGGAGAGGAGGCCGACCGAACCCGCTGTCTTAGCTCCTCAAAGGCACGCATTGCTTCGCAGTCAAGTCCTCCCGCAAACTGCACAGTGCAAGCAAGGAAAGAAAGCAAATTGACATCTCATCCATGTATTTGGCTTCTGCTACGCATATATAGTACACATAGAGCGCACCTGGTGAACCCTATATGTGAAGCGCACACTCTGAGCAACCAGAGCAGCCTCACTCCCTGTATCCCTGTCGAGCTCCTTTAGGGCTCTCTTCATGTACACCTTTGCAAGCTTCACTGATGACAACCTCATCTGCAAGCAACAAGAAACGATTCCAGACAAAGTTAGCTATCGTTGATGCACGCTGGCCTCTTCGATAGCATCACAGAGAGACCGACTACCTTTGAGGCAATCCCTGAATCAAGCATCCAGTCACTTGGAATTCTAAGCTCTCTGTAGGACGGCATGGCCGAGCTCCTCAGATTCACCAATCTGTTCATGCTCTTCTCCAATCTGAAACAGGCACGGTAATTAAGTTGCAGCCAGGGAAGGACCAGCGTCGGATGTCAAGTCAATCGGTGTGGACAATTTTTTTGAGTTTGGAACTGGTCACTGCTGTTGTCATACTTATCTAGTAAGCTTGATGTCTTCCTCAGAGTAGCCTCACACGAAGAAGGGCTGCCATCATCACTGAAGGAAGAGATCTCTGCTAGAACATGATTGAGATCCCGGTATTCAAACGCTGCTTCCCGGAGTGCATCGGCTTTTCTCTCCGGCCAGCTGAAGTGCTTCAAGACGGCCGTCTCGTCAGACTGGATTTTTTTTTAGCACGACCTAGATCAGTAACCGTCTTACCAACTGAAGAATAGCTAATTTTTTTAAAAAAAATGCTGTCTGCAGGTTTGCTTGGACACAAGTATGAAAGAAGGATGGTTGCCCCTGTATAAGCCCCACTAGACAAAGAACGAAGGAAATGGAACAATAAATAGAAATTTGTTTGTGCTTAATTACCAAAGATGAGAGTTGCTGATCTAGCCAATCGACAAAGGTCAGTACTTGCTCCACATCGGTGTAAGTAGTAGTGTGGACTTTGTTGATGAGATCACTGATGAACTGTCCTTTTGTTTCAACATCCGCTTTGATCTGAGCGAAAAAAAAGGAAATGCATCTAGTCAAAAATGCCAGAGTCGTTGCAGGAACGGAGTGGGGTGATGCTGACCGCTAACAAGTGCGCGGAGCGGTTCTGTAGCTCGCCAACAAGGCTGCTGTGGTGACTGACCGCGGCGGGTCTCTTGGCGTCACGCTTGGTCAGCGAGTTGTACATCTCAACCAACGCGGCTGCCTTGTTCACCGTGCTCATCCTAGAAGGGCCTTGCTGCGGCGGTGGAGGCGGCGGCACTGGTACTGGGACTCCTCCTCCTCCGGGAATTCTATGAGGCGGTGGCGGCGGTGAGGGGGGCTTTGGAGGTTGTGGTGTGGTTCCTGTGGCCTCCTTTTGGCTGACGACGATGGTCTTCGCCTGCTCAATGGAGAATGGAAATCATTTGTTAGCCACTCGCACGCGGTCAGTCTTACAGTCGACAGTTCTTGCAGCTCTTGCAGAACAAGTGCATAGCAAACAAGTTGTGCTGAAACAAGTGCGTACCTGGATGTCGTGCTGCTGCTGCTGCTTCTGGAGTCGGGCGACGGTGCAGTGAGCCAGGGTGAGCTGGTGCGCGAGGCCGCTCTTGTGGCGCTCCAGCTCCGTGTTGAGGCGCAGCAGCCTCTCCACCTCCCTCCTCAGGGCCTCCACCTCCCCACGCAGACGCCGCATCTCCTCCTCCTTGTGCTTCTTGTTGGCTACTGCAGCCGTCTCCTCCCTGCTGCTCACCTTCACAAGCCTCTTCACTCTAGTAGGAGGAGCGACCATGGTCGGCCTGGCCTTCACCCCTTGAGCCGGAGGAGAAGAACCCACCCTCGTGGGTGCTGCTGCTCTTGAAACCACCGAAGGCGACGAGGCCCTGCCGCCACGGCCGGTGCTCAACAGTTCTTGCTTCATTGTCTTCGCGAACCGGAGGAGAGTGGGGACTGATCGTCGTCGACACGAAGGCAAGTGCGGTCTAGTGGTGTGTTGCTGCGATCAATGCGAAGGATGGAGGGGGTCCGCCTGGGTCGTTGGCATGTGATGTCAATTATCCAATGTCTGGCACGGCACAGCACAGCAATGTTAGCCGCTTGTTGACTGCACGCAAATTATCCAGTGTCGTCAATTGCGGTGAGTGTTAACAAGACAGGGCACCACAAAGACAAAATAGTAACGCTGATGCACTGGAGAGAACATGCATATTGTGAGCTGCCTACTCCGTAAGGGTGAGGACCACTAGTATTGTGGTCAGGTCATGTCAGATGGGTGGGTGGGTGGCGTTTCTTGGCTGGCCATGGCCTCCCTCACATTCTTACTACTGCTGCTGCAGGGGAGGGGCTGCCTCAGCATGAGAGGACAGCACAGCAAAGCAGATCAGGGGACTATTAATTGTTTTTAACCAACAGGCCAACACACTACACTGATGCATCACAATCTGACATCTACTCTGCTCTGCACTGCATGTCAAACGGTAATTACCCTCCCAATCCAATTGAGCAAGTGGAGTAAAAACCCAATTACTCTGCTCTACACTGGTGTATGTAGGGTTATGACTCTATGATCATGCAGCATTTTCATGACTTCGTATTTACTTACATCCGGCTTATGCATTGCTTCGTCTTGTATGCAAAAAAAAAATGCAGACTGCAGAAGAAAGGTAGCAATAATTAATTCACTGACCAATTATATTTAGTTAGGGCAGCCAGTTGACAGAAGGCCGCAGTAGCTCTGGCCGGGAGACTATTGGTGTTCATACTTCTAGACCATGTGAGAACCACCTAATTAGCTAGGTGTACATATTATAATAGCTGAATTTATTAGTGGACTAGTGGTTAAGGGGATCATATATTCAGATGGTGCACACATTAAAGGAAAATAAAACAAATGAAAAAAGGTAGTTGAACGCAGCCAAAGTTTAGCTTAAAACTATTCCACCTTCTGCAGAGCACAAGTCTTTGTAGATCTTTTTACCGACCGATGATTGCGGTTATATCATTTCACTTACCATCCTAGCCATCCTAGCAAGGAACAGAAGAGAGCAGTAGCAGCATGCAGAAACCACTCAGTAATCGCCCAGCCCTACAAAGATATTAAGCTCTCTGTGAATGATTGGTGAAAACATGTACGAATTGAGACACATGTGGACATTCCTGCTCTAAGGCCGTGGTGGCAAGCCATGTTGAGTATTTGATCTTGTTCTTGCTGTGTTGTTATTGTATAAGTTTGATTTTGTGTTTTGAATTCTTTATATTTTACTGTTTGCGATCGGCAGCCTACTATCTGACCGGCCAATTTATGGTGATTTGACCGGTCTAGTGGTGGTCTGACCAATGTGTGGTACTCGATCCTATATCTGCATGTGCAAGGAATCAGATCCATGTACCTACACGCATATGCAATCTAGTAAGTGGCCTTACTTCAAGGCCCCGCTCAGCTGTGCGTTTTTCCTAACGACAGCGACGGGCAATAGTTTTTGGTTTATTGTGCATCTTTTATCATTTTCTTTTTTTTGTTTTTTTGTATTTTATTTTTTTCCGTATTCTTTTATATTATCCGTGATAAACTAACGTGTCGCTTCTATTTTTAAATTTAATTATGCCTAATAAGCCAACTCAACTACAGTAAAAAAATCAGCCAGTTACAGTAAAATTTTAGCTAAAAAGTATAAACTATCACTATTCCGAACGCTACTTTACTATGTTGGCTCTTTTATCCCTAGTGAATTCTTCATTGATATATATGCGCGCATGAGCTCATCTCAGGCTTCCTGCCAAAAGGCCTTCATATCTTTCAAGCCCACGGATAGATGTCACAGCCTGCGTTGCCAATATATGCTTTGCATTGCAGCTAGCGGAACCTACTTGAATTACAGAACACGACACACGCAGAAATTAAGTTACTTATGTGCTGTTTATATTGGTTTCTAAAATCTATTTTTCTATAGACAATATTTAGCTTTCAAACAGATTGCCTTTTCAAAGTGAAGTCTACTAATCGATTGTAGTAGACATTATAATGACTTCATTTATATCGACCAAAATTACACGCAAGTATCTCTCTACAATCTTCTCTACAAGCATTACTATTTATAAGCTAAAGTTCAAAACCAATATGAACGGGTCATTAATTAGATTGGTGGTAACTTAATAGTGGTTTTGATTGCCATCTTTAGGCTCTTCCTTGATAGTTGACAATTGACTCAATCATTCTAGTTAGGTTTGTACTTTAAGCAAAGGCATAATCAGGAAGCATGGCAGATAGACCAACCCCACGCACCAACTAAATCCAAGCTAACTGTGCAAAGTGGCAACGAAAGAAGAAACAAAAGTTCATCCTCCAAACCAAAAGTCAGGGCGAACTAGACCTAACTGAAGAGAGCATCAACATAAATTAACGTCAGTGCGAAGTGGCAAAAAATAAGAAACAACTGAAGAGAGCATCAACATAAATTAACATCAGTGCGAAGTGGCAAAAAATAAGAAACAAAGCATCAAGGAGGATCACAACCAAGTAATTCATCCTCCAAACAAAAAGCAGAATCAGTAAGGCAAAGCCCTGTTCTTTTGGATTGAGGCTTTTGGCTATGGCTAATGATTTTTATCTACACAGATGGTAGAGACATTGATGCGGACGGCGTATACGGTTTTAGGCTGGCTGAGAAGTCATTTAAAGAATCCGCTTCAAAAAATCGTTACATTTATTTCGACTTTCGAAAAACTTAAAAGCCCAAGAGAACGGAGACAAAACTCACAAGAGATCATTCCCAGTATTTCCAACAAAAATGTACGAGGGACAAAAGGGTGCACCTGGTTTTGCAGAATGCAAGAGACAAGCAGCTCCAAATGAATTTAATCTGAGTCCAGAACAGTGAACTGCTGGTACTTATAGCTGCCAAGAACAAGCGGACAGTGGGAAGGTAGGTGCGACATTTGGACTACTAACCCAACCAAAGCTACCAAAAAGTGCAGAGCAGTCTTATCTGTCAATACACAGATAACCAGTAATCCACTACTTTTCTTGACAAAATGTACAATGTTCCATGTGTTAAAAAAAGCATGGATTGGTCTTTAATTTGTTCTAGATCTAGTACAGCTAACTTGATTTTGAAGTTGTTGTTAGACATGACATGAGCGTTCAAGATTGATCACCTAAACTTTCAGATGGTACATAATTTGTTCTAGATCTAGTACAGCTAACTTGATTTTGAAGTTGTTGTTAGACATGCAATGAGCGTTCAAGATTGATCACCTAAACTTTCGGATGGTACAGCTTCTTAGATTTTCCTATCCAATTGATGTGCAATCGAATATTAATTTGTTTGATAGAAACTTATAATACTAGACTTCCTCCTGCATGGAATAACCTAATATGCACAGTGGTTTTGTACAACATATATCAGCACACTTTTATCTAATGTCATGAAATGCTGGGCCTGGTCACATGTTGGGCTATCAACTCAATAGCATATCTAATATAAGTATCAAGTTGTACCTTTTCAGCATAACGGCCTATAGACCATGGCTCTGTTCTTTTGAATAGTGCCTGATAGTTTTTGACAACGGCTAATGATTTTTGTCTACACTTTTTTAGATGATGGTGGATGACAGAGACAATGATGCGAACGTGGCATACGGTTTTAGACTCAGAAAGCCGTTTTGACAAGCGGCTTGGAGAAGCCGTCCTATTTATTTCGGTTTTCAGAGAAGCCGAAACCAAAAAGCTAAAAAAAACTAAAAGAATAGGGCCTATAGTTCCACATAGTTGTTACACCACTGATGACTAGTTCTAAGATCATTATTTGGAATTCTTCTTCATATCTAGCTATGGTAGTTCTCAATAAAAAAAATGGAAATGATATTTGCATATATCAGGCTGTAGGGCAACCTTTCATCTTCATTTGAAAAGAGTAATTAGCTCTTATTTATCACAGTGTTCACACTCTTTTAGCGTATCACCAGAATTGCATAAATTTCAGTTTCATTTTTTTGATGATGTCATGCCAATGTGAGAAGTGTTGTTGTTGAGAGTCTACTGTGGATAGCTTGTTTCTCTCACCATATTCGTGTGGAAAACAATGTCTAGGATTGTTGGGGTGTCATCTTTCAGAGCTGAACTGCTGGGTGGGTGTGGTGAGTGGAGAAACTAAGCAAGTGCAAGCAAAAATGAGGGAGTGGGAGTGGTATTAGGTGGTGAAGGGCTTTTCAATCACTTGGAACATTCTCCACAGCTAGTCTTGAGAAAGTAGTAAAAGTGCGCACTTACACAAGCCTAGGTATATAAATATTCATGTGTCTTAGTAGGCCTACCCGGGCAACTTTAGAAGGTGCCCCATGAGAAATTTGTCTAAGATCCTGTTGCAATTAAGGGAGTGTTTGGACGAGGGGACTGCTTTGGGAATTTTGTGGGATTTAGTTCAAATTGAGATCCCCTGTCTAATGTGGCTCTTTGTCTGTATACAGTAACCTATACTGGAGAATTAACTTAGGCCTCTTCTTTTCAGCTTCTAAAAGTTGATTTTCAGCTTCTAAAAGTTGATTTTCAGCTTTTCTATAGTAACTAGCTTTCAAACGAAGTGTCTTTTAAAAATAGGATTTACAAGTTCATTGTAATACATACTGTAGCGACTTCATTTATATCAGTCAAAACCACATTAGAGTTTCTATTACTCCATACTCTTTCTCATGAACAACACAAAAGCTATAAGCTATAGCTACAAGCCGTAAGCTAAAGCCAAAAGAGCAGGCTCCGATAAGCTAGGACAATCTGTGCAAGTTTAGGAACCTACTAAGACTGCCGGTTCAATTAAGGTGGTGCCCCCACCAGAAATTTGCGCAATTTTAGAAGGTGATGTCCCATGAGAAATTTATGTAGGATCCTATCTGCAATGCAATTTACAGGGGTGTTTAGACAAGGGGGGCTACTTTGGAAATTTTGGGGATCTATTATTTTATAATTAAAGCGACACAAAAGGATAGAAAAAGGTCACCACGTTCACTCTTAAGCGCTATAAATTCCCACGTTAATCGGTAAAAAAGAGAAAAATATACACCGTCAAGATTAAAAAAAGAGGCTAGGTAAAATAAAATAACAAATAAATAAAATTCAGAATAAAAATAAAATAAGTAATTTGATTCAATACAATTTCCTAACTAAAATATGTAAATAAATATAATTCAAAATAAAAATTAAACAAAAATTAACAATTGGATTTATGTAGAAATTCCAACAAAAATAATTAAAATTCAGAATAAAAACAACATAAAAGTAGTAATTTGATTTTAATATGAATTCTAAAGTAAAATTGGTAAATAATAGTAATTTGGAATAACAATTAAAGAAAAATTAGCAATTGGACTTGCATAAGAAATCCAACAAAAACTAATTGAAATTTAGAATAAAAATAAAATAAAACTTGTAATTTTATTTTCATACAAATTTCAAAGTAAATCCCCAAATAAATATAATTCAGAATAAAAATTAAACAAAAATTAGCAATTAGATTTATATACAAACTCCAACAAAAAATAACCAAAATTTGGAATTAAGAAAATAGAATTGGCAATTCTATGAAATGCCCTAGACGTTGATTCAGCGTTTCTGGAAGTATTTAAGTGATTCACGAAGATTTCTCTTTCTTTCATTGAATCGCGGAAGGCAGGTGTGGGCTGCGGATTTGTCAAAAAAAAAAAGAGAAAGGTTGGTGGGCTATCCAGAGAGGGAGGATGGACCTTCCACCTCTCACCTCAGGTCCAAGCTAGCCCAATCTAAGGCCCAGCCACCCTCTTCCCCCTGCAGCCGCCACCCCTCTTTCCCCCTTTTGCCTCTCTCTCCTATGCGCCTTGCTACCCCCTGCTAGAAAGAAGAAGGGAAGGAGAGGAAAGAAGGGAAGGAAGGAGAGGAAGAAGGAAGGAAGGAAGGAGGGAAGAATTTCTTGCGTGGACAACCTAGGTATGGAATCCCCACTTTTCCCTCTCTGTTTTAGAATGATATTAGGTGTTTGGCTCGTCATTAGAGGTGGATCATCTAAGGGAAATCCTCATTTTGCGCTTAATTGGTGTTCTACGTGTAGTTTGATCGGGCAATGCTGCTGTTTTGGTGGTTTAGGTGACAAAGACGATTTTTCCTCCAGAACTCATGAATAGGAAAGTTGTAGAGCACTTAGAGACCTAGTTCCTGTTTTATTTTCGTAATTTTTGGACAAGTGGATTGGGTGCAATAGAGGTTGGAATTCTGTTGTGTAGCAGAGTTGGATTCAAGATTCAGTTTCCGTTTGTGGGTAGGTTTAGAGGCTCTACTTATTTTTATGAATTTTCTCATACTAACAAAAGTTGTAGATAATATATAATATAGCTGTTGGTAAAATCTTATATTTTTTGGAGTAGTGTACTGTCGGTGGTGGTTTGTACAAGTTCACTGGTCAGAACTTAGAGGCAGTTTCTGTCCTCTGTATTCCATCATGAATTACGCCCTTTTAATGACAGAATAAAAATGGTGTCTTTGTGAAAATTGTAGCTTTAAATCTGTAGATTTCAAAATTACTATTTGTTTATGTGGTCTGTCAAGTGGATAAAAAGATACAAAAAAGACAAGCAGTGCTGCTGCAGTGAACCGAGCGTCAGAACGGCAGTTTGAGAGGGAGTTGTCGGGTTTTGGGCGTAGTGGTGCTTTGCCTTTCAGTTGTGAATGTTATATTGAGTTTTAGTGCTAAGTGGGACTTGTGAACTAGTGGCTTCACTCCTGACCACGCTTGAGCTCTTCACCCCTTCGATAGAGGCAAATAAACGTAGCGGTTATTGCTACAATTTAGCTTGTTAAATTTACTACCTTCACTTTTATTGTTGATGTTTGGTAATTAATCCACTTTTAAATTAAGATGTCCTGCTAAGTTATATGCACATTGTTGTCCATATGGTTATATTCCTAATGAATCAACCATGGCCATATCATGCATGTCATAGCATATCATTTGCATTGAAGCTTTATCGCCACATCTAGCCGCGATCGTACTGGTATAGCATCGTACATTACTGTAGTATAATGCACACTCTTACATTGCTAGATAAGAGTTCAGTGGATCATTTGCATACATATGCATTTCATGAGAATAATACTTGTTTGAGATCTTAATAGGTATTGGCTCGTGAGAGTCACTTATGGCATAGAGTATTTTCTTGTGGTTGCTGTTGGTAGTAGTTGTAGTTGCAGATATGAATGAGACTAATGAGAATTAATTGTTAATGCTTTATCATTGTACCATGAGTCGTTAATTTGATGCTTAATCATCTGTAATTTAATTAACTTGTTAAATAGTCTGCTACTTAGATTTTATCTCACCCATGTATTCTCTCTCCTAGGTGATCCTTGAGCATGCTTGGAAAGGGTAGAGCAACACGGTGCCATTACACAAGTCTTCATGAGTTTTGCTATAATAAGATAGAGGATTTTTATTGATTCTTTCTCCCAGTCGTTGAACACTATAACTTAACGATACTAGATTGTGGTTGGTTTTAGTAACGTTTGAGAAATCAAGATAGGTTGACAAAGAATGTTAATATGTTGTTATATGTTCTTATGCTTTTTCTACTATCACCTATTATATGTTATGTTGTCATACTTTCGTGTAGTCCCATTTTTTGGGGGGTGCTACCGGATTTCCTTTATAATCTAGATGGCTGAAGTGTAGTTTGGTAGCATCCTGGTGTAATCTGGTTCCTAGGGTGTTACAGTTGGTATCAGAGTCTAGGCTTTAGATTCTAGGAAAATAATAAGAAATTTGACACACTTACATTTGTAGGATGGGAAAGGGTTTGCATATCTTTGCATATATCTTGTTTCATTTCGTTCTGTTAGTGCTTATGCCATAATTGCTTGAAGTTGATATTTGTGTATGCTTGTATACCGTGGTGGCTCCAGGAATGCCACATAAGGCGAACCAGGAATGCCACCTAAGGCGAACGGCTGTGACTGTGCAACTGTGTCTGTAGCGTAGTCGGCTGCTGAGGAAGCCGAGTCTACTCAACCAGAGGGTGGTAGTCAGGAGGAGCTATTGGCCGCTGTGAGGGCCATGCAGCAAGAGCTAAGGATGTTGAGGCAGGGGCAGTCAATTCCTGATGTTGGCACTATCCCGGCACCTAGGGCCACGGCAGTTGGCGCTGCTAGCGGCATCTCGCTTCGAGAGTGGGTGGGGATTAAGCTAGATAGTTTTGACGGCAGGGCCACTCCTGTTCAGGCCATTGACTAACTATCCTATGTGGAGGACAAGATGGAGGCATTCGATGTGGTTGCTCTGGATCATGTGTGGTACATGGCATAACTCCTGAAGGGTGAGGTGTAGATCTAGTGGAAGGGGGTGCGATCAGCTCGCATGGCTGCACACGGACAGCTGTCTTGGGCTGAGTTTGTTTGGTAGTTCAAGGGGAGGTTCTATCCAGAGATGTTTCTCGATAAGATGAAGATCGATCTGAGTAAGTATGCTCAAGGCAAGAAGACCGTGGTAGAATACGAGGTGGTCTTCTACCAGGTAGTCTGCTTCATCCCTCACGTGGCATATGATGATGCAGAGAAGGCCAGGTAGTTCTGTTAGGGGCTTAGACCTTCGATTCACCACTTGTTGGGTGCTTTTTCGATCATGGACTTCCATACCATGATGGAGCAGGCCTTGGGGATCAAGATATAGCATGCTTACATGGATGACATCCATAAGGCCTCTGGTGGAGATCAGCTTAGAGGGCAAAGTGAGAGGAAGGGCCATTCTGGTGGTCCTGTTCACAAGAAGGGAAAGAGTCACCGCCACAAGCCTTACTGTGGTAGTCCAGCTCTTCTGGAGGGAGTTCTCAGCAGTATCGTGCCACGGTGAAGCCTGAGATGGGCTTGGTGTGTTTCCACTATGGTGATTCGCACAGGCGGAGTGACTGCTCTTGGAAGGGGCAGTGTTCTATCTGTGGTCAGAACCACAAGGACGTGGTGTGCAGGAAGAATGCCAAGGGGAAGCTACAGTGGGAGTTAGTGTCTGCACCTCCAGCTGGATCTACCCTATCCTGGTGGCACCGTGCAGATGATGGCTGCGGCTCCTACCCCGTAGCACTTGTCTGCGGCTCCTACACCTCATTACCTATTGGCACGCTCAGCACCTTCGTCGACTATTCCAGTGCCTTCACCCAGAGGATATTGGGTTCAGCAGCCTGCTACTCCTTCAGCGCCCGCACCTCAGTGGACTTCTGCACCATCTTGCTTGGGTGTGGGAGGTTTTTCTTCTTCAACTATTCCTAGGGTGTACTCTATGCCCGCGACAGATGGTAGGGACCATGGAGACATGGTGACAGTGTCGGGACCCGGAACAACCCGGAACAACACTCCAAGTCCCTCTGTGTAAATCACACTATCCCAGGAAAAAGTTAGTGCACATAGGGTAAATAGTGATGAATATCACGCAAAATCACCTCAAATATATTAAGCAAATTTTACGGATTTATGGCCAAGTCTTACAATAAAATGGCGTGAGGCCGACAGGAAATAAATGCAGCAGAAAACATAAAGGTAGCAGCACAGCCCATCCAGCCTCCCACAGGCGAATGACTGTAAGACGCGTCCTACTCGCTGAAGTAGTCCTCACCATCGAAGTCGTCGTCGAAGTTTGGCAACAGGTTTTAGCAAGGTGAGTACTTCGGAAGTACTCCACAAGTTACACCGGGAGATATAATAGAGTGATGCATGCATAATGGATTTCAAAGAAAGGCTTAATAGGGTAAATGTGCGTAAAAGCAGTACTGAATTTTAAATACAATAACGTAAGTACAAACGCTGAATTTTTAATACATCGTAAGAAACAAGATTTAACAAAGTAATATCGTTAGTGTAGGCTCCGACCTACACTAACCTAACCACGGGTATCCCATCCGGACTATTTTCCAACCCATCATTTTTATCCGTAAAACCAGTTTATAAAATCCAAGTCTAATATGTGAAGACTCTACTTAGCATATCCATGACCGTGGACACGGCTATCTAGGATAGGTTAAACTCTGCAGAGGTGTACAACTTTACCCACAAGATATTCCTTCTCACTTGAGCCACACGATAAACACACTGCCTTAGGTGTGCGGTGGAGAGTTCATGATAAGGCTGTTCTAATGATCCATATCCAAAACAGTCACGCCACCACTAAGATTTCACCATAACTTGAATCCACGAGTTGGAGCCCCCTCTGGTGTCATGTGAGACTTCTCGTGGTCTACGCCACGCTCACACTCAACCTATAGCGAAACTATATTTGGAACTTCATAAATTACTTAGTCAGGTCCATCTCATACCGGACTTGTGGTAGTACGAAATGACTTCGTAGAATGGTTCACAGGAACGGTCCTTAATTGACTCAATCTCAATCCACATACCCACATGCACGGGCAGGGTGTCGGTGTCGTCGGCGAGGAGCGGGGAGGCCCTGGGCAGTGGCAATTGCTCGCTGGAGTAGACGATGCTGGCGGAGGGAAAAATTGGCTCGGGGGGTTCCAGTGCTCTGGTGCTCGAATTGAGAGGCGAGGGAGAGGCGGTTTGAATAGAGGGTGCTCGGGGTGTGCCTTTTATAGGTGGGGAGCGGGGGTAACGGCCGCGCACAAATCGCCGGCGTTGAAACGGGCGGGGAGGTAAATGCAACAGTGTAAACGGGCGTAATTGAGGGTAATTATGCCCGAAACGGACGTGGTGTAATAGGGGGTTTAATTTCCCATTGGCGCGGAAGGGCAATCGGGAAGGAAACTGAAGCATTAAAAGCTTTGGTTTGGGCATCAATGGCGGCAGCGGGCGGTGATCACGCAGGGAAGAAAGGAAAGGGGGCGGGGACGACGGATCCGACAGGTGAGGCCCGCCTGTCTGTGAGAGAGGAAGAAAGGAAAGAGGGAGAGCGGGCGTTCGAATTTTCGACAGGTGGCAGGGGAGATGATCGGGGCCGCTAGATCAGGGTGAAACGGTAAGTGAAAGCGGGCGGGTGTGATTCAATCCGGCAACGGAGGTTGAATCGGGGCCGTTCGGGTGAGGGCCGAAGGGGTAAGTGACGGTGAGCGGATGAGATTGGGTACGGCAACGGGGGACGGTTCAGATTAGACCACCCGTCGATCGGGGGAAAAGGGGAAAGCGGCGAAGCGGTAAGTGACGACGGGCGGCTGGGATCAGACCAGGGGAGGGCTGGTCGGTGCGATGGGCGACAGGTGTCGGCCGGAGAGGAGGGTAAGGCGGGGCGAAGGGGTAAGCTAGGACGGGCGGCCGAGATTAAGTTTGGTGGTGGGGAAGGGCTTCGATGCCTAACACGTGGCAGCCTAAGAGGGTTTTCGGATTTATTTTCTTTGAAGGATTTTCAGGAATGATTTAAGAGGCTTTAAAATACTCAGAAAAATACCAAATAAAATTTGAAAATTCCAGAAAAATTCAGAGAATCATCTGGAACTATTTTAGACTTAATAAAAATATTTTCAACCCATTTTGATATTTATATTTTGTAAAAACTCAATTCTAACTCAAAAAGGAGAGTTTTAAATCTTTTATAAATTCCTGAATTTTAATATAATTACAGATTTGACTTAGGACAATGAGATGCATTTATTTTGACCTTCTTAAAATAAAATACTTTTATTTTGGCTTTCATAAAAAGAAAATTTTAATTTTCTCATTTCAGGGTTTGGAATAAATTCAGAAAAATCCAATAAATTCCAGAAAACACTTTAAAAAGGAAATAAGATTTTTGGGATGTTACAGACAGGTATTGTATCTATTGATTCTTTTGATGCATGTGTTCTTTTTGATTCGGGTGCTAGTTTCTCTTTTGTCTTGGAGGTTTTCATTGGTCAGGCAGGTCTCACTGTGTAGATGATTGGGAGGGCAGCGGTTGTTAGCTCTCCTAGTGGGTTTATCTCTAGTTCTTGAGTTTGTTCAGGTTGTGTACGGTGGTTCTTGTAGATGAGGAGTTCGTTGCGAATCTAGTGATTATTCCTTTGGAGCCTTTCAATGTGATTCTTGTCATGTGAAGGATTGGAAATGGCAACAGAGGGGGGGGGGGGTGAATAGTGCCTTCAAAAATAGCCCTGAAGTACCCACAACTTTTCCTCTCCGATAGTTATAGAAACTATGAAGGAGGAGAACCAAATACTATTTGAAGAAATAGCAATCAGACCAGAGAAGCAAGAACCGATAAAAAACAAACAAACAAAAAAAAATAGCTGTAACTGACAACTTAAAATTGACAGCTTGCTGGCTAAAAAATGAGCATGGAGCTGCTACCACAAGTAGTCCATACTACTGCCTAAAAACAGATGCTAGCTGACCAAAAAACAGAGAAAATTGACTGAAATTAACATCCCAAAAAGAGGACAGATTGCTGTCCAAAACTACAGCCAATTAAAAGCTGAAAAGCACAGGAGAAAATAGAAAAAATAGCAGACTGAAAAAGGCTAAAGCTGCAGATTAAAAACAGCAAAGAGCACCTAACACCACTCTCTCTATTGAACTGAACGAATTTACTGCAGACCAGGAATTGAACCAACTGAAACTACAGCATGTTAACTCAGGAAAGACAGCGGCAGCAATGACTGCAAAATAGATCAAAAGTCAAGAAGGTGCTGCTGTAAAGAACAAGGAACAGGGTGCTGGCCGAAAGAAATAAGGGAAGAAACAGCAACAAACAAAAAGGCACACTGTTGCCAACAAACAGAGAGAGCGCAGGGAGCAGAGAAGATCAACTGGGCAAGAAAAAGAGAACTGAAAATCATAAAGAATAGTAGTCAAAAACTTACTGAAAAACTGCAGAAAACCGAAGCTAAATAGGTGAATGCTCTTAGGGAAAGCTAGCCAACTGGCTTTGATAGAAATACCTAGATCTGAGGCAAAGAAATCTACAGTTAACATAAAATTTCAGAGAACCAACAAAGATTGGAAAGCTTGCTCTCGGGATGAATTAGCCAAAAAGCTTTGGAGTAAATCCCAGTTCAAAGCAAGATAAAATCTGCAATTACTCAACCAAACCAAACTCCACCACGAGAAGAATGCAAAGATCAATCAATTTGCTTATGGAAATTAACCGACCAAATGATCTTGAAACAAATTTCCACCACAAGCACGAACAAAGATTACTCTTCCCAAGAACTGAAAAACAAAGCACAAGAAGGCCAAAACAACTCAAACAAAAGATTTCATAGCTTGAGACAAAGAGAGATGAATGATTATATATGAGAAATGATTACATCAACTCATCCCAATTCACAACTCAAGAACACTCAAAAGGAAAGAACACAAATGCTGCCCTAAACACCCATACAACTCAAGTGCACATGGAGAGACACATATGAAACCCTAACTCCCTCTCTCCCACTCTCCCACTAGAGAGCACCTCTATTTATAGCCTCTACTAATGGGTTTACAAGCCACTTTACCCATTAGGTCACAACAACTCATAGCACTTTATCCATTATCCCCTAACCAAATCCACTTCCTTTTGTGCAGCCCTGCGCATTTACCAAAATACCACTCCTGCACATTCCGGGAAGTTTCCTCCTTTCTTGCTGTCCAAGCTTTGCGCAACCACTTCAAGTCCTCGCCGTCTTCGACTCATCCGACCACTCTGACCTTAGCACCTCCTGTGCCTAGTCCGGTCACCTCGTGTCTCGCCACGACTCCGTCTTAAAGTCCTATAGCCATCACAAACAAGAAAATACATCACATAGCACCGCACAAATATTATAATTAAAAATTAGCATCCGTAAATAGCACAAAATGCTCGAAATAAACTCAAACTTTTCAGAACACGAGTCAATTACTCATCACACACACGGGGTTACCTCCACATGGTCTCTCAATCTCCCCCTTGATGAGTATATTTACAAACACAGAAAAAGCATAAAGTTGAGTTTGAGAGTCAAACATGGTTTAAAATAAGAATAAGGAAACTCAAGACCATGTCGACAAAAGAGAAAACTGGAGCAGAAATTGAAAAAGCAAAATTTTCTAGCAAAGCTCCAGAAGGCTTTTTCTCCAAAATTCTCCCCCTTTTGGCAAAAAAATCATCAAGATGCAAATGAATGTATTTTATTTATTTTAAACAATCGGAGCCATGAAGATTATCCAAAATGACCTTATGAGTATTACACCAAACCATAACACATAAGAATACTATCAAGATCATGATGATTGATGTATAGAGAAGCTAAACCAAATAAGTCATATTCTGAGAATTTAGCCAATTTTCTTAACATGTCAAGTCGACCAAAATTATAGTCTAGCTAAAGGTATCCAAGGATGATGCAAGCCATGTCAATAATCTAAGTGAAACTAAGAAGCTAGTATTGAGCCAGTTTAGAGTGCTACAATTTTAAGAATGAATCATTTGATTAAGTACTTGGTCTTTTTGTAAATAAGCAAATTTAGCACAATTGACATTTTCTGAAAATCATTTTTGGCTTTATCTTAGCAAAGCAAGTCCTGGACTAGGAGCCATCCACAACTGCCTTCTAAGCTTCAACCATTTTCACAAAGTTTATTTTCTTAGCCATGTGCTAGATCTCAAGCCCTATGCGATCACTCCAAGCGTGAAGTTTAAGAAGGTAATCTTGGTCAACCAAAACTTCCCCTGAGTTCATGTCTAGTGCAATGGCAAGCAGTCTCATGAGAAAGAATTGGTGAGATCAGTTTTTTCGCACAAAAGAGATCATTTTGCTTTTGCAGAATGCAGTTCTTAGACCAAGACGTTAAAGATAAGTCATGCTTTATAAAGGAACTAGCATAGCTCAATCTAAAACTCAATAGAGATTCAAGACTCAACTAGCCTATTTGACATGGCATGAATCATAAGAGGATAACTGAAGACAGACTAGTCTCAAGAGCTACCATGACATGAATTAATTCAAGTTGTGCAATTTTTAATCAACTTATCATGGTAAAGACTAGATTACACATATAAAGTCATGATAAATCTAGCAATTTTAGCATAGATCATGGCAAGATGTAAAGCAGGTGTTTCATGTCATAAACGGATAATAATAAAGGCTCTATGTAGTTATATTACAATGCAGAATGTTAGAATGCAAGAGAATCCAGCTCCCCCTCAACATATGATGCACTTTTAGTTCAAGTTGAGTTATGACCAAATTAAAATCTAACAAACCCAAATGAACTCCCCTGAACCAAAGCAATAAAAACGTCAAGCTGGCAAGAAAATCAGAAAAGATAGTCCTTAAAGCATAGACAAGATATAGAGGATAATATGGCTTAGACTGACTCTCATCTACCCCATATGACTCTAGGACTATCAGCTGGTCTTCTAACTTACTAGGGATTAACACGTTCCCTGTCTACCTAAGGGTGGCCCAACCCTTGCTAGACCTATAAGAAGTGAGTAAACTCAACCTAGTGAGAAGTGAGACAGCTAATAAGCAGCATCCTAGAATCACAAGATGAGAGAAAGAAATCTAAGCAACTAGACGAGAAAACCACTCTAATCTATGCTAGAAGGACTAACCCAAATGTACCCTTATGCAATGTAATAAAGAGAAACAGAAACATATTAACATGATAAAGCATAAAGCACAAAACCTCCCCTCACAACAATCCATACGGACAGACCACCCCAAGCTCTCTCCGCAAGACTGAAAACCTAGTGCTATCCAAAGGTTTGGTAAAGATATCAGCCAACTGGTGGTCACTTTCCACAAACTGGAGCACTATGTTACCCTTCTCCACATGGTCTCTAAGAAAGTGATATCTGATATCAATTTGCTTGGTCCGAGAGTGCTGCACTGGGTTCTTAGCAATGTTAATAGCAGAAGTGTTATCACAAAAGAGTGGAACACTGTCTATAACTAACCCAAAGTCCCGTAGGGTCGAAGCCATCCAAAGTATCTGGCTGCAGCAACTGGCAGCAGCAACATTCTCGGCCTCTGCGGTGGACTTTGCAACACTGGACTGCTTCTTAGATGACCAAGAAACAAGAGAAGTACCAATGAATTGTCAGGTGCCAGAAGTGCTCTTCCTATATATTCTACAGCCAGCAAAGTCTACGTTCGAGTAGGCTCTGAGGGAAAGACAGGAAGAGGAAGAGTACCAAATACTATAGTCAATAGTAGCTCGAAGGTATCGAAGGATGCGCTTCACCACCTAGCGGTGGGATACGCGAGGAGAAGTCTGAAATCGAACACATAGACACACAGAGAAGTGTATATCCGATCTCGAGGCAGTGAGGTACAAGAGAGAGCCAATCATACTTCTGTACTCTTTTTGATCAACTAGCTCGCCATCCCCATCTGGATCGAGTGAAGCTGATGATGCCATCGGAGTTGACACTGTCTTGCCATCACTCATGTCAAAGCGCTTCAGGAGGTCTTGAGTGTACTTACCCTGATGCAAGAAGGTACCCTCCCGAGTCTGCTTGATCTGGAATCCAAAGAAGAAACTCAACTCGTCCATCATGCTCATCTCAAACTCGGTGCTCATGACATTCGAGAACTGGGAAACAAGAGCATGAGAGGAGCCACCAAAGATGATGTCATCCACATAAATCTAGACGAGTAGAAGGTCATTTCTATGCCTACAAATGAACAAGGTCTTGTCTACCTTACCCATCTTAAACCTATGACTCAACAGATAGGACTTAAGCCTCTCATACGAAGCTCTAGGGGCTTGCTTAAGTCCATACAAGGCTTTGAAAAGCTTGTAGACATGGTTTAGGTATTTGGGGTTCTCGAAACCTGGAGGCTGCCTAACATAGACCTCTTCCTCAATATACCCATTGAGGAAGGCACTCTTGACATCCATCTGGTAAAGCTTGAAGCCCTTAGACGCCGCGAAACTGAGAGACCATGTGGAGGTGTCCCCATGTTTGTGATGAGTAATTGATGATTATTTTAGTGAGTTTGAGTTTGTTTTGGGTATTCGAGGGTTAAGTACATTCACTCGTGCTAATCTTGTTTATACTATTTCGTGCGGTGCTATGTGATGGTTTGCTTGTCTGTGTGACTGCAGGACTTCGGAGCTAGGTCATGGTGAGGCGTGGAGGACCAAGACAAGGCACAGGAGGTGTCAAGGTCCAGACGGTAAAGGATGCCGAAGATGATCGAGGCTACTGAAGTGGTTGCAAGCCGGGAGATGAGGAACCGGAGCTACCCGTGACGAACACGACGGGCGATGACAAGTGGATCAGGACTAGGCTCAGGGAGGAGCCAAAGGTCCAGACGGTCAAGGTACCGGATGTGGAAGCTTCCGGAAAAATGCTTGAGGGCATTTTGGTAATTTGGCTCAAGCAAATGAGACGAGTGGAATTGAGGTTTCCCTCCATTTTGTCCTGAGTGTTGACCTTTGCCTCATATGGGTGTGAGGAGAGGGAGTGGAATCAGGATGCCACTTCTTGATTTGCTGTTGGGAGAAGGGAAGCAAGAAGCGTTCCTTTTTGTGTCTCCTGTGTGAGCAGTAGCAAGAGTGTGAGCAAGGGTCCAGAGTGTTTAGCTTGAGCTAGTGCGTGTGTGCTCTAAGCTCAGGTGGGTGAGTCTCCTGCGTGTGTGCCTCCAGAGTATATTCTTGTGTTTGGGAGAGGGAGAGAATGAATTGAGAATCCATGTAATCATTCCTCGTGTTTTAATGTCCATGCGTATCGGGACTCCTCTGTATTCTTTCATGGTTCTGAATCAATATGAAATGAATTGAGTTTGAGCCTTTCCCTTCGTGTGCTTGTTCTATGCTTCAGTTGTGTTCTTTGTTATTATCAGTTCTTGTGGCTTAGAAGAGGAATTCTTGATGGATTAATTGCAAAATGGTTTGCTCTGTGAGGGAATCAGCTTCAAGGCCTATTGGCCAACCCTTTTCCCAAGAGCAAAAGAACTTGAATGCAGATTTCTTCCAAGAACTTATCTAGCTCATATCCTCTGTTTTGCAAAAGTTAGGGTTAGAAGGCAGGGCAACCATGAATCCTTGGTTTCTTGTGTAAATGTCTATTCTAGGGTTGTGGTTATGTGTTATGAGATCCTTCTCAGCTAAAATCTTAAGTCTCATAGCAAATAGACATGAGAAACTCAAGTAATTTGGTTTCTATGTCTTTCTTGGTTCAGATTTTCAGATTTCTGCTCAGATTTAGGTTCCCTGTTCTTTAGTTTGTATTGTCTTGTTTCTTGGATCTGAGCTGCTATTTAGGTCAAGGTTCAGCTGAATTGACTCAAAAGAAACAGCAAGAATTCATCAAATACTCAGTTTTCAGGTTCTCAGCAGTACGTAATGGCATTGCTTCTTTTTCTTCGGTCTGCAGTTTTGGTCTGCAAAACTGCATTCAGCTGAACCCTGTGATCTGTTTTCAGTCTTCGAAAATCTGCAGCCTCAATTCAATTTTCAGCACATATTCACTGCAGTTTTCAGCACTCTTTTCTGCTGTTTTTAGCACCTAATCACTGCAGTTTTCAGCACTTAATCACTGCAGTTTTCAGCACATTTTCACTGCAGTTTTCAGCACTTCTTTCTTGCTGTTTTCAGCCCTTGCAGCTTGCTGTTTTCGGTAGTTTTTTTCTGCAGATTAGGCACCTTCTTCAGTGCAGTTTTCAGCTCGCAGCGATTTCAGTCCCCTTGGCTGTCAGTCTTCAATCTGCTGTGTTATGTCTTTTTGTCAAGCTATTATCAGCTTAATTCTTCCTTAGCAGCAACCGAACTCTCTGCAATTTCTGCAGCATGTGCACCTAATTCAGTTCGGTTTTTCAGCAAGTATTCACTGTTTACTGTTTGGTGTGTAGTCTGCATTACGGCCAGCAATTCTCTTCTCCGTAGTTGGCTCTTTTCAGTCAATTGTCCTGCTCGTTTTCAGCAGCCATGTGGTTCCAGATTTCAGCCTGCAGTGGGCAAAGTTTTCAGCCTGGAAATCTTTGGGCCAGCATATTTCTTGTCTGCAGTCCGTTCAGCAGTTCTTGCTCTTTTGCCAGTGCTATTTGATATATGATTTCTTTGAGGCATATGTGAAATCTCCAAGATTCACAAGTGTGTTTTTCTTAGCAGTATTCATTGATCTAGTTGTGCCTCTTCTGTGAGTTTCATTGGTAAATCAGCAAAATTGTCTTCGACTTCGTTTGAGCAAATTAATTCTCTCTTCATAGCTACTATAGTTATCGAAGAAGAGGAAGATTGTGTGGATACTTTGGGGGCAAATTTTTAAAGGCACCATTCACCCCCCCTCTGTTGCTATTTCGGATCCTATAGAAAGCAAGCAAGATTCTAATGGCTTCTAGCCTAGCTACAGGGGCAAAGGTCTCCTCAAAATCTAAACCCTTAACCTGGGAGAAACCTTAAGCTACCAATCTAGCCTTGTTTCGAATGACTACCCCATCCTCACTCTGCTTGTTTTTGAACACCCACTTGGTACCTATGACATTATGACCTCTAGGGGGCTTGACAAGCGATCAGACCATGTTTCTCTCAAAATTTTTCAACTCTTCATGCATGGCATTGACCGAAGACTCATAAAAAAGAACATGACTAACATCCTTGGGCTCGAACGAGGCAACGAAGGCAGAGTGGAGACAGAAGTGAGACATGCCAGATTTTGAGCGTGTGACACGCTCAAAGAGATCTCCAATTATCTGTTCTGAAGGATGATGTTCTTGAATTTTATGGGGAGGTCCTTGATAAGAAGAAGAATAAGTGGCCTGTAACATCCCAAAAATTTTATTTCCCTTGTTAAAGTATTTTCTGAAATTTATTGGATTTTTCTGGATTTTATTCCAAGCCTTGAAAAGTGAAAATTTAAAATTGCCATTTCATAAAAGCCAAAATGAAAGTATTTCATTTTACAAAGGTAAAGATAATTGCATTTCATTTTCCTAAAGTCAAATATGTAATTATAATAATTTTTAGGAATTTGCAAAGATTTAAAACCCTCCCTTTAAAGTCAATTTGTGTTTTTGTAAAATCCAATTCTCAAAATGGGTTGAAAATATTTTTATTAAGTCTAAAATAGTTCCAGATGACTCTCTGAATTTTTCTGGAATTTTTAAAATTTATTTGGTATTTTTTTCGAGTATTTTAAAGCCTCGAAACCTTTTCTGAAAATCAAAAAGAAATTAAAATCCAAAACTCCTTCCCGGCCGCCAAGTGTCAGCCATCGGGCAGATCTACGCCGCCGGGTTTAATCCGAGCCGTCCGTTCTCACTTAAACCCCTTCACCCGCCTTCCCTCTCTCCCTGACCGACATCTATCGCGCATCGGACTGGCCACCTCCCTCCCCGATCAAATCCCAGCCGCTCCTCGTAACTTACCGTTTCATCCGCCTCCTCTCTCCCTCGGGCTGACGAGTGGCTCAATCGAGGCCGTCTGCTATTGCCGGTTTAAATCTCAGTCGTTACCTGTCACTTAAGACACTCGAACGACTCAGATTTAATACCCTTTGCCGAATTTCATCCCAACCGTCCCTAATCACTTACCCCTTCGCACAGCACCCTACGGCCCTGATTTCGTTGGATTGCCACCTGGCTTCATCTAAGACGTCGCCTCGCCTCTTTCCTTTTAGTCCCTCTCGCTGACTGGTGGGACCCCCTCGTCAGATTCGTCGTCCCCGCTCCCTTCTTCCCCGCGCGATCGTCGCCGCCGCTACCGCCATTAACGCCCGAAATCGAAGCTTTGAAAGCTTCGGTTTCCATCCACCTCTCCCGCCCACGCTAGCACCCAATTACTCCCCCGTAATCACCGCGTCTGTTTCAGGCATTATCTCCTCGTTTAAAACCCCGCTCGCCGTCGCATTAACCCTCCTCGGCCGTTTCAAGTCTAGCAAGTTGTGCGCGCCCGTTACCTCCCCTCCCCGCCTTTAAAAGACACACCCTGAGCACCCTCTACTCACACCGCCTCTCCCTTGCCTCTCAATTTGAGCTCCAGAGCCCGCAGCACCTCCCTGTGCTCGTTTCCCTCTCCGCGGCTTCGTCGACTCCGGCGAGCAATTCCCGCCACCCCGAGCCTTCCCGTGCCACACCGCCGTCACTCCGAGCTTCAGTGGATCCGTGCGCACCTCCTCCACCTCTCCCCCGAGCCCCTACGCCACCGGAGCACCTTCGTCGCCGTCGACCCCTCCTCCGGCCGCCGCCTCTCTCCGCCGACTCGACGCTCTGGCCATCCTCAGGTCCCGTAGAAGGTATCCCTGCATTCCCCGTGATCCCCTCCACCTTTTTGTGCCGTCGGCCAGCACCACCGCCCGTCGGAACGCCAGCGACCATCGGTCCCCGTGCGCCACCACCGGCTGCCCACGTCAGCAGTCGGGCCGAGCTAGCAGCCGACGTGGCTGCCACACAGGCGCCATGTGCGCCCCAGGCCGCCCACGCTAGCACCACCTCGCGCCCCCGTCAGCCGCATGCCACCTCAGCACAGTCCAGTCCGTGGACTCAGTCCACCGTAGACCGGGCCCACATGTCAGCCTCTCTCCGAATTTAATAACCCCAGGGCTGATGTTGGCTGACGTCATAAAACCCGATTTTCCTGTTTAAAAATAATTCGGCCGAATTGAAATTGATGTGCTGACGTCATAACCCTTTGTTTCCTTTAGAAAAATAATTCATACTGACGTCATAAATACTTTTCAGTTTAAAATTAATTCCAGAAAATGGGTATTTTTCTTTTTAATTGTATTAAAACTTTGGAGGGTATAACTTCTTCATTTTAACTCCAAATTGACCCGTTCAAATTTCTAAATTTTTCTAAAATCATGAACTTTCCAATTTTGGCATCCTTTTGAATTTTATTTGAATTTTCATTTTGAATTTGAATCTTCGCGTTATATTTCGACGAGTCCGGAGAATTCGATTTCGACGATGATTCGCAGCAGCACTTCGATCAAAGCAAGTCACACCCTTGACCATGTTGACCCTACTATTTTAAATTTAATTATGTTGATTTACTATATATGCATGCGTACTTTTACGCAAACATAATTTAAATCCAGTTTAAATTTTAGTTATGCCCATGATCCTTTGATTATAGCCAATTTGAATATCGAATCCTTATACCTTGTCACCCTAGCTAAAAACTAGTTGGTACCTTATTATTAACTAGAAAATTTATAGAATGGCTTAGCCTAGCTTAGTATGATTTTAGGTGGGATTAACTGTTTCACATGAAATGACAGTCTTTATAAATGAATTCTTGACTTCGGTGAGTTAAGGATAGTTTATGGAAATAATTTAAAAATGAAAATAGAAAATTATGATTTGGACTTAGGCTATCGGTTAGGTGGTGGGTGCCGGCATGCCTCGTGTTTGGTGACACCTGGTTGATTGTCGTGCATGAAGTTATGTGAATTGAGCCTAAGTCGAATTAAGGACCGTTTTTGTGAATCATTTTACGAAGTCACTTCGTACTACCACAAGTCCGGTATGGGACGGACCTGGCTAAGTAACCTGTGAAGTTCCAAGTATGGTTTCGCTATAGGCTGAATGTGAGCGTGGCATAGGCCGCGAGAAGTCTCACAAGGCACTAGAGGGGGCTCCAACTCGTGGATTCAAGTTGTGGTGAAACCTTAGTGGCGGCGTAACTATTTTGGATATGGATCATTAGAATAGCCTTGTCATGAACTCTCCGCCGCATACCTAAGGTAGTGTGTTTATCGCGTGGCTTAAGTGAGAGGGAATGTCTTGTGGGTAAAGTTGTACACCTCTACAGAGTAATAATCTATCCTGGATAGCCGTGTCCACGGTCATAAACATGCTGAGTAGAGTCTTCACAGATTAGACTTGGACTTTATAAAATTGGTTTTACGGATAAAAATGATGGTTTGGAAAATGGTCCAGGTGGGACTCCCATGGTTAGATTAGCGTAGGTTGGAGCCTACACTAACGATATTACTTTGTTAAATCTTGTTTCATATGTTATATTAAAATTTAGCTTTTCATACTTACGTTGTCGTATTTAAAATTCAGTACTGCTTTGTACACATTTACCCTATTAAGCCTTCCTTGAAATCCATTATGCCTGCATCACTCTGTTATATCTCCCGGTGTGACTTGTGGAGTACTTTAAAGTACTAACCTTGCTAAAATCTGTTGCCAGACTTCGACGGCAACTACGACGGTGAGGACTACTTCAGCGAATAGGACGCGTCTTACAATCATTCGCCTGTGGGAGGCTGGATGGGCTGCGCTGCTACCTTTATTACTTTCCACTGCTTTTATTTTCAGTTGGCCTTGTGTCACTTTATTGTAAGACTGGGTCATATGGACGTAAATTTTGCTTAATATAATTGTGGTGATTTTGCATAATATACATCACTATTTACCCTGTGTGCACTAGCTTTTCCTGAGATAGTGCAATTTACACAGAGGGACTTCGATTGTTGCTCCGGGTCCCGACAGAGATGGTATCAAAGCAAAAATGACCCTAAGGCGTGACCTAGATAGGGACCAACCTTAAGGATATATTTTAAGAAATAGTTTTAAAATCATTCTCTCCTTCGCTCAGTCTCATATCAAAACTGTTTACTAATTTCTTTCCCCATTTCAAACTTGTAGATTGAGCAACCCAACCGCGTAACGAATGGAGCCCTAGCCAGAGACCTCGCAGACTGCCTCTATAGCCTCATGCGAGAGTTGGGCATCCGACCCCGTCCCCTTTAGCAGGGTTACCTGGAACTGTTTGGAGATCGCACATGCTGGAGGGTCAAAGTGAGGATCTTCGCCAACTTTGCTGACCACGCTGCCATCCACACCTTCGACGCCCCCTACCCGCGGGAGACCTTCCTCGCCGGGGTTGAAGATGCAGCCCGCGAAGCTATCCGCCAACTAAGGAACCGTTACACACTGGATCTGCAGCGGACCAATTTTCGCTACTACCCCATCCGAGTCCCGGTCAACTTCGCCAGTGAGTTCGCGACCATGGAGTACGAGAGTAAACCTCATCTCGTCCAGCAGGTGGAGTTCACCAAGGCCATGGATTCTATGTACCAGGCCGCTCTGGACGAACTGCACACCACGGCACAGGGACTCCATGCCGCGGAGGAAGAACTAGCCAATTACCGTGCCGATGATGAGGACTTCACTACCTCAGAGCCACCCCCGAAGAGATTTAAGCATAGCACCAGCGTTTAGGGAGCCCGGAGTCGTAGACTCAAAGCATTATCCGCGAGATGTAGTCCTTTGTTAACAGCCATGAGACTATTATAATAAAATAAATGAAGTTTTTATTGGCTCTTAATTGCAGTTTCTTCATTGCTTTTTGTGTGTTCTTGTTTGTGGGATTGTTGCAAGAAACTTCTCCTTTAGTCCTCTCTCTTTCCTCTAAATCTGGAAGCTTCGAAAGATGGTGAACACGAGGAGGAACCCCAGCGACCATGCCAACCCCGGAGCTCAGGGAAGCCAGTCTGCCCCCATTCCCTCGCCTCCGCCAGCAGCAGGGCCGGATTGGGCTCAGTTGATGGCCAACCAGAACCAGTTGATTCAGCTGCTAGCTCAGACCATCAACAACCCCGCTCCTCAAGCTCATCACCAGCCTACCCAAGCCCCTCCCAATCGGCTTTCAGAGTTCCTAAGGATCAAGCCACCAACTTTTGCCGGCAGTACCGAACCCATGGACGCCACGACTGGCTAAGGTAGATCGGCAAGAAGCTGGACATCTTGCAGTGCACTGATCGGGAGCGAGTCCTGTTCACTTCTCATCAGTTGAACGGACCCACGTCCGAATGGTGGGACACTTTCATAGCCTCGCATGCCAATCCTCAGGCTGTGACATGGGATGAGTTTGTGCGGAGCTTCCGCAAAGCTCACATCCCCACTAGTACAATGACTCTGAAGAAGAAGGAGTTCCGAGCCCTTCGCCAAGGAAACCGTACAGTAAATAAGTATGTGTAAAAGTTTAACCAGCTGGCACGTTATGCGCCAGAAGATGTGGCCTCCGATGAAGCCAAGCAAGAAAGGTTCATGGAGGGCCTAAATGACAACATATCAGTACAGCTGATATCGGGTGACTACGCTGACTTCCACCAGCTAGTCAGCAAGGCCATCCGTCAGGAGGGCAAACATGTGGAGATGGAGAGCCGGAAAAGAAGAATGGCAGATCAGAGAAGTAACTCTAGAAGTTCCCACAAGGTTCACAGCACTCCCCCCGCACGCGAACAAGTTCAGACCTCAAGGCAGCAGCTTCAAGACTCAGCCGGGCAAGTTCAAGCTGTTAGCCAGCCGCCCGCCGTTCCAAGCCAGCCGCCAGAAGTTCCAGACCACCCGCACTCCAACTGCCGATGGCCAAGTTCAGGAAAGCAGTCCCCCTTCGGACGGAGTGACTGTTACATCCCAAAATTTTTACACCTTTATGAAAACCATTTCTGGAATTTATTAAATTTTTCCTAGAGTTTATTACAAAGTCCTGATTTGAGAAAAATTAAAAACATTAATTTATAAAAGCCAAAAATGAATTTATTGCATTACTGAAAGTTAAAACAAAGGTAATTCAGCTTCCTAAAGTCAAATATGAAATTACATTAATTTTCAGGATTTTATAAAGATTTAAAACTACCCTTTTAAAACCAAATTGTGCTTTTGCAAAATATAAATATCAATTTGGGTGGAAAATATTTTTATTAAGTCTCAATTAGTCCCAGAAGGTTCTCTGAGTTTTTCTAGAATTTTCAAAATTTATTTGGTATTTTTCTGAGCTTTTTAAAGCCTTCAACTCATTTCTGAAATTCAAAAAGAAAATAAAACCCAAAAACCCTCCCCGGTCGCCAAGTGTCAAGCATCGGATCAACCCGCGCCGCCAGTTTCTTTCCCAGCCGTCCGATCACACTTACCTCTTCGTCCCGCCTTCCCTCTCTCCGCACGCGACACATGTCGCGTATCTCACCGTCCGCTCCCACGCCCGGTTCAATCTCCACCGCCCGCACCAACTTACCGCTTCGCCGCTTCGTTCTTTCCTCCGATCGGCACGTGGCCTCATCCGAGCCGTTCCCTATTGCCGTACTTAATCGCAGCCGCCCCCTCCCACTTAAGCACCGATCGGTCCCGATTTGATCTTCGTTGTCGGATCGAATCTCGGCCGTCCCCGTTCACTTACTCCTGCGCAGCACGCCAGCGGTCCCGATCTCCTCCCCGTGCCACCTGTCGAGCATCCGACCGTTCCCCTCGTTCTTTCCTTTTCTCTCCTCTCACTGACCGGTGGGCCCTACCAGTCGGACCCGTCTTCCCCGCACCCTTTCCTTTCTTCCTCGCGCGATCGCCGCCCGCTGCCGCCATTAAAAGCCGAAACCGAAGCTTTGATTACTTCGGTTTCCTTCCCGTTCACTCCCCCGCGCCAATGGCATATTAAGCCCCCGCCTCCGCCGCGTCCGTTTCGGGCATAAAGACGCACGTTACGCCTCTCCTCGCCGTCGCATTCATCCTCCCCCACCATTTTAGCCCCGGCGAACTTCGCGCGGCCGTTACACCTCTCCCCAGCCTATAAAACCCGCACCCCGAGGTTCCCCTCCTCACACCGCCTCCCCCTCACCCCTCAATTTGAGTCCCGGAGCCCGCAGCACCTCCCTGTGCTCGATTCCCCCTCCGCGGCTCCGACATCTCCGGCGAGGAATCGCCACCGCCATCGGCCACCCCGAGCCTCACCGACGCCACCCCGACCCTGCTCGTGCCTCGGCGATCCCCGGCGACCATCTCCCCGGGCACGTGCACCACCGGAGCCCCTCCGCCGCCGTAAAGCCCCTCTCCGACCGCCGCCCCTCTCCGCCGACCTTCCCCTCCGGTCACCCTCGGCCTCCGCGCAAGGTACCGATGCACTCCCCGCGTCCTCCTCTTCATTTCGGTACCCTCGGCCGGCGCCGCCGCTCACCGGAGCTCCGGCGACCATCGGGCCCCGAGCGCCGTCGCCGCCGGCCAGGCCACGTCAGCCGTCGAGCCGACCTGGTAGGTGCGTGGCAGCCAGGTGGCGGCCAGATCGGCGCCACGCCAGCGCCGCTTGGACGCCCTCCCCGCCACCTCGCGCGCGCTTGCCACGTCGGCATAAAGCCGTGACGTGGCAGCCACGTAGCGACCACGTGGTGCCAAGTGGCAGCCACGTGGAAGCCACGCCAGCGCCACCTCGCTCCCCGCACACCGCCTGCCACCTCACCCTTTCCTCGGGTCCGTGGACTCGGTCTACAGAACCTGGGCCCCACCTATCTAGAGTTAAGAACCTATCTAGATAGCCGTGTCCGCGGTCATGGGCATGCTGAGTAAAGTTGTCACAGATTAGACTTGGATTTTATAAACTTGGTTTTTGAGCAAACAAATGGCGTTCTTGGTTCTGGTCCGAGTGGATTCCCGTGGATAGGTTAGTGTGGGTCGGAGCCTATACTAACGATATTACTTGTTAAAAACAATGTTTCATATACTGTATTAAAAATTCAGCTCTTCGTCCTTACATTATTGTATTTAAATTCAAGTACGGCTTTTCGCACATTTGCCCTATTAAGCCTTCCTTTGAAATCCATTATGCATGCATCAACTCTGTTATAATTCCTGGTGTAACTTGCGTAAGCATTTACTTGCTTACATTGGGAGTACTCTCGTACTCACCTTGCTTAATCTGTTGCGGACTTGAGGCGACTACGACGGTGAGGACTACTTTGAGTAGGGCGCGTCTTCTGATCATTCGCGATGGGAAATTTGGATGGGCTGTTCTGCTACCTTTAATTGCTTTCCGCTGTTTTATTTCTTTCATTGGCCTTGTGCCCCTATATTGTAAAACTTGTCCTTGAGGCCGTATTTTGTCTTTTAATAATATATTCATTGGTGATTGTTGCATGATATACATCACTGTGAACCTTGTGTGCACTAGCTTTTCCTGGGATAGTGCGATTTACCTGAGAGGACTTGGAGTTGTTGTTCGGGTCCAGCGAAATGGTATCGAGCAATAATGACCCTAAGGCGTGACCTTAGCTAGAGACCAACCTTAAGAATATATTTTCATAAGAAATGCCCCTTTCAAAAACATCTCTTCCTTTGCTCAATCTCTTTGCCAAAACTGATTACTAACTCCTCTCCTCTTCCAAATTTTAGATGGAGCAACCCACCCGCGTCTCCCATGGAACCCTTGCCGGACTCTTCGCCGATGATCTGTACAACCTCATGCAAGAGCTCAACTTCCGCCCGTATCCCCTCTACCAAGGATATGTTGGCATGTCGGAGAGCGAGCGGCTGGAGGTGGAAGTGAAGATCTTCAAGGACTTTGCAGCCAACGGAGCCATTCACGTGTTTGACGCCCCCTACCTCGAGATACTTTCTTCGACGGAGTGCAAGATGCAGCCCGAGAAGCCATTCACCAGCTAAGGAACATCTACGCTCGGGACCTACAGCGTACGGACTTTCGCTACTTCCCCATGAAGACCCCTCTGTGGGCTGCCAGCGACTTCTCATCTACGGAGTATGAGAGCAACCCCCGTCTCATACGACAGGTGGAATTCACTAAGTCCATGGATCACATGTACCAGACCACCCTGGACGAGCTGCACACCGCACAGCAGAAGCTCCGCGCATGGGAAGAAAACTTGCCAAACTCCGTGCGGAAGATGTAGGCTCCACTGATTCCGGGCCTTTTCCGAGGAGACTCGAGCGCAGCGCTAGTGTCTAGACAACCCTGAGTCTTAGAACGCTATCCGTGAGCTGTAGTCCTTTGTTAACAACCACGAGACTATTATAATAAAATAAAAAGTTTTGTTTAGCCCTTATTCGTATTTTTCTTGCTCTTGTGTGTTATTTTGGGTGGGATTGTTACTAGAACCTTTCCTTTAGTTCTCTCTCTAAATCTGAAAGCTTCAATAGATGGTGAGCACAAGAAGAAACTCCAGCCTGGACAACACCAACCCGGAGCCAGGGGAAGCACCACGGCTCAATTCCCGCCTCCACCAAAGAAGTAGGACCGGATTGGGCACAATTGATGGCCAATCGAACCAGTTGATCGGTTTGTTAGCTCAGACTATCAACAATCCTCAAGCTCCTCACCAACCTGCCCAAGCACCTCCCAATCGTCTTTCGGAATTCCTAAGGATCAAGCCACCGACCTTCGCCGGCAGCCACGAACCAATGGGCGCGACGGTCGCTCAGTCGATTGGCAAGAAGGCTGGACATCTTTGCGGTTGCGATCGGGAGCGAGTCCTGTTCGCCTCCCATCAGCTGAATGGGCCAGCATCTCAATGGTGGGACACTTTCACCGCTTCGCACGCCAACCCGCAAACGGTGACGTGGAACAAGTTCGAGCAAAGCTTTCGTAAGGCTCACATCCCCACCGGCACCATGGCACTGAAAAAGAAGTTGTTCAGAGCCCTGCGCCAAGGAAGTCATACGGTCAATGAGTACGTGCAAAAGTTCAACCAACTGGCCCGCTATGCGCCAGAACATGTGGCTTCCGACGAGGCCAAGCAAGAAAGGTTCATGGAGGGCCTGAATGACAACATATCGATCTGGTGATCTCGGGTGACTATCTTGACTTCCACGGCTAGTCGAGAAGGCCATCGCGCGAGAGAACAAGCACATGGAAATGGAAACACGGAAGAAAAGAATGGCGGACGGAGGAACAACTCGGAGGTTCTTTCAAGAGTCGCACCACTCCCCCACACTCAAACAAGTTCAGACCCAGGCAAGAACTTCAAGAACGATCGAGCGAGTTCAAGTCCTCAACCAGCCGCCCACCGTTTCAGGCCAACCGCCAGCAGTTCCAAAGCAACCACACCCCAACAACGGTGGCAGTGCGGAAGAGCGATCCATGGCGGCGGATTAACTCACATTACTCTGGAAGGAACCAGGACACTTTGCCAAGGTGTGCCCCAAGAAGATTCAAGCGGCGGCAACTCCGAGAGCCTCGGAAGTCAAAACCAAGAGCGTGAAGCGCGGACCCGTCAAGGAGTGTGAACCACGTGGACGGTGAAGAAGCTCGGTCGCACCGGACGTCGTGCTGGGTATGTACCTTGTCAACTCAGTACCAGCATCAGTTCTTTTCGATTCCAGAGCATCACATTCATTCGTATCAAAAACTTTTGTGGATAAGCATGGGTTGGGCATGGTGACTCTTAGTAACCCCATGATAGTTCACTCCCCTGGGGCAGAAATGAGGGCAGGGACCTTGTGCCCCAAAGTGGAATTACTCATAGATGGGACCCGATTCCTAGCCGATCTTTTGGTTTTGGAATCGCAAGGATTAGATGTCATTCTCGGGATGGTAGTTGCCGAGAATCGAGTCAGATCGATTGCGCTACCAGATCCATCACCCTCACCAATGACCAAGGCATAGAAGTGATCTTCTCTCCCCAGATTCTGAAGGCAGAAGAATGTGCCCTCTTCCACCTCTAAGTCTTGGAAGAAGTGCCGATAGTGCAGGAATACCCAGATGTTTTTCCCGAGGAACTGCCAGGAATGCCGCCCGATAGGGAAATCGAGTTTGTGATTAACCTAGTCCCAGGCACCACCCCAATTTCCAAGAGACCATATCGGATGCCTGCTAACGAGTTAGCAGAATTGAAGAATCAGCTCAAGGAACTAGAAGACAAAGGATACATCCGACCCAGTTCGTCACCTTGGGGAGCGCCCGTCTTGTTCGTCAAGAAAAAGGATGAAAGTTTAAGGCTATGTGTGGACTACAGAGCACTCAACGATGTCACCATCAAGAATAAATACCCCCTCCCCAGGATCGATGACTTGTTCGATCAATTGAAAGGAGCCGGTGTCTTCTCCAAAATTGACCTGCGATCAGGATATCATCAGCTAAAGATTCGTGAAGAAGACATTCCCAAGACTGCCTTCTCCACCAGATATGGACATTATGAGATCACGGTCATGTCATTTGGACTGACCAATGCGCCAACCTATTTCATGAGTATGATGAACAGTGTATTCATGAAATACTTGGACAAGTTTGTAGTGATCTTCATCGACGACATCCTCATCTACTCCAAGAATGAAGAAGAGCATGAGCAGCATCTCAGAATCACCTTGGAGAAACTTCGAGAGCATCAACTCTTTGCCAAGTTCAGTAAATGTGAATTCTGGCTAAAAGAGGTTGCCTTCCTCGGACATATTGTGACAGCCGAAGGAATTGCTGTAGATCCTTCCAAGATAGAAGCAGTAATGGAATGGAAGCAACCGAAGTCTGTAACTGAAGTCAGGAGCTTCCTTGGACTTGCGGGTTATTACCACCGGTTCATAGCAGGGTTCTCTGAGCTAGCTAAGCCAATGATTCAGTTGTTGAAGAAGGAAAGGAAGTTCGAATGGACGAAGGCTTGTGAGCAAAGTTTTCAAACCCTCAAGACAAGACTGGTTTCAGCACCCGTGCTTGTTTTGCCGGACGTGCATAAAGGCTTTGAGGTTTTCTGCGATGCCTCTAGCCTAAGCTTAGGCTGTGTCCTGATGCAAGAGGGTAAAGTGGTAGCCTACGCATCGCGCCAACTCAAGTCCCATGAGTGCAATTACCCTACTCATGACTTGGAGTTAGCCGCAGTAGTGCACGCCTTAAAAATCTGGCGTCACTATCTTATCGGTAACCGTTGTGAAGTATACACGGACCATAAGAGCTTGAAGTACATCTTCACCCAGGCAGAACTCAACTTGAGGCAGCGAAGGTGGTTAGAGCTGATAAAAGACTATGACATTGGCATACATTATCATCCCGGAAAAGCTAATGTAGTAGCCGATGCCTTGAGCAGAAAGTCTTATGCAAATATGGTTATATCGGAAAAAGACCAGACCCGACTTCAGGAAGGAGTCGCCCGTCTAAGTCTAGACCCGATGGGACCAAGCACTCTCGCCACACTAGAAATACAACCTGACTTGCCTGATCAAATTAAGGAAGCTCAGAATGTGGACGAGGATATACAAGAAATCAAGAAGAATATGAGAGCAGGCAAAGCACGAGTTAGCGAAGATGAGCATGCGCGGTTTGGTTCGAGAACCGCATCTGTGTGCCGAATAACTAGGAAATCAAAACCCTGATTCCGAAGGAGGCTCATGACAACCCATACTCAATCCACCCAGGTCATACCAAGATGTACCAGGATCTGAGGGAAAGATATTGGTGGGTTAGTATGAAAAGGAAATCGCAGAGTTCATTGAAACTGCGACACATCAACGAGTCAAAGCTGAACATCGAGGCGGCGGGACTCTTGCAACCATGCCGATTCGAATGGAAGTGGGAAGAAATCGGTATGGATTTCATAACCGGACTCCCAAGGACACAATCGGGTTATGATTCAATGCAGGTGATCATAGACCGATTAACTAAAGTAGCTCACTTTATACGTCAAGACCACTTACTCGGGAGTAAGTTAGCGAAACTATACATGTCGGATTGTGTGCTGTATGGCGTTCCCAAGAAGATAGTGTCAGATCGAGGAAGTCAGTTCACTTCTCGATTCTGGCAGAAGTTGCACGAAGAATTAGGGAGTAAACTCAGCTTCAGTACCGCTTACCATCCTCAGACGGATGGTCAAACAGAGAGAGTTAATCAAGTACTCGAGGATATGCTAAGATCTTGTACTCTGGACTTTGGGAACAGCTGGGACCGTTCATTGCCCTATGCAGAGTTCTCTTACAATAATAGCTACCAAGCCAGTCTGCAAATGGCACCTTTCGAAGCCTTGTATGGTCGAAAGTGCAGTACACCCTTGCTCTGGGATCAGCAAGGAGAACCTCAAGAAGCTGGGCCAAATCTGCTGCAAGACGCAGAAGATCAAGTAAAGAATATCAGAGATAGACTGAAGATAGCCCAATCTCGACAGAAGAGCTATGCGGACAACCGTCGTTGAGACTTGACCTTCGAGGTTGGGGACTACGTCTATCTTAGAGTATCCCCACTCAGAGGTGTAAAAAGGTTTCAAGTTAGAGGAAAACTAGCACCACGATATGTGGGTTCTTTCAAGATTCGGAACCGAAGAGGTGTAGTCGCTTATCAGTTAGACTTGCCGCCAAGCATGTCAGGGGTGCACAATGTCTTTCATGTCTCACAGTTAAAGAAGTGCCTCCGGGTACCTACAGAACAAGCTGCATTGGAAACCTTGGACCTTCAGGATGACCTCACCTACATGGAGCAACCAATCAAGATTCTCGAGACAGTAGAATGTCAGACCAGAAGGAAGACCATCAGATTCTGTAAGGTTCAGTGGAGCAACCACACCGAACACGAAGCCACTTGGGAGCGAGAAGAAGATTTAAAGACCAGCCATCCCCATCTCTTTTGCTAGCCAGTGCAAATCTTGAGGGCGAGATTTCCTTTAAGGGGGGGTAGGTTTGTAACATCCCAAAATTTTGTTCCTTTATTAAAAATCAATTCTGCAATTTATTGGATTTTTCTGGAGTTATGTCAAAGTCCTGATTTGAGAAAAATTAAAAACTTTAGTTTATAAAAGCCAAAAATGAATTTATTGCATTACTGAAAGTTAAAACAAATGTAATTCAGCTTCCTAAAGTCAAATATGAAATTACATTAATTTTCCAGATTTTATGAAGAATTAAAACCTTCCCTTTTAAAATCAAATTGTGCTTTTGCAAAATATACTTGTCAAAATGAGTGGAAAATATTTTTATTAGGTCTAGAATAGCTCGAGATAGTTCTCTGAATTTTTCTGGATTTTTCAAAATTTATTTGGTATTTTTCTGAGTTTTCTAAAGCTTATTCGCATTTCTGGAAATCAAAAAGAAAACAAAATCCTGAAAACCCCCCCCGGCCGCCAGGTGTCAAGCATCGGAGCCATCACCGCCCGCCGGATCCTTTCCCCGCCGTCCGATTCAACTTACCCGTTCATCCGCCTTCCTCTCTCCGCGTGTGCGCGTGTCGCTATCGGACCGTCGCTCCCACGCCCGACTTAATCCTCGCCGCCCGTACCAACTTACCGCTTCGCCCGCTTCATTCTCCCCTCCGATCGGCATGTGGCCTCATCCGGGCCGTCCCCTATTGCCGTACCTCATCGCAGCTGCCCCCTCCCACTTAAGCACCGATCGGCCCCGATTTAATCTTCGTTGTCGGATCGAATCTCGGCCGTCCCCGTTCACTTACCCCTTCGCAACGCTCGGCGTCCGATCTATTCCACTCGCCACGCGTCGCGGATCAACCATCGCCTCCTCGCTCTTTCCTTTTCCTCTCTCATTGTTGTTGGGCCCGCCTGTCAGGCCCTTCGTCCCCGCCCCTTTCCTTTCTTCCTCGCGCGATCGCCGCCGCTGCCACCGCCATTGATTGAAAAACCGAAGCTTTGAAAGCTTCCGTTTCTTACCAATTCATTCCCCCAAATCACCGCAGATTCCAATTAACCCCTCCCCCCGATCCGTTGCAGGCATAAAGTCCCCCAATTACGCCCTCCTTCACCAGCGCATTCATCCCCCCCGTCCGTTTCAAAACCGGCGGGTCGTGCGCGGCCGTTACCCCCTCCCCGGCCTATAAAACCCGCACCCCGAGGTTTCTCTACCCACACCGCCACTCCCCGTGCTCCCAATTCGCAAAAACTAAGCCCGGAGCCCCCCATTCGCTCGTTTTGGTCCGTCGGCCTCCAGCAGCTCCGGCGAGCAATTGCCGCCGCCTCGGACTCCCCCGCGCCCCGCCAGCACCTCTCCGACGCTGCTTGTGCCCCGGCGGTCCTCGACGACCACTTCCCTGGGCACGTGCACCACCGGAGCTCCTCCGCCGCCGTGAAGCCCCTCTCCGACCGCCGCCCCTCTCCGCCGATTCTCCTCTCCGGTTACCCTCGGCCTCCGCGCAAGGTACTCATGCACTCCCCGCGTCCTCCTCTTCATTTCGGTACCCTCGGCCAGCGCCGCCGCTCACCAGAGCTCTGGCGACCATCGGGCCCCGAGCGCCGCCGCCGCCGGCGAGCGCGTCGACTCACCGGGCGAGTGGCAGCGCGCATGGCAGCCCGATGGTTGCGACGGGCGCCACGCCGGCGCCACCCGACGCCCTCCCGCCACCTCGCGCGCGCTTGCCGCGTCGGCGCATAAAGCGCGTGGCGTGGCGACCGCAGGCGACCACGTGGTGCCAAGTGGTAGCCACGTGGACGCCACGTCAGCGCCACCCCGCTCCCCGCGCGCACCGCCTGCCACCTCACCATTTTCTCGGGTCCATGGACCCAGTCCATTAAACCCGGGCCCACATGTCAGCCTCTGTCCGATTTTTAAAACCCCAGGGCTGACGTCATGCTGACGCATTAAACCTGATGTTTTAGTATGAAAATAATTCAGCCAAAAATCAAATTCTCTTGCTGACATCATAATCTGCATTTTTCTTTAGGAAAATAATTCGTCCTGACGTCATAAATCCTTTTTCGGTTTAAAAATAATCCAAAGAATACCCCTTTTTCTTTTAATTTTAATTAAAACTTTGGAAGGCTATAACTTTTGCATTTTAACTCCAAATTGACCCATTCAAATTTCTAAATTTTTCTAAAATCATAATCTATCCATTTCTGGAATAATTTTGAAATTTGGAAATTTATTTAAATTTTGTTTGAATATATTTTGTAATCCCAAGATTTAAATTTTAAATTAAAATTTCTAATTTCTTTTAAAAGCCTCAACCCCTTTCCAAGAATTGTTAGTCCACATCCAAAATTCAAAATTCTGTCTCCCAGTTTATTTTATAATTTTTGGAAGTTGTTTGGATTTCATTTGAATTTTGTTTTGAATTTTCTTTGAATTAGCTCTTTACGTTAGATTTCGACGATTCCGGAGACGCTAAGTTCGACGATTCCCCGCAGGGCTTCGATCAAGGCAATTTACACCTTTGACCATATTGAACCTAATATTTCAAATGAATTTATATTGTTTTACTGTATATGCATGCGTATCTTTACTCAATGCAATTCAAATTTGTTTTAAATTTAGTTATACCCATAATCCTTTGATTATAGCCCAATTGGAACCTCAAATTCCTATACCTTGTCACCCTAGCTAAAAACTAGTTAGTACTGTAGTATTGACTAGGAATTTCTGTAGTAATGCTTAGCCTGGCTTAGTATAACTTTAGGTGGGGTCAAATCGTTCTCATGAAATGACGATTTAAAATTGAGTTCTTGACTTTGGTGTGTCAAGGATGGTTTGTGAAAATTTTTTAAAAATGAAAATGGAACCTTAGTGGCGGCGTGATTATTTTGGTGATGGATCATTGGAACAGCCTTGTCATGAACTGTCCGCCGTACACCTAAGGTAGTGTGTTTATCGCGTGGCTCAAGTGAGAGGGAATGTCTTGTGGGTAAAGTTGTACACCTCTGCAGAGTTAAAACCTATCTAGATAGCCGTGTCCACGGTCATGGACATGCTGAGTAAAGTCATCACAGATTAGACTTGGATTTTATAAACTTGGTTTTTGAGCAAACAAATGGCGGTCTTGGTTCTGGTCCGGGTGGATTCCCGTGGATAGGTTGGTGTGGGTCGGAGCCTACGCTAACGATATTTCTTGTTAAAAACAAGGTTTCATATACTGTATTAAAAATTCAGCTCTTCGTCCTTACATTATTGTATTTAAATTCAAGTACTGCTTTTCGCACATTCGCCCTATTAAGCCTTCCTTTGAAATCCATTATGCATGCATCAACTCTGTTAAAATTCCTGGTGTAACTTGCGTAAGCATTTACTTGCTTACCTTGGGAGTACTCTCGTACTCACCTTGCTTAGTCTGTTGCGGACTTGAGGCGACTCTGACGGTGAGGACTACTTCAATGAGTAGGGCGCGTCTTCGATCATTCGCTGTGGGAGGTGGATGGGTGCTCGCTACCTTTATTTGCTTTCCGCTGTTTTATTTTTTTCGTTGGCCTTGTGCCCCTTTTATTGTAAGACTTGGCCTTAAGACCGTATTTTGTCATCTAAATAATATTCGGTGGTGATTTTTGCATGATATACATTACTGTTGCTACTGTGTGCACTAGCTTTTCCTGGGATAGTGCGATTTACACAGAGGGACTTGGAGTTGTTGTTCCGGGTCCCGACATTATCGGTAACCGTTGTGAAGTATACACGGACCATAAGAGTTTGAAGTATATCTTCACCGGTGAGAACTCAACTGCGGCGTGCAAGATGGTGGAGTTGATAAAGGACTCGACATCGGTATACACTACCACCCCGGAAAAGCAAATGTTGTAGCTGATGCCTTAAGCAGGAAGTCTTATGCAAACATGGTTATATCGGAAGAAGACCAGACCCGACTTCAGGAGGGAGTCGCCCGTCTAAGTCTAAATCCGGTGGGACCAGGCATCCTCACCACCCTGGGGATACAACCAGAATTGCCCGATCAAATCAAGGAAGCCCAAAAGGTTGACGAGGATATTCAGGAATTCAAAAAGAATATGAGAAGGGGCAAGGCCCCAGGATTCAGTGAAGATGAGCATGGTACCGTCTAGTTCGAGAACCGCATCTGTGTGCCAAATAATCAAGAAATCAAAACCATGATTCTGAAAGAAGCCCACGACACCCCATACTCAATCCACCCAGGTCATACCAAGATGTACCAGGACCTAAGAGAAAAATATTGGTGGGTTAGTGATGAGGACATCCCTTCCATGGATACAACTCATCCACAACAAGGACCACTTACTCGAGCTCGTGCTCGTCAACTTAATTACCAGGTGAATTCATTCCTAGGTTCATATATTACTGAGAATAGACCGCTACCTAATGCAAGTGATTTAATCGTGGTTAGGAACCTGGGAAAGGATGAAGGAAAGGGACATGGAGTTATGGACATGCAAGGACGGAATCATGGAGGTCACCACGTCACTTTGGGATCAAGTCAAGCAAAAATCCGAGTTGGACACGTTCTGGAATCGGATTCGGACTGCTGCGTTGGTACCACATTCAAATGGGCATAACGTCTTCATACGGACTCCGTTTGGGGCGTTCTTGTACTTCATGGAAAGCTTATGAAGTCTACTTTCCAACGGATCCAACCTCATCTTCAAATTCCATCCGAGCCGGCCGCAATCATCAAAACAATCCACATTGGTTTCTGAGTCCGAATCCAAAAATGGTGCTGCGCCACCACCACTTGGGCCCATGGGCCTTGTAACCCTAGGGCGTCCCCCTGGTCATTTCCCTATAAATAGGAGCCACCGCCCCCTGCTAGGACTTGGATTTCGTTGAGTTTAGGTTTAGCCATTGCGCAAACTTTGGTTCTTGATTGTGTCGAGCGACCACTGTCAAGACTACCTTCGGGATCCACCTTTGTTTTCAATACCAACTTTGTTATTCGCAATATCGAGTTGCCTTTCGTCTTATTCTTGCTAGTTCTTGATTGCTTGCAGGATTGAACCGTGTTCAGTTGATCGTGCTTCGGCCAAGATCAATAACATCTCGAGTTGGTTCAGCGATTGCTAAGGCGCAAGCGACGTCGTACGGTTGTAGTAGGATCGCGAGAGTCACCTCCACCAAATCGATAGTTATCAATCTCATCGAAAGATCGGGCACCCCATCTCCATCAGTTAGCATGAAGCGAGAAATAGCAGAGTTTATTGAAGCTTGCGATACCTGCCAGCGAGTCAAAGCCGAACATCAGAGACCAGCTGGACTCTTACAACCACTACCAATACCAGAATGGAAGTGGGAAGAAATCGGTATGGATTTCATAACCGGACTCCCAAGGACACAATCGGGTTATGATTCAATCTGGGTGATCATAGACCGATTAACTAAAGTGGCTCACTTTATACCAGTCAAGACCACTTACTCCGGGAGTAAGTTAGCTGAGCTGTACATGTCCCGGATTGTGTGCTTGTACGGCGTTCCAAAGAAAATTGTGTCAGATCGAGGAAGTCAGTTTACTTCTCGATTACGCGGCTACATGAAGAGTTAGGAGTAAGCTCGGTTTGATGCCGCTTACCACCCCAGACGGATGGTCAAGCAGAGAGTTAATCAAGTGCTCGAGGATATCTTTGAGAGCTTGTACTGGACTTTGGAAGCAGTGGGACCGTTCATTGCCCTATGCATAGTTCTCATACAATAATAGCTACCAAGCCGATCTGCGAGATGGCACCTTTGAAGCCTTGTATGGTGAAAGTGCAGGACACCCTGCTTTGGGATCAGCAAGGAGCACCTGAAGAAGCTGGGCCAAATCTGCTCCAAGACGCAGAAGATAAAGTTAAGAAGATCAGAGACAGACTGAAGATAGCCCAATCTCGACAAAAGAGCTATGCGGACAACCGTCGTCGAGACTTGACCTTCGAGGTCGGGGACTACGTCTATCTTAGAGTATCCCCACTAAGAGGTGTAAAAAGGTTTCAAGTCAGAGGAAAGCTAGCACCGCGTTATGTGGGACCCTTCAGGATTCTAAACCGAAGAGGTGAAGTCGCATATCAGTTGGACTTACCGCCAAGCATATCAGGAGTGCACAATATCTTCCATGTCTCCCAATTGAAGAAGTGCCTACGAGTACCCACAGAGCAAGCAGCATTAGAAACTTTGGACCTTCAGGAGGATCTCACCTACCAGGAGCACCCAATCAAGATTCTCGAGACTGTAGAGCGTCAGACCAGAAGGAAGACCATCAGATTCTGCAAGGTTCAGTGGAGCAACCACACCGAAGACGAAGCCACTTGGGAGTGAGAAGAGGATTTGAAGGCCAGCCATCCCCATCTCTTTTGCTAGCCAGTGCAAATCTCGAGGGCGAGATTTCTTTTAAGGGGGGTAGGTTTGTAACATCCCAAAATTTTTACTCCTTTATGAAAACCATTTCTTGAATTTATTAAATTTTTCCTAGAGTTTATTACAAAGTCCTGATTTGAGAAAAATTAAAAACATTAATTTATAAAAGCCAAAAATGAATTTATTGCATTACTGAAAGTTAAAACAAAGGTAATTCAGCTTCCTAAAGTCAAATATGAAATTACATTAATTTTCAGGATTTTATAAATATTTAAAACTACCCTTTTAAAACCAAATTATGCTTTTGCAAAATATAAATGTCAATTTGGGTGGAAAATACTTTTATTAAGTTTCAATTAGTCCCAGAAGGTTCTATGAATTTTTCTAGAATTTTCAAAATTTATTTGGTATTTTTCTGAGCTTTTTAAAGCCTTCAACTCATTTCTGAAATTCAAAAAGAAAATAAAACCCAAAAACCCTCCCCGGCCGCCAAGTGTCAAGCATCGGATCAACCCGCGCCGCTGGTTTCTTTCCCAGCCGTCCGATCACACTTACCTCTCTGTCCCACCTTCCCTCTCTCCGCACGCGACACGGGTCGCGTATCTCACCGTCCGCTCCCGCGCCGGGTTCAATCTCCACCGCCCGCACCAACTTACCACTTCGCCACTTCGTTCTTTCCTCCGATCGGCACGTGACCTCATCCGAGCCGTTCCCTATTGCCGTACTTAATCGCAGCTGCCCCCTCCCACTTAAGCACCGATCGGTCCCGATTTGATCTTCGTTGTCGGATCGAATCTCGGCCGTCCCCATTCACTTACCCCTTCGCAGCGCACCAGCGGTCCCGATCTCCTCCCCGTGCCACCTATCGAGCATCCGACCGTTCCCCTCGCTCTTTCCTTTTCTCCCCTCTCGCTGACCGGTGGGCCCCACCTGTCGGACCCGTCTTCCCTGCCCCCTTTCCTTTCTTCCTCGCGCGATCGCCGGCCGCTGCCGCCATTAAAAGCCGAAACCGAAGCTTTGATTGCTTCGGTTTCCTTCCCGTTCACTCCCCCGCGCCAACGGCATATTAAGCCTCCGCCTTCGCCGCGTCCGTTTCGGGCATAAAGACGCACGTTACGCCTCTCCTCGCCGTCGCATTCATCCTCCCCCACCGTTTTAGCCCCGGCGAACTTCGTGCGGCCGTTACACCTCTCCCAGGCCTATAAAACCCGTACCCCGAGGTTCCCCTCCTCACACCGCCTCCCCCTCACCCCTCAATTTGAGTCCCGGAGCCCGCAGCACCTCCCTGTGCTCGATTCCCCCTCCGCGGCTCTGACAACTCCGGCGAGGAATCGCCACCGCCATCGGCCACCCCGAGCCTCACCGACGCCACCCTGACCCTGCTCGTGCCTCGGCGATCCCCGGCGACCATCTCCCCGGGCACGTGCACCACCGGAGCCCCTCCGCTGCCGTAAAGCCCCTCTCTGACCGCCGCCCCTCTCCGCCGACCTTCCCCTCCGGTCACCCTCGGCCTCCGCGCAAGGTACCGATGCACTCCCCGCGTCCTCCTCTTCATTTCGGTACCCTCGGCGGCGCGCGCTCACCGAACTCCGGCGACCATCGCCTCGAGCGCCGCCGCGCCGGCGGCCACGTCGGCCGTTGAGCCGACTGGCGGTGCGTGGCAGCGGTGGTGGCGGTCGGCGCCACGCCAGCGCCGCTCGGACGCCCTCCCCGCCACCTCGCGCGCGCTTGCCACGTCGGCATAAAGCCGTGACGTGGCAGCCACGTAGCGACCACGTGGTGCCAAGTAGCAGCCACGTGGAAGCCACGCCAGCGCCACCTCGCTCCCCGCACATCGCCTGCCACCTCACCCTTTCCTCGGGTCCGTGGACTCGGTCTACAGAACCTGGGCCCCACCTGTCAGCCCCTCTCCAGAATTTTTTAACCCTAGGGCTGACGTCATAATTTGTTATTTCCTTTAGGAAAATAATTCTCGCTAACGTCATAAATCCTTTTCGGTTTAAAAATATATCTAGAAAATACCCATTTTCTTTTATTTTGAATTTAAACTTTGGAAGGCTATAACTTTTGCATTTTAACTCCAAATTGACCCATTCAAATTTCTAAATTTTTCTAAAATCATAATCTATCCATTTCTGGAATAATTTTGAATTTTGAAATTTATTTAAATTTTGTTGAATATATTTTGTAATCCCAAGATTTAAATTTTAAATTAAAATTTCCAATTCCTTCAAAAGCCTCAATTCCTTTCCAAAAATTGTTAGTCCTCATCCAAAATTCAAGATTCTGTCTCCCAATTTATTTTATAATTTTTGGAGGTTATTTGGATTTCATTTGAATTTCGTTTTGAATTTTCTTTGATTTGGCTCTTTACGTTAGATTTCGACGATTTCGGAGACGCTGAGTTTGACGATTCCCCGCAGTGCTTCGATCAAGGCAAGTTACACCTTTGACCATGTTGAATCTAATATTTCAAATGTATTTATATTGTTTTACTGTATATGCATGCGTATCTTTACTCAAATATAATTCAAATTTGTTTTAAAGTTAGTTATACCCATAATCCTTTGATTATATCCCAATTTGAATCTCGAATTCCTATACCTTGTCACCCTAGCTGAAAACTAGTTAGTACCATAGTATTGACTAGAAAATTTTATAGAAATGTTTAGCTTGGCTTAGTATAATTTTAGGTGGGATCAATCTTTCATATGAAATGACAGACTTTGAAAATTGATATCTTAACTTCGGTGAGTCAAGGATGGTTTATGAAAATTGTTTAAAAATGAAAATAGAAACTTATGTTTTGGACTTAGGCTAATGGTTAGGTGGTGGGTACCGGCATGCCTCGTGTTTGGTGACACCTGGTTGATTGTCGTGTACGGGGGAATGTGGATGGGCCTAAACCAACATAAGGACCGTTTCTGTGATTCATTTTACGAAGTCACTTCATACTACCACAAGTCCGGCATGAGACGGACCTGGCCAAGTAATTTGTGAAGTTCCAAACATAGTCTCGCTATAGGCTGAATGTGAGCGCGGCGTAGGCTGTGGGAAGTCTCACATGGCATCAGAGGGGGCTCCAACTCGTGGATTCGAGTTGTGGTGAAACCTTAATGGCGGTGTGATTATTTTAGCTATGGATCATCGGAACGGCCTTGTCATGATCTCTCTGCTGCACACCTAAGGCAGTGTGTTTATCGCGTGGCTCAAGTGAGAGGGAATGTCTTGTGGGTAAAGTTGTACACCTCTGCAGAGTTAAGAACCTATCTAGATAGCCGTGTCCGCTGTCATGGACATGCTGAGTAAAGTTGTCACAGATTAGACTTGGATTTTATAAACTTGGTTTTTGAGCAAACAAATGGCGGTCTTGGTTCTGGTCCGGGTGGATTCCCGTGGATAGGTTAGTGTGGGTCGGAGCCTACACTAACGATATTACTTGTTAAAAACAATGTTTCATATACTGTATTAAAAATTCAGCTCTTCGTCCTTACATTATTGTATTTAAATTCAAGTACGGCGTTTCGCACATTTGCCCTATTAAGCCTTCCTTTGAAATCCATTATGCATGCATCAACTCTGTTATAATTCCTAGTGTAACTTGCGTAAGCATTTACTTGCTTACCTTGGGAGTACTCTCGTACTCACCTTGCTTGATCTGTTGTCAGACATCGAGGGCGACTACGACGGTGAGGACTACTTGGTGAGTAGGATCGTCTTCTGATCATTCGCTGTGGGAGATTTGGATGGGCTGTTCTGCTACCTTTAATTGCTTTCCGCTGTTTTATTTCTTTCATTGGCCTTGTGCCCCTATATTGTAAAACTTGGCCTTGAGGCCGTATTATGTCTTTTAATAATATATTCATTGGTGATTGTTGTATGATATACATCACTGTGAACCCTGTGTGCACTAGCTTTTCCTGGGATAGTGCGATTTACACAGATGGACTTGGAGTTGTTGTTCCGGGTCCCGACAGTGACCTGTTTCTATTGCAAGAAAATAGGGCACTATGCCAAGGCATGCCCCAAGAAGATGCAAGCGGCAGCCAACTCTGAAGCATCAGGAAGCCAGAACCAGGGGCAATAGAAGCCGCAGACCTTCATTAAGGGGAGAGTGAACCACGTGACAGCGGAAGAAGCTCAGGCCGCTCTGGAAGTCATACTGGGTATGTTCCTTGTTAACTCAGTACCAGCATCAGTTCTTTTCGATTCCAGAGCTTCGCATTCTTTTGTGTCAAAAGCTTTTGTGGATAAGCATGGGTTGGGCATGGTTACTCTTAGCAACCCTATGATAGTTCACTCCCCCGAAGCAAAAATGAGAGCAGGGAACTTGTGCCCAAAAGTAGAATTGCTCATAGATGGAACCCGATTTCTAACCGATCTTTTGGTTTTGGAATCGCAACGGTTAGATGTCATTCTCGGAATAAACTGGTTAGCCAAGAATCAAGACCAAATCAATTGTGCTACCAGGTCCATCACCCTTACCAACGATCAAGGCTTAGAAGTGATCTTCTCTCCCCAAATTCCGGAAGAGGAAGAGTGTGCCCTCTACCACCTTCAAGCCTTGGAAGAAGTGCCAGTGGTGCAGGAATACCCAGATATATTTCCTGAGGAGTTACCAGGAATGCCGCCAGATAGGGAAATCGAGTTTGCGATTGACCTAATCCCAAGCACCGCCCCAATTTCCAAGAGACCATATAGAATGCCTGCTAACGAGTTAGCAGAGTTGAAGAAACAGCTTCAGGAATTAGAAGATAAGGGATACATCCGACCTAGTTCATCTCCTTGGGGAGCACCCGTCCTGTTTGTCTAGAAAAATGATGAAAGTTTGAGGCTATGTGTGGATTACAGAGCACTCAATGATGTCACAATCAAGAATAAGTACCCTCTGCCCAGGATCGATGACCTGTTTGATCAGTTAAAAGGAGCTGGTATCTTTTCCAAGATTGACCTACGATCAGGATATCACCAGTTAAAAATCTGCGAAGAGGACATCCCCAAGACTGCATTCTCCACCCGATATGGACATTATGAGTTCACTGTCATGTCATTTGGACTGACCAATGCACCTGTCTATTTCATGAGCATGATGAATAGTGTATTCATGAAATACTTGGACAAGTTTGTGGTGATCTTCATCGACGACATTCTCATCTACTCCAAAAATGATGAAGAGCATGAGCAACATCTCAGGATAGCTTTGGAAAAACTCCGAGAACATCAGCTTTTCGCCAAATTCAGTAAATGTGGGTTTTGGCTTAAGGAGGTTGCTTTCCTCAGACATATTGTGATAGCCGAGGGAATTGCTGTGGATCCTTCTAAGATAGAAGCAGTAATGGAATGGAAGCAACCAAAATCCGTGACAGAAGTAAGGAGTTTCTTTGGACTTGCGGGCTATTACCGTCGGTTCATAGCAGGATTCTCCGAATTAGCCAAACCAATGACACAGTTGTTAAAGAAGGAAAAGAAGTTCGATTGGACAAAAGCTTGTGAGCAGAGTTTTCAGACCCTCAAAAAAGGCTAATCTCAGCACCTGTGCTTGTTTTGCCAGACGTGCACAAAAACTTTGAAGTTTTCTGTGATGCCTCTCACCTAGGCTTTGGCTGTGTCTTGATGCAAGAAGGCAAAGTGGTAGCCTATGCATCACGTCAACTAAGGCCTCACGAGTGCAATTACCCTACTCATGACTTGGAATTAGCAGCCGTAGTGCATGCTTTAAAGATCTGGCGTCACTATCTCATCGGTAACCGTTGTGAAGTATACACGGACCATAAGAGTTTGAAGTATATCTTCACCCAAGCAGAACTCAACCTGTGGCAGTGAAGATGGTTAGAGTTGATAAAAAATTATGATATTGGTATACATTACCATCCTGGAAAAGCGAATGTTGTAGCCGATGCCTTGAGAAGGAAGTCGTATGCGAATGTGGTGTTATTGGAGGAAGACCAGACCTAACTTCAGGAGGGAGTCGCCCGTCTAAGTCTGAACCCGGTGAATCCAAGCATCCTAGCCACTCTGGAAATATAACCAGCCTTGCCTGATCAGATCAAGAAGGCTTAGAAGGTTGATGAGGATATCCAGGAGATCAAAAAGAATATGAGAAGAGGCAAAGCACCAGGATTTAGTGAAGATGAGCATGGCACTGTTTGGTTCGAGAACCGTATTTATGTACCAAATAACCAAGAAATCAAGACCCTGATTCTCAAAGAAGCTCACGACACCCCATACTCCATTCACCCAGGTCGTACCAAGATGTACCAGGACCTGAGGGAAAGATACTGGTAGGTCAGTATGAAAAGAGAAATAGCAGAGTTTATTGAAGCCTGTGACACCTGTCAACGAGTTAAAGCAGAGCATTAGAGACCAACTGGACTTTTGCAACCATTACCGATTCCAGATTGGAATTGGGAAGAAATCGGTATGGATTTCATAACCGGACTTCCAAGGACTCAATCTGGTTATGATTCGATCTGGGTAATCATCGACCAATTGACGAAGGTAGCTCACTTCATACCAGTCAAGACCACTTACTCTGGAAGTAAGTTGGTTGAGTTGTACATGTCTCGGATTGTGTGTCTACATGGCGTTCCCAAGAAGATAGTGTCAGATCGAGGGTGCCAGTTCACTTCTCGATTTTGGCAAAAACTGCATGAAGAGTTAGGGAGTAAGCTCAGTTTCAACACAGCTTACCACCCACAAACAGATGGTCAAACGGAACGTCGTTTCGGCGTTTCGGCATTTAGCGTTTGCGTCGGTTTTAAATTAATCATGAGTCGCCGGATTTTGATAAATCGCGGGAGGTGAAAATAAATTCTTCGGAATAGTCTAAAATAATAAAAAGAGAATTGAAATAATTAATTAAGAGGTTTTGGGCTGTCCGGAGGGGTGGACCCGTACCCCCTCCCAAACCCTAGCACCCCATTTATAAACCCCCTCCCTTGGCCCCTCCCCCTTTTTTCCACCCCCAAGCCACCACCCCCCTCCTTCCCTGCGCCTCCCCTCTGCCCAAGTGCTGCTGCAAGGAGAAGAAGGAAGAAGGGAAGAGGAAGGAGAGGAAGAGTGGGAAGGAGAAGAAGGGAAGGAGAAGGAGAGGAAGAAGAGGGTGATCCCAATCCCCTAGGTAACTCTCCCTCACCCCAATCCCTCTGTTTTCTTCTAAATTTAGGGTTCTTAGTCCAAGTTTTGTGGGGATTAGCATTTTAGAAACCCCCGATTAGAGAATCCCGGATGACTGTCTGCAGATCCAATCGCGCGGTGTTACTGTTCGTGCGGTTTAGACCCCTAAGACTATTTTTACCGAGGGTCTCCCCAAAAGGAAAAACGTAGAGGACGACGATACTCATCTATTGTATTCGTTTCAGATTTTTTGTCCACGTAATGTAGACGTACCAGGGTCTGGAATCTCGCTATCCGTCAGGATTACAGACAGGGACAGACCGCTGTTCAAATGGGAATTAGGGATAGTAGATTAATTATATATTTTTGGCCACCATTGAGAAAGTTGTAGGGAATTTAGTAAGCTAGCTTCTGTATAAAACCAAAATTTTTAGAGCCCTACTCTGTTGTTGGGAAGCATTTGAACTCGTATGCAGACGAGGCAGAGCAGAGGATGTTCTCTGTTTTGAGCATTTAGTTACACCATGCTAAGAACAAAATTAAAATATGTGATCTACATGAAAAGTTAAGGAAAATGAGTAAGGAAACCAGAAATATATTCCCCTCTGCAAAAGGTTTAGTAATCTTAAAGATATAAAAATGTTAAATAGCAGTGCTGCAGCGGGCAGAGTAGTGAACCGTTAAGCGGAGAGGATTGTTGTGGGGTTTTGGGGATTAGCATCGTCTTTACTTCTTAAGACGCGATTTCCTTGCTACAGCATTGTGCTAAGAGGTAATTTTGGACAGGTGGTTTTGCTCCTGAATGCACGTGATTGCTTTGCTTCAACGGTAGAGGTAAGTAAACGTAGCAGTTGTGCTACATGTTTAACTTGTTAATTATTCTACCTTCACAATTATTTATTCTCTTAATTTGAGGTGCTATAACATTGTTACATGTTTCCTCAATATGGTCCATGTGGTAGTATTTTAAGAACTCAACTGTTTATGATCTTGATGGTTTATTTGTAGGTATGTGAAATTGTTCTTGATGAAACAAATATAGTTGTAGAGTAGTATTCTTTATGAACATATTGTTATATAGGTGGTAATATTCTTAGTGAATATTTATGGTTATGGTGGTAGCATTCTTGATGAATATATTATGGTCTATGTGGTAGAATTTCCTATAGATCAATTGTTTATGATCTTGGAGAACCGAATGTGGGCTATGTGGTAATGATCTTATGAAACACTTGCATTATGATTATTGAGACACATGTGAATTATGAGGAAGTATTCATGATCATTATGTTGTTGATCTTCATGGTTAAATTCTTGTGGTTTATGATTATCATAACATTCATATCATGTCATAACATTTGCATTATGGATGTCGCCGCTTATAGTCGCGACCGTACCGGTGCAGCATCGTACATTACCGTAGTATGATGCACACTCTTACCTTGTTGGGTAAGGGTGCAGTGGAGCATACACATTGTATTGTGGAAAGATCATTTGCATACTTATGCAATGTAGTGTGGTGAAGTTATTTTGCAAACAAATGCAACTTCATAGTTGTAATGTGGAATTGGCTCATGTGAGTCATTTGTGGTATGAGGATGTGGTTGTGTCGTGGAAGGGGGTTCACCCCTTGTGGTATGATAGGGGTTGAGATTGTGGTATGAGATTCTTTTGTCTTGTGGTAACTGTTGATATCAATTGTGGATGTGAGAAACAATAAAAATAGTGAGGTAAAATCTGTTAATATTTTTCTATCATTGGTAGTGGTAGTGGTTGAGGATATGAAGTAGTCAATCAGTATTCATTTGCTAATGTTTTATTAATGTTGGTAGAACATGTGGTTACGGCTGTAATTGTAGTCATTGTGAAAAATAAATATTGATGCTTAACAACATTGTAGTTTAATTAGCTTATTAAACAATTTGCTTGTTGAGATTTTTATCTCACTCTTGCTTTCCCCCCCTCCAGGTGATTCTCGAGCTTGCATGGGAAGGGTAGAGCGGCACATCACTGTCACACATCATATCATGATTAATATTGTAATAGTTGTGTAGTCTTAATTATGGATTTATTTCCCCTATTGATGTTTGTTTCAAGGTAATAATGCTAGACAATAGTTCGTTTTAATTGGTTAAACCTTTTAACAGTTGTTCTCTAATTAATAGTGTTCCAATACCATGCTTTAGTATGCTTCCGCTTAGCTTATCATGATTTAGAAATTATTGCCAGTTTATGTTATCTTGTAAATTGGCTTCCGGTAGAGTGGTTTAGTGGCATCTCAGGGTAATGTAGGTCATAGGGTGTTACAGTTGGTATCAGAGCGAGCGTTAGGTCCGTGGTAATTAAATTATTAAATTGACACAGTGGTGCACAGTAAGATTGGATGGGTCAAGCATTGCATTTATGCTTTTGACATGTTGTATTGATGATTTATTTTATGAGATAATCTTGTATTATTATGATTTGTTTCTATGACTGCTATGGGTGAGGATAGCTTTTGATAAGAGATAGAGGTTGTAGCTGTTGCCTTGGGCATTGATAATTTATACCACCGTTCGTGGTATGGGGATAGTTGTGTAGTTACCTCGGGTAACTTAGTTGCAGATGTCGAGGGTGAGTTTCTTAGAAAAGGTGTTATTCCCTTAGAGTTGATTTTGCCGATTCTTGGCCTATTGCGGTTAATGAGTTTTCTCTCGGGTTAGCGGTTCAATGCAATTGTTGGGTGCCAATAGGCCTCTAATTGTTCTTGAGACCAAATATTGTTTCTTCTGATTGATGAGTTGCTTTTGTTGCTCGTAAGCGCTGTTAATTGATGAGATTGGTTTTTCATGTTGTCCTATCTTTCTTACTGGAAAATGTGACTCATTAATTCGTTGATATTTTGAAAAGAAATCAAAGTTTTATGTTGGAAGTTCGTTAACTTGTGGAAGTCTTGTCTCTATGCATTTCTTTTGAGTTATTTTGGCTATTGAAGTTTGAATCCTCTCTTTTCTAAAAGGAAGTGTTAAAACCCTTTGTGATGTTTTGTTGTATCTAAGTAGGAGTTAGCAATTATGTAAATCATTGATAAGTTGTGAATTATCAAGTTGAAATGTTAGCGTGGTGCAAAATCAATTTCTACTAGCATACTTGGAAGTGTAGTTGATTAATATGATATTATCCTATTGTAGTTTGAGAAGTGTGGTTCAGAACTTGTCGATTCATGTTTAGAACTCATGTATTCATTGAGGAATATGAAAAAAAGAAGAATTGGTTTGATTATTATGATTATTTAAATTTCTCAACTTGTTGGATAGATTGGATTGATTGATCTTAAGTAATTAATCTGACCACTATGGATGGTTGAGTAAGGAGTTGTTGGAATATTGTCTTGATAATATTAACCTTTAGTATGTTCTCTCTTTACATACTTGATGAGCATGTACAACTTCTAAATTATTGAAACATGCATAAAGAAATAGATGAAAGCTGATGTATTGACTTATGGAATCTTATCTTATTAAGCTGATATTATTGAGGTTTAAATTTATTTTGTTCTAATTTCTGAACATTAGGTGGAATATTGAATCTGTGCTCATAATTGTTTTGCGATTGCAAAACAGAGATAGGATCATAAATGATACGATGATGAAGAATATTAATCAATTATTGACAGTAATAGCTAGAGTGCACCTAATTTTTTCTAAATTAGAGTTGAGCATCAGAAAGAAGTTAAATGTATGAAATATAATAAGAGATTTATACTAGCATGTTTGTGAGGATGTCATGTTCTAATATCATCTTGTTAAAGAGCTTTGTTTTAATATGGTAGCTTATGCATTAGGTTTTTCCTAGATTAAGTAGTTGGAACCTTATTTAGATAATAAGAACTCGATGAAGTGATTTATGGTGTTCCTTTTGGAAAATATGAAGGAGTAAGAGGATATGTTTATTCTTGCAGTCCCCCTGGAGCCACATGTCACCACGTCAGCCGCCACATCAGCGTGACACGTGTCAGCATCGGCTCTTGTCACGTCAGCCCTAGCGCACTATTCTGTGCACCGGGTTCACCGTAGACCGGCTCTCCTGTGGACCGAGTTCATAGCACAGTGCACTTTTCGATTTTTTTTAGGGTTTTCCTTTAGGTTAAATTTTCTGAGAGCCCGTTCTCCTCCGTCCTAACTCCAATTGACCCCGTTCTTTTTTCTAAATTCATCTAAAATCGAGCTCTAGCTTTTTGGTTTTGGTTTCATGATTTTTGGAGTTCATTTGCTTATCATTTTATGTGTTTTTCTTGTTTCGGTCATTTTCTCTCTCGTTAGATTCGGATTCCGGAGGAGCAGGAGCTACGCCCAAAGACCAAGAGTACCTCGCTGAGCATAACCAAGGCAAGTCGTGTCCTTTGGTCATGTTAAACCCAGTTTGCAATCTATTATTTAATTATTTTATTTTAAATTACATTGCATCGCTTTTTTTATTCAAACCTTGTAATTGGTAGTTATTGTCTCAGATTGATTATCCCTTCTTGATAATTTGGAACACCCATATGTCATTGTCACCCTAAGTTGGGTTATTATTTAGTGATGCTATGTTAATTGTCACATGTGATTAGTACGATAGAATGCTTAGTTTTGCTTATAGTTACGAAGGGTTTCATCATCATATGTGAATTATTAATTTGACTTAATGATATATGAAACTGTGGTTGGTGCCACGTTTATTAAAATTTATGCCATGGTTATACAAACTTAGTTTTGCACTCAGGTGAGTGATCGTGCAGTAAAGGGAGAAGTGCCGGTTCACTTCGGGGGATGTGGTAGCTTCGCACGGGTAGAATTAAGGACTTAACTTTGTGCGCCATTGATCTGAGCTTAATCGTGCAACCACATGTCTAGTATGGGATAGACCTGGCTGATTAATTTGTAATATTTCAATTCCGATTCTGTCATTGTGATGAATATGGTTGCTGATTTCCATGTGGCGCAAGGAGGGTGTGATGCGAAACCCTAGCGGGCAGGATTGGGTTGAGGTAGAGCATTGTAAAGGCCTTGTTGTGATTTCCTGATATCGAGGCTAATCACATCGTGTGGGTACAGTTGTGCAACCTTTGTAGAGTGTCAAACTATTCGAATAGCCGCGTCCTCGGTTATGGACAATGCTCGGTGATTTCACACGAGGGGTAGTGATTTCATTATAAACTTGGTGGTTTATGTTGGAAGTGAACAGGTAGTTCACTGTCGGTTCAGTTTGTGAATAAGATATTCACAAGTGGCCTAATTTCATTCCTTTGATTATTATTATGATCGTTTTCGTTTAAAGTTCGCTTTCAATCTATTTAGCATATTTATTGTGAAATGTCTTTTATGCAAATTAACCTTTCAGCCTTCCATTGGTAAGCCTTGCGTACTATATTGCATTCATTTGTTACAAATGACTTGCTGAGTACCAACGTACTCACGGCTTTACGCCTATGTTGCTCAGTTGAGGACGAGGAGTATTATCAGCAGGAGGTTCCAGAAGGAGAGTACTTCGACGACTTCACGGATTAGGCTTCGTTCTCCATTCGATAGCCTGTGGGCTTGTCGATTGGCCGCTACGCTTTATTTTGGATTTTCACTGCTAGTTTTTAAGCCTTTCCGACTAGAGATATTGTAAGCTTGGCCATAAGGTCGTACATCTGAGATTTATCGATATTTGAGTTTTCTCTTTATTTTATCATGTGTATGGTTGTGATTACATCTATGTTTGACTGTGTGCACTAGCGTGATCCTGGACTAGTGCAGTTTACACAGAGAGTCCAAATTTGCATATTCGGGTCTCGACAGAGATGGTATCAGAGCCATATCGACTGTAGGACAAAACCCTAGTTAGAATGGTCGTTTAGCCAAAAACTTATTTTCTAAATCAAACCAACAAAAATAGATATTTAGTAATACCTCTATCTTCTTACCTTATTCTAAAGAATTCTCGTTCTTCGCCCACTCTCGTAACATTGTTTTTACAAAGCTTTAAACTGATCTTTCCTTTATAAATTGCACTAGATGTCCCAAGCTTCTTTCAGCCCGTCGGGAGGATTGAAGAGATTGCCCGTTTACCTTACCAAGGATGAGAAGAATAAAGGCCAACGCATCGGAAGCATCACCAGACTGTACTTCACCACACGAGTCGGCAAGCAAGTTCTACACCATGGCTTCAAGAATACTGGTGCAAGTGGAGAGGAGTCAGCACAAGGAGTTGCATACAAAGCCATCCGACGACTTTGCAAGTTGTATAAGATCAACATGGCCAGACTTATCTGGAAGTTCAAGGAGCAGTATGGAGTTACCCCAAGCCTACCAAAGCTAGTCAGGGAGGAGCCCCGACCGCAGTGCTAGTACCTCTACCGTCGCTTACACCGCTGAGCTCGGAGCAGAGACGACGTGTCACCGGTGATCGTCGAGCATATCTTCGGCAATTCATTCCAGCCCCAGTCAGAGAGCAGTCGCCGCCAATTCGCAACTCGTGGGTTTTCTATAGCGATTCAGAGGATGAGAGTAGTATGCTCTATTTGTCAGGACCCAAGTGGGAGCCTTTAGATTTAGGTAGTTCGAGTAGAATGATGGATTTTATTTGCAGTTGTGTGTGATGTGAGCTGTAAATCTTGCCCTTAAAAGCATTATGTTGCAGTCATATCAATATTTTATTGGAGTTAATTTTGCTCAGTTTTGTTGTTAGCCTTTTGGCTAAGTGCTTGTTTAGTTTAAATTTCCATTAGAGAAATCCCCCTTAGACGAATTTACCTCTTATCTATGCTTTTCCCTCTCTCATTTTTGCCCTTGGTCAGTCAGCAATATTTTCTTTTCAGAACAGCAGCAAGATGGTTGATACCAGGAACTCCTCAGGCCGCAGCCAGGCGAACCAGGATCCAGAGAGCAGTGTTGTGCAGCCAGTTCCACCCAGCTTGGACCCCGCTCTCAGTCAGTTCTTGGTGGCACAAACTCAGATGATGCAGACAATGATGCAGAATATGCAGGCTGTGATGCAGCGACAGCACCAGGAGCCAGTACCACCACCAGCGCCTCGTCTACAGTACAGCTATGCAGAGTTCATGAGGACGAGACCGCCCACCTACTCCAGTTCTTCAGAGCCTTTGGAGGCCAATGATTGGATCCGTTCAGTTGAGAAGAAGCAGAACTTGGCTCAGTGCACTGACAGAGAGAAGGTGTTGTATGCAGCACACCAGCTTGAGGGAGCAGTAGCAGAGTGGTGGGAGAACTACTGTGCCGCTCATAAGAACAAGACCAACATCACATGGGCAGAGTTCGCCAAAGCCTTCCATCACACCCACGTCTTGGATGGAGTGGTCGAGATGAAGAAGGACGAGTTTCGAGAGTTGCAGCAAAAGAACATGTCAGTGAGTGAATACCTCAACAAATTCACTCAGTTAGCTCGCTACGCGCCAGAGGACGTAGCCGCGGACGCCGCTCGTCAGAAGAGGTTCAAGAAGGGCTTAAACCCAGCTTTGAAAGTACAGGTCGTAGGTAATGACTATGTCAGTTTTCAGCAGATGGTGGATAAGGCCATTCTCATTGAGAAGAGTCACCGTGAGCTCGAGGAGTCTCGCAAGAGGAGGATGATCCAGCAGGGATCTCAGTCTCACCAGTCCCAGAGGCCCCGTTTTGGTTCTTACCAGCCTGCACGAGTGCCTTAGCAGCAGCAGCCAGCAACCTTCAGGACCCCAGCTCAGACGCTGCGTCAGTTTCAGTCAGGGCAGCGTCCTAATGGTTCCAACGGTCAGCAGCAGAAGAGCAACAATTCGGCAGCATCCATCACTTGCTTCAAGTGTCACGAGCCAGGACACTATGCTAGCAAGTGCCCCCAGAGGCAGGCCCCGACACCAGTTCGTTTCTACCTGGGAGCCACACCTGGTCGGACTCCTACCCTAGGAGCAGGACGAGGAGCACCCTCAGCATCAGGCCAGGCCAGCAAGACACCGGTGGTGAGGGGCCAAGTGAACCACGTCACTACAGAGGAGGCCCAGGCAGCACCAGAGGTTGTGATCGGTAAGTTCCTAGTTAATTCAGTTCCTGCTACAGTTTTGTTTGATTCTGGAGCTTCGCATTCGTTTGTTTCCCGGAGTTTTGCTTTAAAGCAACATTTGAAAACTATTGCTCTTGGATCTGTTCTTTTAATCCAATCCCCCGGTTCCAAGATCAGATCGAACCTAGGTTGTCCAGGAGTTAGGATAACCATTCAGGGAGTTGAGTTCAGGGCCGACCTGATTTTGTTGGATATCCAGTCCCTAGATGTGATCTTGGGTATAGATTGGCTCCAAAAGCAACATGCAGTGTTAGACTGTGGGAGCAGAGCAGTGACCTTGACCAGTTCAGATGGGAGTAAGGTACAGTTTGTAGCCAGCATGTGTCAGCCCGAGTCAGTCATGGTTTGTCAGAGTAGAGTGATCCAGTTGGAGGATGTACCTGTTGTCAGGGAGTACCCCGACGTGTTTCCAGATGATCTTCCAGGTATGCCACCAGAGCAAGAGGTGGAGTTTCTGATTGAGCTTGTGCCAGGTACCGCTATGATTTCCAAGAGACCCTATCGGATGCCAGCCAATGATCTAGTAGAGTTAAAGAAGCAAATTTAGGAGCTTTTGGATAAGGGTTATATCAGATCGAGTTCATCCACGTGGGGAGCACCAGTGTTGTTTATTAAAAAGAAGGATGGTAGTCAGTGTATGTGTGTGGATTACAGAGCACTTAATGAGGTCACCATTAAGAACAAGTACCCGTTGCCCCGGATTGATGACTTGTTTGATCAGTTTAAGGGAGCAGGAGTGTTTTCTAAGATTGATTTGAGGTCAGGATATCATCAAATGAGGATTCGAAAGGAGGATATACCTAAGACAGCTTTCTCGACTCGTTATGGTTTATACGAGTTCACAGTCATGTCATTTGGTTTGACCAATGCTCCAGCTTATTTCATGTACTTGATGAATAAGGTGTTCATGGAATATTTGGATAAGTTTGTCGTTGTGTTTATTGATGACATTCTGATTTACTCCAAGGATGAGAGAGAGCATGAGGAGTACTTGAGGTTGGCATTGCAAAAATTGAGGAATAATCAGTTGTATGCTAAGTTCAGTAAATGTGAGTTTTGGATGAAGGAAGTCGCCTTCCTAGGCCATGTGATGACAGCAGAAGGAGTAGCAGTTGACCCTGGAAACGTAAGAGATGTTTTGGATTGGTAGTCGCCTACATCAGTGACCCAGGTCAGGAGTTTTCTGGGTATGGCAGGATATTATCGTCGCTTCATTGAAGGGTTTTCCAGTGTAGCCAGACCCCTCACTCAGTTGCTTAAGAAGGAAAAGAAATTCACTTGGACGCCAGAGTGCGAGAAAAGCTTTCAGAAACTGAAGGAGAGTTTGACTACAGCCCCAGTGCTAGTATTGCCTTATATAAATAAGGATTTTGAGATTTATTACGATGCATTTCGCAAATGTTTGGGTTGTGTCTTGATACAGGACAAGAGAGTGGTAGCCTATGCCTCACGCCAGTTGAGACCGCATGAGGAGAACTACCCTACTTATGATTTGGAGCTAGCAGCCGTAGTGTATGCTTTGAAGATTTGGCGTCATTATCTGATGGGTAATAGATGCGAGGTTTACACGGATCACAAGAGTCTGAAATACATCTTTACCCAGTCCGAGCTTAACCTCAGGCAGAGGAGGTGGTTAGAGCTGATAAAGGATTATAATGTTGGTATACATTATCATCCTGGAAAGGCCAATGTGGTTGCAGATGCTTTGAGCAGAAAGGTGTATTACAATTCAGTGATGTTTAGAAAGAGTCAGCCAGCTTTGCATGAGGAATTTCAGAAGCTTAGCTTAGAGTTGGTTGAGCAAGGATTTTTGGCAACAATAGAGTTGCAGCCTATCTTGGATGGTCAGATTTGTCAGGCTCAGTCAGACGATGAGGCATTTCAGCGGATCAGAGAAAACTTGAGTGAAGGAAAAGAGTCAGGATTTACAGTGGATGACCAAGGAACCTTGTGGTTCAAGCAGCGTTTGTGTGTGCCCAATAAGCAAGAACTAAAGGATTTGTTATTAAAAGAGGCTCATGAGTCGTTGTATTCGATTCATCCAGGCAGTACCAAGATGTACCAGGATATTAAGGATAAGTATTGGTGGCCAAGTATGAAGCGTGAGATCGCTGAATATGTGGCACTTTGTGATGTTTGCCAGAGAGTAAAAGCAGAGCATCAGAGGCCAGCGGGTTTGTTACAGCCATTGAAAATCCCTTAGTGGAAGTGGGAAGAAATTGGTATGGACTTCATAGTCGGTCTGCCAAAGACCAAATAGGGCTATGATTCTATTTGGGTCATCGTGGACCGATTGACCAAGGTTGCCCATTTCATCTAGTTAAGACAACCTACAGTGGTGACAAACTAGCAGAGCTGTACATGTCGAGGATTGTCAATTTGCATAGAGTTCTAAAGAAAATTGTGTCAGATAGGGGATCGCTGTTCACCTCTCGTTTTTGGGGTAGTTTCCATGAGGCTATGGGAACTCACTTAAATTTCAGCACAGCATATCACCCCCAGACAGATGGACAGACAGAACGAGTAAATCAGATTCTTGAGGACATGTTGAGAGCATGTGTGTTAGATCATGGGTCCAAGTGGGACAGATGTTTGCCTTTTGCAGAGTTTTCGTACAACAATAGTTATCAGGCCAGTTTACAGATGTCACCATTTGAGGCATTGTATGGCAGGAAAGACAAAACCCCTCTCAATTGGAAAGATACGGGGGAAGGTCAGGTTTTTGGTCCAGACTGTTTAAAAGAAGCTGAGGATAAGGTCCGTTTGATACAGGAAAGGTTGAGAACTGCACAAGCTAGGTAGAAGAGTTATGCAGATACCAGACGTCGAGAGCTGAGTTTTGAGCCAGATGATTTTGTGTATCTCAGGATCACACCATTCAAAGGTGTGAAAAGGTTTCAGTTAAAAGGGAAACTTGCACCGAGATACGTTGGTCTGTTCAGGATTTTGAAACACAGGGGAGAGGTTGCTTATCAATTGAAGCTACCTGCGTCCTTCAGTGGAGTACATGACGTCTTTTATGTGTCCTAGCTGAAGAAGTGTTTGCGTGTACCAGAGCAGGTTGTACCAGTTGAGGCCGTTGACCTGCAGGAGGATCTGTCATACAAAGTGCACCCAATCAAAGTTTTGAAAGTGTCAGAGCGAGTCACCAGGAATAAAGTGGTCCATTTTTGCAAAGTTCAACGGAGCAACTGTAACATCCCAAAAATTTTACTCCCTTATTAAAAATCATTTCTAGAATTTATTGGATTTTCCTGGAGTTTATTTCAATGTCCTGATTTGAGAAAATTAAAAAATTCTATTTATAAAAGATCAAAATTAATTTATTGCATTTCATGAAAGTTAAATAAATGTATTTCACCTTCCTGAAGTCAAATCTGTAATTATATTAATTTTCAGGATTTTATAAAGAATTAAAACCTTCCCTTTTAAGTCAAATTGTGCTTTTGCAAATTATACTTGTCAAAATGGGTGGAAAATATTTTTATTAAGTCTCAAATAGTCCCAGAAGGTTCTCTGAATTTTTCTGGAATTTTCAAAATTTATTTGGTATTTTTCTGATTATTTTAAAGCCTCCTAGTCATTTCTAAAATTCAAAAAGAAAATAAAACCCAAAATCCCTCCCCGGCCGCCAAGTGTCAAGCATCGGATCAATCCACGCCGCCGGATCTATTCTCAGCCGTCCGATACCACTTACCGATTCACCCCACCTCCCCTCTCCCCGTGTGCGACGCGTGTCGCGCATCGAACCGTCACCCTCCCCCGCCCGACTCAATCCTCACCGCCCGCTTTCACTTACCGCTTCGTGGCTCCCCTCTTCCCTTCGCCCGGCACGTGGCGCGATCCACACCGCCCCCTGTTGCCAAAAGCAATCTCGACCGTTCCCCGTCACTTAAACGCCTCCCCAACCCGGATTCTCTCACGATTGTCGGATCAAATCGGGACCGTTCCCGTTCACTTACCCCTTCGCCCAGCACCAGCGGTTCCGATCGTCCCTCCTCGACACCTGTCGCAGATCCGACCGTTCACCCTCGCCCCTTCTCTTTTTCTTCTCTCGCCGACATGCGGGCCCCGCCTGTCAGGACCATCGTCCCCGCCACCTTCCTTCTTCCCCGCGCGATCTCGCGCCATTGCCGCCGCTTATTGACGCTAAAACGAAGCTTTTAAAGCTTCGGTTTCCTTCCCAATTGATGCCCGCGCCGACTGCAAATAGCAATTAAACCTTCACCGCGTCCGTTACAGGCATAATCCTCCCCAATTACACCTTCCTTCACTGTCGCGTTAAACCTTCCGTCCGTTCCAACTCCGGCGAGATCGGTGCGACCGTTACTCCCCTCCCCAGGCTATAAAAGGACCTCCCCGAGCACCTTCTACCTACACCGCCACCCCCCTTGCCTCCAATTCGCAAATCCGAGCCTCGGAGCCCTCCCTGTGCTCGTTTTTCCCCGTCGGCCACCAGCAACTCCGGCGAGCAATCGCAGCCGCCTCGGGCTTCCCCGCTCATCGCCGACACCTCTCTGACGCTGCTTGTGCCTCATTGATCCTCGACGACCTCCTTCCCGAGCAAGTGCGCCACCAGAGCTCCCCGCCGCCGTGAACCCCTTCTCCGACCGCCGCCTCTCTCCGTCGATCTTTCCCTCCGGTCATCCTCGGTCTTCGTGCGAGGTACCAGAACACTCCCCTCACTCCCCTCTCCACTTTGATGCCATCGGCCGGCGCGCCGCCACCGAGCACCGCCACCTCGGGCCTCGAAGCCGCCGGGCGGGCGGCAGGCCCGTCGGCCGTCGCCGAGGTGGCAGCCCACGTGGCAGCCCGGTGGACGCCACGTCCGCACCGGACAAGCCACGCCAGCACCACCCGCTCCCGCCCACGCCACGTGTGCGCTGACGCACCACGCGTGCCACCTCACCACCCGGGCCCACCTGTCAGCCACTCAAAATCCAGGGCTAACGTCAGCTGACGTCACAAACCCGATTTTTCCGTTTAAAAATAATTCGGCCGAAAATCTAATTCCCTTGCTGACGTCATATTCCAGACTTTCCTTTAGAAAAATAATTCTTGCTGACGTCATAAATCCTTTTCGGTTTAAAAATAAATCCAGAAAATAACATTTTTCTTTTATTTTGTATTTGAACTTTGGAGGGCTATAACTTTTGCATTTTAACTCCAAATTGACCCATTCAAATTTCTAAATTTTTCTAAAATCATGATCTATCTATTTCTGGCATAATTTTGAAATTTTGAATTTATTTGAATTTTGTTTTTGAATTTTCTTTGAATTGGCTCTTTACGTTAGATTTCGACGATTCCGGAGACTTTGAGTTCGACGATTCCCCGCAGGACTTCGATCATGGCAAGTTACACCTTTGACCATGTTGAACCCAATATTTCAAATTTATTTATGTTGTTTTACTGTATATGCATGTGTACTTCTATTCAAATTTAATTTAAATTCAGTTTAACCTTAGTTATACCCATAGTCCTTTGATTATAGCCCATTTGAACCCCGAATTCATATACCTTGTCACCCTAGCTGAAAACTAGTTTGTACCATAGTATTGACTAGAAATTTTATAGAAATGCTTAGCCTGACTTAGTATATCTTTAGGTGGGATTAATGTCTTTCTCATGAAATGACGATTTAAAATTAGTTCTTGATTTCGGTGAGTCAAGGATGGTTTATGAAAATGGTTTAAAAATGAAAATAGAAACTTATGATTTGGACTTAGGCTAATGGTTAGGTGGTGGGTGCCGGCATACCTCGTGTTTGGTGACACCTGGTTGATTGTCGTGCACGGGGGAATGTGGATGGGCCTAAATCAACTTAAGGACCGTTTCTGTGATTCATTTTTACGAAGTCACTTCGTACTACCACAAGTCCAGTATGAGACGGACCTGGCTAAGTAATTTGTAAAGTTTCAAGTATAGTCTCGCTATAGGCTGAATGTGAGCGCGGCGTAGGCTATGGGAAATGTCACATGGCACCAGAGGGGGCTCTAACTCGTGGATTCGACTTGTGGTGAAACCTTAGTGGCGGCGTGATTATTTTAGCTATGGATCATCGGAACAGCCTTGTCATGAACTCTCCGCCGCACACCTAAGGCAGTGTGTTTATCGCGTGGTTCAAGTGAGAGGGAATGTGTAACATCCTGTTTTTCTGAGATTTTTAAAGCCTGGTTTTCAAAAATGAATTTTCTGGAATTTTCTGAAATTAATTGAAGCTTCAAATGAATTTTTAAAGTTTTAAATGATTTAATGTGATTAAAATAAACATTAACATAAGTGGAAAATATTTTATTTGAGTTCCTTGTGTCACAAGGAATTTTAAGTATTTTTGGTGAATTTTCGGATTTATTTGCTATTTTCTAGAGCTTTTAGAAGTTTATTTGAATTTCGGAAAAGAAAAGAAAAGAAAATAATCCCCCCGCCCGATCTCTCTCTCTCGCCACGCGTCATCCATCCGCCGCCGCCGCCGCCGCCGACCCTTTCCGCGCGCGCCGCCGCCCCGCCGATCCGATCGCGCCACGCTGTCGCGCATCCGCTACCGACGCGTGGCGGCACCAGCGCGCGCCGCGCCGCGTCGCCGCCGCGCCCCTCGCGCGCCGCGCGATCACACCATCCGCCGCGCGCGCGAACCCTAACCTAACAAATCTCACCGTCCGATCTCTCGCGTTGAATCCCTACCGTCCAAACTTGTCGCGTTGCGCCTGCCGCCAGTGCCGGATTGGATTGCCTCGGTTCGGCGTGTTAAAACCCGCCGCCTCGCCTCGGTTCGTGTGCCCATCGCACGAACTCGTCGCCGCCGCCCTCGCCTTCGCCCTCGCGCCGCACCGCCGCCGAGCCGCTCGCCGTCGCGCTGCCGCCGCCGTCGCGGCCCTCCGTGCGCTCGCCGTCGCCGTCGCCGTCAAGACTCGCCGGTGAGCCTCGCCGCCGCTCTCGCCGTCGCCGCGTCGCCGCTCGTCGCCTCGCCGCACTTCGCTCCGCCCCTCGGTCTCGAGCCGCGCGCGCGCGCGCAGCGCACCCGCGGCCGCGACGCCCGCGCGAGCACCGCCACGCGTCGCCGATCCGCTCCCGCGCCCGCCACGCTGCCGCCATCTCTCGCTCCGCGCGCGCGCGCGCGCGTCCGCGACGCCCGCGCGGCGAGCCGCCACGCGCCGCCGATCGCCGCCGCCGCGCCGCGCGCGCGATCCTCGCCGCCGCCGATTCGAGCCGAGGGCTCAGATCCGCCACGTGCCCGCATCCCGCCTGCCGGATTCGCGAGCGCCGCCCGCGCCGCGCCGCCGGCTCAGCCTAGCCACGTGGCAGCACCAGCGCGTGCCACGTCAGCCCTAGGCCACGTGGCACGACACGTGGCATGCCACGTCGGCGCCACGCCGCCCTAGCCGCCTCCCAAGCCACGCCACCGCCACGCCACCGTGCCACGTGGCAAGATATGCCGCCGCCACGTCAAGACGCCCCGCCGCGTCGACCCTCTCTCCCGTGCATCTGCATTCCGTGCGCGGGTTCACCGTGGACCAGGTATTCGGTGGACCGGGTTCACAGCACAGTAGCCTTTTTCAATTTTCCCGAATTAATTTTGAATTAATTTTCCGGGAGCCCGTTCTCCTCCGTCCTAGCTCCGATTGACCCCGTTCTTTTTTCTAAATTCATCTAAAATCGAGCTCTAGCTGTTGGTTCTGTTTTTGTAAATTTTTGAGTTCTTTTGCTTGTCATTTTATGTGTTTCTTTGTTTCCGGGCGTTTTCTCTCTCGTTAGATTCGGATTCCGGAGGAGCAGGTTTCGCGCCAGAAGACCAGGAGTACCCCGCTGAGCATAACGAAGGCAAGTCGTGTCCCTTGATCATGTTGAACCCAATTTTGCAAACTAATATTTAATTATTTTGCTTTAAATTACATTGCATTGCTATTTTTATTCAAACCGTTGTATGTGTAGTTATTGTCCAAATTGCAAATATACCTCCTTGACACCTTGGAATACCATGATGCCTTTGTCACCATAGGTTGGGAAATTTATTAGTGATGCTAGTTTATTTATCACATGGGTTGGTACGATTAGATTGCTTAGCCAGTTTATATTTACGTTTGGTCTCATCGCACATATTAAATTATTAATTTGACTTAATGATATATGGAATTGTGGTTGGTGCCACGTGTATTAAAATTTTGTGCCACGGCATTGGTGTGACGTTGGCTTGGTTATACAAATTGGTTTTTGCACTCGGGCGAGTGATCGTGCAGTAAAGGGGGAAGTACAGTTGTACTTTGGGGGATGTGGTAGTCTCGCCCGGGTAATGCTAAGGACTTAACTTTGTGCGCCATTGATCTGAGCTTAATCGTGCAAACCACATGTCTATTATGGGATGGACCTGGCTGATTAATTTGTAATATTTCAATTCGATTCTGCCATTGTGATGAACATGGTTGCTGATTTCCATGTGGCGCAAGGGGGGGTGTGATGCGAAACCCTAGCGGGCAGGATTGGGTTGAGGTAGAGCATTGTAAAGGCCTTGTTGTGATTTCCTTAGGCCTAGGCTAATCACATCGTGTGGGTACAGTTGTGCAACCTCTGCAGAGTGTAAAACTATTCGAATAGCCGCGTCCTCGGTCATGGACAGTGCTCGGGGATTTCACACGAGGGTTAGTGTTTCATTTATAACTTGGTGGTTTATGTTGGGAGTGGACAGGTAGTTCACTATTGGTTTAACTTGTGAATTGGTGTTCACAAGTGGTTCATGTTTATCCCTTTGATTATCTATTATTACTGTTTTCAGTTAACTTTCGCTTTCAAGTTATTTAATATATTTCATCAATAAATGCCTTTATGCAAATTAACCTTTCAGCCTTCCTTTGGTAAGCCTTGCATATTATATTGCATTTATTGTTATAAACGACTTGCTGAGTACCAATGTACTCATGGCTTTACGCCTATGTTGCTCAGTTGAGGGAGAGGAGTACTATCAGCAGGAGGTGCGTAGGGAGTACTACGACGACTTCACGGATTAGGCTTCGTTCTCCACTCGATAGCCTGTGGCTTGTCGATTGGTCGCTACGCTTTATTTTGGATTTCCGCTGCTATTTTGTTAAGCCCTTCCGGCTAGAGATATTGTAAGCTTGGCCATAAGGTCGTACCTTTGATATTTTATCGATATTCTAGCTTTCCCTTATTATTGTCGTGTGTATGACTATGATGGCATCTATGTTTGACTGTGTGCACTAGCGTGATCCTGGACTAGTGCAGTTTACACAGAGAGACCGAGTTTGCATATTCGGGTCTCGACAGAGATGGTATCAGAGCCATATCGACTGTAGGACGAAGCCCTAGTTAAATTGGTCGTAACCCAAAAATTTATTTTCTAAATCAAACCAACTAAACTTGATATTTAGTAATATCTCTATCTCCTTACCTCATTCTTAAGGATTCTTATCTCTCGCCCCAACTCTTGCAAAATTTGTTTTTCCTAAAGTTTTAAACTGATCTTTCCTTTATAAATGCATTAGATGTCCCAAACTTCCTACAGCCCGACAGGAGGATGGAGGTCACTTCTACGTGTTTTGTTGCGGTGCCTCGGATTTAAGAGATTGCCCGTCTACCTCACCAAGGATGAGAAGCAAAAAGGTCAACGCATCGGGAGCATCTCCCGGCTATACTTCACCACCCGAGTCGGCAAGCAGGTGCTACATCACGCTTTCAAGAACACCGGTGCGGTGGGAGATGTCAAGACAGGGAGTTGCACACAAAGCCATCCGTCGACTTTGCAAGCTATACAAGATCAACATGGCCGACTCGTCAGGAAGTTCAAGGAGCGACGGAGCCACCCCGAGACTACGAGAGATGCCCGAGGAGCCCCGCCGATCGCAAGACCTCTACCGTCGCCTACACCGCCGAGCCGGAGGAGAGCGTCGTATCACCGGAGATCGTCGCGCCTACCTCGGCCAGTTCACTCCAGCGCCGATCGAGCGATCGCGCCGATCCGCAACTCGTGGGTTGTCTACAGTGATTCTGAGGACGATAGCAGTATACCTTATTTGTCAGGACCCGAGTGGGAGCCTTCAGAGTAGATAGTGCGAGTAGACACGTTGGATTTTATTTGCAGTTGTGTGCGACGTGAGCTGCAAATATTGCCTTAAAAGCATTATATTGCGATCATGTCAAATCTTTTATTGGAGTTATTTTTGTTCAGTTTCTTAGTTAGCCTTTTGGGCTAAGTGTTTGTTTAGTTAGGTCTCCATTAAGCAAAACCCCCTTAGACGCATTTACCTCTTATCTATGCTTTTCCCCCTCGTCTTTCACCTTTGGTCAGTCAGCAGTTGTTTTCTTTTCAGAGCAAGATGGTTGATACCAGAAACTCCTCACCGCAACGGGGAACCAGACCTGAGAACAATGCGCGCGGCGGTGCCACTGTCTTGGATCCCGCACTCGATCGATTCTTGATGGCTCGCACCACGGATGATGCAGACTATGATGCGGGGTATGCGGACTATGATGCGGCGACAGCACCAGAGCCGTACCACCGCCAAGACATCGTCGCAGACCGGCTATGCAGAGTTTATGAGGCGAGACCGCTGTTTCTCCAGTTCATCGAGAGTTTTGAGGCCGACGACGGGTCCGTTCGATTGAGAAGAAACTGAACTTGGCCTGCACCGGCAGGAGAAGGTTTTGTATGCAAAGCACATCGGCTGAGGGACCAGCAGCAGAGTGGTGGGAGAACCATCGTGCGCCCATGAGGATCAAAGCACAATATCACTGGAAGGAATTCGCAAAGGCTTTCCACACCGCTCATGTCATGGAGGGAGTGGTTGAGATGAAGAAGGATGAGTTTGGGAGTTCCAGCAGAGGAACACGCGGTGAGTGAATATCTCAATAAATTCACTCGGTTGGCTCGCTACGCGCCGGAGGACGTAGCGCAGCGGCATGCAGCTTCGCGTAAGAGGTTCAAGAAAGGCTTGAACCCAGCTTTGAAGGTGCAAGTCGAAACGCGACTATGCCGATTTCAGCGGTTGGTAGATAAGGCCATTCTCATCGAGGAGAGTCGCGCGAGCTCGAGGAGTCTCGCAAGAGGAGGTTGATCCGGCGGGGATCACGGTCACACCGATCTCAGAGGCCTCGTTTTGGTACCTACCGGCTGCACGAGTGCCACACAGAAGAAGCAGCAGCAGCGATCTTGTGGTTTGGACCCGGCTCGGACACCGCGCGGTTTGATCGAGGCGGCGTCTAGTGGTTCCCGATGGACAGCAGCAGCAGCAGAAGAGCAATAATCCAAAGCGTCCATCACTTGCTTCAAGTGTCATGAAGTGGGATACTATGCTAGCAAGTGCCTCTCGAGCGAGCCCCGACGCCGATTCGCTTTGACTTGGGAGCCACACCGGTCGTACCCCTACCCGGGCAGCGGGGAGGAGCACCCCGGCCTCGTGGCAGGCCAGCGGGGCGCCGGTGGTGAGAGGTCAGGTGAACCACGTCACCGCAGAGGATGCCGAGCAGCACAGGCGTTGTGATCGATGCGTTTCGTACATTGATTCGCCACCGTTTTATTTGATTCGGAGCTTCGCATTCGTTTGTTTCTGAGTTTTGCTTTAAAGCAACAATTGAAAACTGTTGCTCTTGGATCATTCTTTTAATCCAATCCCGGATCCGAGTTGAGATCCAACCTAGGTTGTCCAGAGTTAGGATAACCATTCGGGAGTTGAGTTCGAGGCCGACTGATTTTGTTGGATATGCGATCCCTAGATGTAATCTTGGGAATGGATTGGCCGTAAAGCGAGCGATGTTAGATTGTGGGAGCGAGCGGTGACCTTAACCAATTGAGATGGAGTTAAGGTGCGATTCGCGGCCGATGAGTGCCGGCGAGCTATCATGATTTGCGAGTAAGGTAATCCGGTTGGAGGTGTACCGGTTGTCGGAGAGTACCCGGCGTGTTTCGAATGATCTTCCGGGTATGCCACGAGAGAGGAGGTTGAGTTTCGATTGAGCTTGTGCAGTACGCTCCGATTTCCAAGAGACCCTATCGGATGCCACCAATGATTTAGCAGAGTTGAAGAAGCAAATTCGGGAGCGTTGGATAAGGGTTATATCGATCGAGTTCATCCCGTGGGGAGCGCCGATGTTGTTTGTCAAGAAGAACGATGGTAGTCGGCGCATGTGTGTGGACTACTGAGCACTTAATGAGGTCACCATCAAAAATAAGTACCCTCCGCCCGGGATTGATGACTGTTTGACCAGCTTAAGGAGCAGGAGTATTCTCCAAGATTGATTTGAGGTCGAGGATATCATCGGATGAGGATACGTAAGGAGGACATACCCAAGACAGCCTTCTCGACTCGTTATGGTCTATACGAGTTCACAAAGTGATGTCATTTGGTTTGACTAATGCCCGGCATATTTCATGTATTTAATGAATAAGGTGTTTATGGAATATTTGGACAAGTTTGTCGTTGTATTCATTGACGACATTTTGATATATTCAAGGCGAGGAGGAACATCAGAGCACTTGAGGTTGGCATTGCAGAAATTGAGGATAATCAGTTGTATGCAAAGTTCAGCAAATGTGAGTTTTGGATGAAGAAAGTCGCCTTTCTAGGGCATGTGTTGACAGAAGGAGTCGCGATTGACCCAGGAAAGTAAGTGATGTTTTGGATTGGCAATCACCCACTTGATTACCAGTCGAGTTTTCTGGTATGGCGAGGATACTACCGTCGCTTTATTGAGGATTTTCGGTGTGGCGGACCCCTCACGCAGATTGCTCAAAAGGAAAAGAAATTCACTTGGGCGCAGAGTGCGAGAAGAGTTTTGAAACTTAAGGAGAGTTTGACCACAGCCCAGTGCTTGTGTTGCTGATATTAACAAGGATTTTGAGATATTTTGCGATGCCTCGCGCAAAGGTTTGGGTTGTGTCTTGATGCAAGACAAGAGAGTGGTAGCCTATGCCTCACGCCAGTTGAGACCGCATGAGGAGAACTACCCTACCCATGATTTGGAGTTGGCGGCCGTAGTGCATGCTTTAAAGATTTGGCGTCATTATTTGATGGGTAACGGATGTGAGGTTTACACGGATCATAAGAGTCAAATACATCTTTACCCAGTCGAGCTTAACCTCGAGCGAGAGGAGGTGGTTAGAGCTGATAAAGGATTATAATGTGGGCATACATTATCATCCCGGGAAAGCTAATGTTGTTGCAGATGCCTTGAGCGAGAAGGTATCTGCAATTCGGTGATGGTTCGAGAGAGTCAACCAGCTTTGCATGAGTAATTTCAGAAGCTTAGCCTTGAGTTGGTTGAGCCAGGATTCTTGGCAGCTATGGAGATCGACCTACTTTGGATGGTCGATTCGCGGGCTCGGTCGGATGATGAGGCATTTCAGCGGATCAGAAAGAATTTAAGTGAAGGTAAAGAGTCAGGATTTTCAGTGGATGATCAGGGAACCTTGTGGTTCAAGCAGCGTTTGTGCGTGCCCAACAAACAAGAAATAAAGGATGTGTTATTAAAAGAGGCTCATGAGTCACTATATTCGATTCATCCAGGCAGTACCAAGATGTACCAGGACATTAAGGATAAGTATTGGTGGCCAAGCATGAAGCGTGAGATCGCTGAGTATGTAGCCCTTTGTGATATTTGTCAGAGAGTAAAGGCGAGCACGAGAGACTGCGGGTTTGCTACTGACCATTGAAAGTCCACGAGTGGAAGTGGGAAGAAATTGGTATGGACTTTATAGTCGGGTTGCCTAAAACCAAAGAGGGTCATGATTCAATTTGGGTCATTGTGGACCGTTTGACCAAGGTTGCTCATTTCATTCCAGTTAAGACGACTTACCGTGGTGACAAATTGGCAGAGCTATATATGTCCGTGGATTGTCGGTTTGCATGGTGTGCCCAAGAAGATGGTGTCGGATCGTGGATCGCATTCACCTCCGGTTTTGGGGTAGTTTCCATAAGGCTATGGGAACCCACCGAATTTCAAGACATATCACCCCAGATGGATGGTCGACAGAGCGAGTTAATCAGTTACGGAGGACATGTTGAGAGCTTGTGTGCTCGATCATGGGTCTAAGTGGGACGATTGCTTACCTTTGCGAATTCTCATACAACAACGATTATCGAGCCGGTTTGCGAGATGTCACCGTTTGAGGCATTGTATGGCAGAAATGCGAGACCCCTCTCAATTGGAAAGAGGCGGGGAAGGTCGTTTTTGGCCCATTGTTTGAAAGAAGCCGAGGATAAGGTCCGCTTGATTCAGAAAGGTTGAAAGCTGCCCGAGCAGACATGAAAAGCTATCACGAGATACAGGCCGAGTGAGTTTTGAGCAGATGATTTTGTGTACCTCGGGATCACACCATTCAAAGGTGTGAAGAGATTTCAGCTAAAAGGAAGCTTGCACCGAGATATGTTGGTCCATTCAGATTTCAAACGCAGGGAGAGGTTGCTTATCGCTTGGAGCTACTGCGTCCTTGATGGGGTACATGGCGTCTTTCATGTGTCCCGGTGAAGAAGTGCTGCGCGTACGAGAGGAGGTTGTGCGATTGAGGCCGTTGACTGCGGGAGGATCATGCGTACAAAGAGCACCAGTCAAAATCTTGGAAGTGTCGAGGCGAGTCACCGGAATAAAGCGGTCCGTTTTGCAAAGTTCGGTGGAGCAACCATTCCGAGGAGGAAGCCACAGGGAGCGCGAGGAGGATCTCGAGCGGAGTTCGAACCTATTCTCTTAGTTGGCCCGGATCTGGGGTTGAGATCTCGTTTAAGGGGTAAGGTTTGTAACATCCTGTTTTTCCGAGATTTTTAAAGCACGGTTTTCAAAAATGAATTTTCTGGAATTTTCTGAAATTAATTGAAGCTTCAAATGAATTTTTAAAGTTTTAAATGATTTAATGTGATTAAAATAAACATTAACATAAGTGGAAAATATTTTATTTGAGTTCCTTGTGTCACAAGGAATTTTCTGTATTTTGGTGAATTTTCCGGATTTATTTGCTATTTTCTAGAGCTTTTAGAAGTTTATTTGAATTTCGGAAAAAGAAAAGAAAAGAAAATAATCCCCGCCGATCTCTCTCTCTCTCCGCCACGCGTCATCCATCCCCCGCGCGCCGCGCCGCCGTACCCTTTCGCGCGCGCTTCCGCCGCCGCCGATCCGCGCGCCGCGCTGCGTCGATCGCATACTGACGGCGTGGCGGCACAACGCGCCGCCCCGCGTCGCCTCGGCGCCGATCGCGCGCGCGCGATCACAGCCGTCCGCCGCGCCGCGCGAACCTAACCCTAACCAATCTCGGCCGTCCGATCTCTCGCGTTGAATCCCTACCGCCCAAACTTGTCCGCGTTGCGCCGTCGCCAGAATCGGATTGGATTGCCCCGGTTCGCGTGTTAAAACCTGCGCCTCGCCTCGGTTCGTGTGCCGTCGCGACGAACTCGTCGCCGCCGCCCTCGCCTTCGCCTCGCGCGCGCGCGTCGCCGAGCCGCTCCGCCGTCGCGTTGCCGCCGCCCGTGCGCCCCTCCGTGCGCCCGTCCCCGTCGCCGTCGCCGAAGACCTCGCCGGTGAGCCTCGCCGCCGCTCTCCTCGCCGTCGCCCGCGTCGCCCGCTCGGTCGCCCTCGCCGCACCCCGCTCCGCCCCTCGGTCCCGAGCTCGCGCGCGCCGCGCGCCCAGCCCGCGCGCGCGGCGCCGCGCGGAGCGCCGCCACGCGTCGCCGATCCGCTCCGCGCCCGCCACGCGTCGCCATCTCCCGCTCCGCGCGCCCGCGCGCGCGTCCGCGACGCCAGCGCGGCGAGCCGCCACGCGTCGCCGATCGCCCCGTCGCCGCGCGCCGCGCCGCGCGATCCCGCCGCCGCTCGGATCGAGCGAGGCCCAGATCCGCCACGTGCCCGCATCCCCGCCGTCGGACTCGCCGCGCGCCGCCGCGCTGCGCCGCCCGGCTCAGCCTAGCCACGTGGCAGCACCAGCGCGTGCCACGTCAGCCCTAGGCCACGTGGCACGACACGTGGCATGCCACGTCAGCGCCACGTCAGCCCTAGCCGCCTCCCTCAAGCCACGTCCACCGCCACGTCGGCCGTGCCACGTGGCGACATATGCTGCTGCCACGTCGGCACGCCCGCGCGTCGACCCTCTCTCCCGTGCCGCATTCCGTGCGCGGGTTCACCGTGGACGGTATTGGTGGGCCGGGTTCACAAAGACACGATAGCCTAGCTCCGATTGACCCCGTTCTTTTTTCTAAATTCATCTAAAATCGAGCTCTAGCTGTTGGTTCTGTTTTTGTGAATTTTTGAGTTCTTTTGCTTGTCATTTTATGTGTTTCTTTGTTTCAGGCGTTTTCTCTCGTTAGATTCGGATTAGGAGGAGCAGGTTTCGCGCTGAAGACCAGAGTACCCACGAGCATAACGAAGGCAAGTCGTGTCCCTTGATCATGTTGAACCCAATTTTGCAAACTAATATTTAATTATTTTGCTTTAAATTACATTGCATTGCTATTTTTATTCAAACCGTTGCACGCAGTAGTTATTGTCCAAATTGCAAATATACCTCCTTGACACCTTGGAATACCATGATGCCTTTGTCACCATAGGTTGGGAAATTTATTAGTGATGCTAGTTTATTTATCACATGGGTTGGTACGATTAGATTGCTTAGCCAGTTTATATTTACGTTTGGTCTCATCGCACATATTAAATTATTAATTTGACTTAATGATATATGGAATTGTGGTTGGTGCCACGTGTATTAAAATTTGTGCCACGGCATTGGTGTAGCGTTGGCTTGGTTATACAAATTGGTTTTGCACTCGGGCGAGTGATCGTGCGATAAGGGGGAAATCTGGTTGTACTTTGGGGATGTGGTAGTCTCGCCGGGTAATGCTAAGGACTTAACTTTGTGCGCCATTGATCCGAGCTTAATCGTGCAAACCACATGTCTATTATGGGATAGACTGGCTGATTAATTTGTAATATTTCAATTCGATTACGCCATTGTGATGAACATGGTTCTTGATTTCCATGTGGCGCAAGAGGGTGTGATCACGAAACCCTAGCGGGCAGGATTGGGTTGAGGTAGAGCATTGTAAAGGCCTTGTTGTGATTTCCTTAGGCCTAGGCTAATCACATCGTGTGGGTACAGATTGTGCAACCTCTGCGAGTGTAAAACTATTCGAATAGCCGCGTCCTCGGTCATGGACAGTGCTCGGGGATTTCACACGAGGGTTAGTGTTTCATTTATAACTTGGTGGTTTATGTTGGGATTGGACAGGTAGTTCACTATTGGTTTAACTTGTGAATTGGTGTTCACAAGTGGTTCATGTTTATCCCTTTGATTATCTATTATTACTATTTTCAGTTAACTTTCGCTTTCAAGTTATTTAATATATTTCATCAATAAATGCCTTTATGCAAATTAACCTTTCAGCCTTCCTTTGGTAAGCCTCGCATATTATATTGCATTTATTGTTATAAGCGACTTCTTTGAGTACCAATGTACTCACGGCTTTACGCCTATGTTGCTCGATTGAGGAGAGGAGTACTATCGGCGGGAGGTGCCGAAGGAGTACTACGACGACTTCACGGATTAGGCCGTTCTCCACTCGATAGCTTTGTGGCTTGTCGATTGGTCGCTACGCTTTATTTTGGATTTCCGCTGCTATTTTGTTAAGCCCTTCCGGCTAGAGATATTGTAAGCTTGGCCATAAGGTCGTACCTTTGATATTTTATCGATATTCTAGCTTTCCCTTATTATTGTCGTGTGTATGACTATGATGGCATCTATGTTTGACTGTGTGCACTAGCGTGATCCTGGACTAGTGCAGTTTACACAGAGAGACCGAGTTTGCATATTCGGGTCTCGACAGAATGTCTTGTGGGTAAAGTTGTACACCTCTACAGAGTTAAAACCTATCTGGATAGCCATGTCCATGGTCATGGACATGCTGAGTAAAGTTGTCATAGATTAGACTTGGATTTTACAAAACCTGGTTTTTGAGCAAGCACATGATGGTTTTGGTTGTGGTCCGGGTGGATTCCCGTGGATAGGTTAGTGTGGGTCGAAGCCTACACTAACGATATTACTTGTTAAAAACAATGTTTCGTACATTGTATTAAAGTTCAGCTTTTCGTACTTACATTATCGTATTCAAATTCAAGTATTGCTTTCCGCACATTTACCCTATTAAGCCTTCCTTTGAAATCCATTATGCATGCATCAATTCTGTTATAATTCCTGGTGTAACTTGCGTAAGCATTTACTTGCTTACCTTGGGAGTACTCTCGTACTCACCTTGCTAAATCTGTTGCCAGACTTCGAGGGCGACTATGATGGTGAGGACTTCTTCAGCGAATAGGACGCGTCTTACAGTCATTCGCCTGTGGGAGGCTGGATGGGCTGTTCTGCTACCTTTACTGCTTTCCGTTGTTTTATTTCTTTTGTTGGCCTTGTGCCCCTATGTTGTAAGACTTGGCCTTAAAGCCATATTTTGTAGTTTAATAATATTCGGTGGTGATTTTTGCATGATATGCATTACTGTTGACCCTGTGTGCACTAGCTTTTCCTAGGCTAGTGCGATTTACACAGAGAGACTTGGAGTTGTTGTTCCGGGTACCGACAGCAACCATTCAGAGGAGGAAGCAACCTGGGAGCGCGAGGAGGACCTCAGAGCCGAGTTCCCGAACCTATTTTCTTAGCTAGCCTAGATCTCAGGATCAAGATCTCGTTTAAGAGGGTAAGGTTTGTAACATCCTATTTTTCTGCAATTTTTAAAGCCTAGAATTTAAAAATAAATTTTCTGGATTTTCTTGGAATTAATTCAAGCTTAAAAAGAATTTTCAAATTTTAAAATGAATTAATCTGATTAAAATAAATATTAACATAAGTTAAAAACATTTTATTTGGATTCTTCAGGTCTCAAGGAATTTTCTGGTATGTTTGGTGAATTTTTGGGATTTATTTGCTATTTTCTAAAGCTTTTTGGAGTTTATTTGAATTTCTGAAACAAAAAATGGGGAAAAAACCCTCTGCCGCCGATCCCTCCGTCTGCCATGTGTCGGCCATCCGCCCTACTCCGACGCGTCGGCCCACCGCCCTCGGCCCACTTTCTCGCCCGCGCCTTTCACCGCTCCGCGCCGCCCGATCGCCTCGCCCGGTCCACGTGGCAGACATCCGCGCCGCTCTCTGCCCGCGCGTGCCCTAGCGCCGCGCCCGCCCCGCATCTCCGTCGCTCAGCTCACCATGCGTCGCCATCTCCCCGCACTTGCACACCGCGCAGCGTCCGCGTGCGCCCCACCCCATCCACGCCGTCCGTGCTACCACACGTCGAGATGACGGCCAACGTCTCCAATGCGGGATCGGCGCGCCGTGTTCATCCCGAACTCGTTCATCGGTTCGCGTGCATATAACCCACCGCTACCTCAGTTCGTGTTCTCGCCGCCCTCAGTTCGTGCACTCCGCCGCCTCCTCTTACCCGTGCCGCCGCCTGCCACCGCAGTCGCCGGAGCCCCGTCGTCGGCATCGTGCCCGCGCCCGTGCCACTGCCAGACTCAAACTCGCCGGTGCCTCGCCTCACCGCCGCTGTAGCCGCCCCGGAGTCCCCACCGCCGCTTCTTGCCGCACCTGAGCTCGTCGCCGGCGTCGTCATCTTCCCGCCGGTAAGCCGCCACCGTCCCCCAACGACCCAGCGCTCACCCGCCTCCTCCCCTCCGCCGCGCACCGCGCTCACCGGAACTCACCCGCGCCCGCGGAGCGCCAACCCTCAGTTCGCGTGCACGGCCGCACCCGCGCCGGACGCCTCCCCGCCTCGGTCCCCGAGCCACGACGCACCCGCGTTGAGCCGCTTTTTGTCTAGGGCAGCGGAGTGGGGCCTGCCATTTTTTAAGACCCTTCGCGGCTGTGACGGGTTTCGCTGGGACGTCGAATGCGCCAATGCCTTCGACGACCTCAAGAGGCACCTCGCAAGCCTCCCTACCCTGGTCTCCCCGGCGCCAGAGGCTCCCCTCCTGCTCTACCTCGCTGCCTCAGCGACAGGGTTAGCATCGTCCTCGTCCTCGAGGAGGGCGCTCTTCAGCTCCCTGTGTACTTCATCTCTGAAGCCCTGCAAGGCGTCAAGACGCGGTACACGGAGCTTGAGAAGCTGGCTTACGCGCTGGTCATGGTCTCAAGAAAGCTCCGACATTACTTCCTAGCTCATCCAATAACTATGCCATCCTCGTTCCCCTTGGCGGAGATGTTGCACAACAAAGAGGCCACAGGACGCATTGGTAAGTGGGCAGCGGAGCTTGCACCGTTTTCGCTGACGTTTGCCTCACGAACAGCAATTAAGTCCCAGGTTCTGGCGGACTTCCTCATGAAATGGACTCCCTCGACCCAGCACGCCCAGCAGCCGGCGGACTTAGTATGGATGCTTGACACTGATGGAGCCTATGGCGTCTCCGGCGCGGGCGTGGGCGCCGTCGTCACTACGCCGGGACAGCACTGTCTGTTGTACTCGACGCACATTGCATTCCCTGCCACCAACAACACCGCCGAATACGAGGCGCTCCTCTTCGTCCTCGCAAAGCTCAAAGCCCTGGGCGCGTGACGAGTGCTTGTCCGCACGGACTCACGACTGGTAGCAGGTCAAGTGGACAAGTCGTATCAGGCCAAGGATCCTGAACTGGCCAAGTACCTAACAGCCGTGCGAGCCAAGGAATGGCATTTTCTGGGCATCACGATCAAGGCCATCCCCCGGGCAGAAAATGAACAGGCTGACATCCTCGCAAAAGCCGCCAGCCAGCAGCTCCCCGCTCCCGAAGAGGCGTTCTACGAGGTCCTACTCGCGGCGGCCATCGCGCAGGACAACCGCGACGCGGCCCTCGCCCACCAGATCACCCACCAGGGTGACTGGCGAGAGCCCATTTATGGTTTTTTGCAGGGCATTGCCGAGCCCGATGACCCCGTAGACCTCCGTTGCCTGCAGAGTCGCGCCAGGTCCTTCCAGGTGCTCGACGGGGTGCTCTATAAAAAAGGAGTCTGCGCACCGCTCCTACAGTGCCTCTCGCGCGAAGAGAGCAAACATCTCCTCACGGAAATCAACGCGGGACTCTGCGGCTCGCACCTGGCACCGAGATTGCTCGTCGGCAAGGCGTTCAGGAAAGGCTTCTACTAGCCAACCGCCATCGCTGATGCTCACGACCTCGTGCGCCGATGTCAAGGCTGCCAATGGATGGGCTGGGTCAATCACAGACCCCCGACCGACCTCAACCCCATTCCCCCCGTATGGCCGCTGGCACGGTGGGGCATCGACGTCGTCGGACCTCTACCGCGGGCCCCAGAAGACTTGCGGTTCATTGTGGTCACCTTGGAGTATTTCTCCAAGTGGCCAGAGGCTGCGCCGTTAGCCAAGGTAACTTCGGCGGCCGTGCAGTGCTACCTCTAGCAGAACATCATATGCCGCTTCAGGGTGCCCAAGGAGATCATCGTCGACAATGGACTGCAGTTCTATTTTGCCCTATTCAAGGAGTTCTGCGACAGCATGGGCATCACACTTCGGTTTGCTTCGGTCGGACATCCACAGTCCAACGGCGCGGTTGAGCGGGCGAACGGCGCCATCTCCACCGGAGTCAAGAAGCACCTTGTCGGGCTACCAAAGGGCAAGTGGCCAAGCGAGCTCCACAGCGTCCTCTGGTCTCTCCGCACAACGGCGACCCGCCCGACGGGGTTCATGCTGTTCAAGCTCCTTTTCGGCAATGAGGCGATGACGCCCGAGGAGATCCAGGCCGGCTCGTGCAGGGTCCTCGCCCAGGTGCCAGAAGAAGAGCGCCAATTGTCCCTGGACCTCCTCGACGAGGAGCGAGTTAATGCCACCCAACACGTCGCCAAGTACGCACGGCAAATGGTGCGCATGCGTGGCCGCTCCGTGTACACACGAGCATTCCAGCCAGGGGACCTCGTCCTCAAGATGGCCCTCCGCACAGACACGGTAGGCAAACTGGAGTCCAAGTGGGAAGGCACATACATCGTTGCGACAGCTTTACAGCGCGAAACTTACCGCCTCGCCACACTTGAAGGGCAGATGCTCCGCCACACATGGAATGCGGACCGGTTGCGGAGGTACTACGTTTAGGCCAGCAAATGCCAACATAAGGAGGAACCCATATCCTGTTTATTACATGACGCTTGCCTGCGCAAGCGGGGGATTAATAAAGTCGACCGTTCAACAACCTCTCGACGAGGTCCTTCTCCGCACACACTCTACAAAGTATAAATAAGACGTAGCGTTGAGGTCCACCTCCGCATGCACTCTACTGAGTCTAAACAAGACGCGGAGTTCCGCGCACGCGTTTGTGGTACCACCGCGCGTACTCTCCGGAGTATAAAGACGTGGTCGATGTTCCCACGCACCCCACAGAGGCCCGCCTCCGCACACGCACTTCACAGAGGTCCGCCTGCGCACACTCCCTTCACGGAGGTCCGCCTCCGCACATGCACTTCACGGGGTCCTCCCCCCGCACGCACTCTACGGAGCATAAATAAGACGTAGCATCGAGGTCCGCCTCCGCACACACTCTACGGAGTATAAATAAGACGTAGTGTCGAGGTCCACCTCCGCACGCACTCTACAGAGTATAAATAAGACGTAGCGTCGAGGTCCGTCTCCGCACGCACTCTACGGAGTATAAATAAGACGCAGCGGGGGGACGCCTCCGCGCGCACTCTATGGAGTATAAATAAGACATAGCGTCGAGGTCCGCCTCCGCACGTACTCTACAGAGCATAAATAAGACGCGGATATTTTCCCTGCGCACTCTACTGAGTCTAAACAAGCCGCGGATGTCCCGCGCGCATGTTGGCGTACCCTCCGGAGCCTAACTAAGTCGTGATTGATAGTCCCACACATGCTCCGGAGTACAAACTAGATGTGGATGTTTTTCCTGCGCACTCTACTGAGTCTAAACAAGCTGCGGATGTCCCGCGCGTGCGTTGGTGTACCCTCCGGAGCCTAACTAAGTCGTGGTTCATAGTCCCACGCATGCTCTGGAATACAAAGTAGACATAGATGTTTTCTCTGCGCACTCTACTGAGTCTAAACAAGCCGTGGATGTCCCGCGCGCTCATTGGCGTACCCTCCGAAGCTTAACTAAGTCGTGGTTGATAATCCCACGCATGCTCCGGAGTACAAACAAGACGCTGATGTCCCGCGCACGCGCTGGTATCATCACCACGTGTACTCTTTTCGCGTTTATCCAAGACGTGCCTGATCCTCCCACGCACTCTGCGGAGTATAAACAAAATGCTGCCGGGGCTTGCCTCTGCATGCGCTTAGCAGAATACGGCGCACCAGAGGCTTGTCCCTGCGCATTCCCGCGGGGTGCCGACTAGGCGCTAAATCCGCTGCCACCACTTCGAGGGGTAGGGAACGGAGCGCGATCGCCCGTCTACTCCGATTAGGCGCCAGCTCCACTGCCACCACTTCGAGGGGTAGGGGACGGAGCGCGATCGCGCGTCTACTCCGATTAGGCGCCAGCTCCGCTGCCACCACTTCGAGGGGTAGGGGACGGAGCGCGATCGCGTGCCTACTCCGACTAGGCGCCAGGTTCGCTGCCACCACTTCGAGGGGTAGGGGACGGAGCGCGATCGCGCGTCTACTCCGACTAGACGCCAGCTCCGCTGCCACCACTTTGAGGGGTAGGGGACGGAGCGCGATCGCGCGCCTACTCCGACTAGGCGCCAGCTCCGCTGCCACCACTTCGAGGGGTAGGGGACGGAGCGCGATCGCGCGTCTACTCCGACTAGGCGCCAGCTCCGCTACCACCACTTTGAGGGGTAGGGGACGGAGCGCGATCGCGCGTCTACTTCGACTAGGCGCCAGCTCCGCTGCCACCACTTCGAGGGGTAGGGGATGGAGCGCGATCGTGCGTCTACTCCGACTAGGCGTCAGCTCCGCTCGCGTGCCTACTTCGCTTCCAAGGCGCGGAGAACGCTACGAGAAGCGGAGAGGGCTGGAAGACGCTAGCCTCCGTCGTGTCAACAACTAACTATGCTACCATGCAACGATAGACTCCTCGGAGAGCGGTTGTTTCTTTCAGAAAAAAAATACAGACATACACACGAGGAACAAGACCCAGGACAACGGACCAGGAGAATAATCGCAAAAGTTACACCACACAAACGCAGGATCCTGACAAACACACCTACGGGGCCACGTCATCTTCGTGGCACCGACGGACCTCATCCAGCCAGTGGAGGAAGTTACCTTCACGGCGTAGCGTCTGCCGCAGCAGGACTTTGGCCACGTCCTCCCCGAGGTGACCCCAGATCTGGTCGTAGAAGCTCTAGACGGCGGGCGGCACCGGACAGTACCCCAGCCCCGGTGGGCACACCCAGATGAGGATCGACCAGCTCGCCCACATGCTCACACCCCCGGGCATGGAGTAAGGCGAAGGCAAGACAGGCACTGGCGAAGCCGCAATGATCGCCGAAGGCCTTAGCACCGTGGAGTGCCAAGCTCGAGCCCTCCTCGATCTGTGCCAAAGACTATCTCACATCCATGGGGTTGTGCGTAACGTCCGGCACGTCGACGGAAAGGTCCGGAGGGCCCCCTCAAGCGACTCCATGGCCCTCCACACTGCCGCGGATGCGGCGCCCAGAGTCTGGTTCCTCTCTTCCAGGGCCGCGACGAGTTGGGTCTTCTCCTCCTCCAGCGCGCTAATCTGCCCAAGCAAACCGGCGCGCTCCTCTGTCGCGGCGCGCTGAGCCTCTTCGGCGGCACATTGCGCCGCCGCCGTCGCACGGATTTCCACCTCCAACAGACAGATACGCTCGTCCTTGGCGACGTGAGCCTCATCGGCAGCGCGAAGCTGGTCCTGCAGCACCCTCCGCTCGCGGGTGCGAGCCTCTTCCAGCGCCCGGCCGATCGCAACCGTCTAACAGCGAAAGGACATGAGTGTCTAGTCTACGCTCAACAAGCGATGCCAATCACGGGCTCAGGGACTTACCCTCATTCCCGAGGCGCCCAACGCGAGCGCAAGTAAATCTCCCCCGCACGATGACAGCGCCCGCCGATCCACCCTGCTGTCGCCATGCTCCGTGGCCCCATCAAATGCGCGAAGCGCCTCCGGATGTAGGATGAAGTCAGACACGGCAAGCTTAGGGGGCCTGGCAACAATGCCAGGCGCCCACGTCGTGTCTTGCACAACGAGACCGGTGGCTTCGCGAACACCTCCGCTGCTTGATCCTTGGCCACGCCCAGGAGACCTTGTCTCTCCTGATGTTGATGACGGCATGAGGGGGCAAATCGCAGGGAGAGAAGGAACTACGCCTACCTCCGTCACCCTCCGCTAGGGCATGGGGAGATGTCGGCTCCGCTCCCGCCCGGGAAGCGATGACCCCCTCCTCGGTTGGAGTGGCTTCCCAGTCGGACCCTAGGCCCCCGACGACCGCGACCGCCACATGGAATCGCCCCGCGCGCACGGGCGATCGCACACAGCGACGCTTCGCCCTCGGGGATTCAGGCGACGTGCCCTCGGCCACCCCAGTAGCTCCACCGGCTGAAACAGGCGCCAGATCTGTGACGCCTGCAGCAAGCAACGACGATGAGCCCTCCGCTGCTCCTGTCGTTGTACGAGCCGGAGCAGGAGAAAGGTCTGTGGCAGCCGCCAGGGGCGACAAGGGTGCGGGAGGCAGGTCCTCGTCGGCCGGTACAGGCGACTTAGCCTCTGTCGGAACCCGGAACAACAACTCCGAGTCCCTCTATGTAAATCGCACAATCCCAGGAAAAGCTAGTGCACACAGGATTTAACAGCAATGTATATCATGCAAAAATCACCACAGAGTATTATTAACGAAAATACGGCCTTAAGGCCAAGTCTTACAATATAGGGGCACAAGGCCAACAAAAGAAATAAAACAGCGGAAAGCAGTAAAGGTAGCAGAACAGTCCATCCAGCCTCCCACAGGCGAATGACTGTAAGACGCGTCCTACTCGCTGAAGTAGTCCTCACCGTCGTAGTCGCCGTCGAAGTCTGGTCAACAGATTTAGCAAGGTGAGTACAAAGAGTACTCCCAAGGTAAGCATATAAATGCTTACGCAAGTTACACCAGGAATATAACAGAGTTCATGCATGCATAGGGATAACAAAGGAAGGCTCAATAAGTTTATTTGTGCAAAAAGCCGTACTGAATTTAAATACAGTAACTTAAGTGCAAAAGCTGAGTTTATAATACATCATATGAAACATTATTTTAACCAAAGTATTATCGTTAGTGTAGGCTCCGACCTACACTAACCTAACCACGGGCATCCCACCCGGACCACTTGTCAAACCACTGTTGTTTGCCCGAAAATCAAGTTTTATTAAACCAAGTCTAATCTGTGAAAACTTTACTCAGCATGTCCATAACCGTGGACATGGCTATCCAGATAGTCTGTTATTCTGCAGAGGTGTACAACTTTACCCACAAGACATTCCCTCCCACTTGAGCCACGCGATAAACACACTGCCTTAGGTGTGCGGCGGAGAGTTCATGACAAGACTGTTCCGATGCACCATAGCCAAAATAATCACGCCGCCACTAAGGTTTCACCACAACTCGAATCCATGAGTTGGAGCCCCCTCCGCTGCCATGTGAGACTTCCCACAGCCTACGCCACGCTCACATTCAGCCTTTAGCGAGACTATATTTGGAACTTCGTAATTTACTTAGCCAGGTCCGTCCCATACCGGACTTGTGGTAGTACGAAGTGACTTCGTAAAATGAATCACAGAAACGGTCCTTAATCTGATTTAGGCTCAACCACATACCCACATGCACGACAATCAACCAGGTGTCACCAAACACAAGGCATGCCTGCACCCACCACCTAACCATTAGCCTAAGTCCCAATCATAAGTTTCTATTTTCATTTTCAAACAATTTTCATAAATCATCCTTGACTCACCGAAGTCAAGATATCAATTTTCAAAGTCTGTCTTTTCATGTGAAAGATTGATCCCACCTAAAATTATACTAAACCAGGCTAAGCATTTCTATAAAATTTTCTTGTCAATACTATGATACTAACTAGTTTCAGCTAGGGTGACAAGGTGTACGAATTCAAGATTCAAAATTGGGTATAGTCAAAGGATCATGGGCATAACTAAAGTTTAAACTGAATTTAAATTAAATTTGAATAGAAGTACGCATGCATATACAGTAAAACAACATATTTAAATTTGAAATATTAGGTTCAACATGGTTAAAGGTGTAACTTGCCTTGATCGAAGTCCTGTTGGGAATCGTCGAACTCGAACTCTCCGGAATCGTCAAAATCTAACGTAAGGAGCCAATACAAAAGAAAATCAAAAACAAAATTCAAATAAATTCAAATTTTCAAAATTATGCCAGAAATGGATAGATCATGATTTTAGAAAAATTTAGAAATTTGAATGGATCAATTTGGAGTTAAAATGCAAAAGTTATAGCCTTCCAAAGTTTAAATACAAAATAAAAAAAAGCTCATTTTCTGGGTTATTTTTAAACCGAAAAAGCATTTATGACGTTAGCATGAATTATTTTTCTGAAGGAAATTACAGGATTATGACGTCAGCAAGGCAATTAGTTTTCGGTCGAATTATTTTTATACTGAAAAATCAGTTTTATTGTGTCAGCAAGAATTTTCGGATTTAATTAAAAACTAGTAGGGCTGACGTGGCCTCCACGTGGCTGCCACTTGGCACCACGTGGCCTCCTCGTGGCTGCCACATCGCCACACCGCGCTGACGGGGCTAGCAGCGACGCGGCGCCTGCCTGGCAGCCACCTGGCTGCCACGCAGCTGCCACCTGCACGCCGAAGCCGACGTGGCTCGCCGGCCGGAGGGGAGGCGCGGGACCTGAAGGTCGTCAGAGCTCCGGCGGGCGGCGGCGCCGGCCGATGTGCGGGAAATGACGGGGAGGGTGAGGGGAGTGTTCTGGTACCTCACACGAAGTCCGAGGGTGACCGGAGGAAAGATCGGCAGAGAGGGGCGGCGGTCGGAGAGGGCTTCACGGCGGCGAAGGAGCTCCGGTGGCGCAGAACCTCAGGGGAGTGGTCACCGGGGTTCGCCTGGGCACCAACAAAGTCGGGGAGACGTCGGTGGAGCTCGGGGAGGCTCGAGGTGACGGCGATTGCTTGCCGGAGTGCTTGAAGCCGCGGAGAGGAAATCGGGCGCAGGGAGGGCTCCGGCACTTGAAGGCTACGATTGAGAGGTGGGAGAGGGGCGGTATGAGCTGAGGCTCTCGGGGAGTGCTTTTTATAGGTGGGGGAAGGTTGTAACGGCTGCGCGAAGATCACCGGAGTGGGAACGGCCGGAGAGGATGAATGCGACGGTGAAGGAGGGTGTAATTGGGGGGATTATGCCTGCAACGGACGCGGTGGAGGGTTAATTGCTATTTGCAGTCGGCGCGGGGCACCAATTGGGAAGGAAACCGAAGCAATTAAAGCTTCGGTTTCGACTTCAATGGCGGCAACGGGCGGCGATTGCGTGGGGAAGAAAGGAAGGGGGCGGGGAAGACGGAGCTGACAAGGAGGGCCCACCGGTCAGTGAGAGAAAGAAAAGAGAAGGGGCGAGGGCAGTGGCAGGATTCGCGACGTGTGGCACACGGGGGAAACCTGAGCCGCTGATGTTAAGTAAAAGGGTAAGTGAGGAGGGGCGGCCAAGATCTCATCCGACAAAAGAGATTTAATCTGAGCCGTTGGGGTTTCGGGCGGAGGGGTAAGTGGCTGCGGACGGGCGGGATCTGGTACGGCAACAGGGAATGGTTCGGATCGAGACGCGTGTCGATCGGAGGGAAGAGGAGAGCGGCTGAACCGGTAAGTAGCAGTAGGTGGCTGGGATTAAACGGGCGGGGAGGAGGCTTGGCCGATGGTTGCCAAGTGTCGACCAGCGAGGAGGAAAAGGCGGGCGAGGGAGCGGGCAGCGGCGATTGAAGCGGGCGGCGGGGAATTGATCCGGAGCATCCACATGTCAGCCGGAGGGGAGGGTTTGGGTTTTAATTCCTTTTGATTTTCCAGAAATGACATTAAGCTTTAGAAAACTCAGAAAAATACCAAATAACTTTTGAAAATTCCAAAAAAAATTCATAGAACCTTCTGGGACTATTTGAGACTTAATAAAAATAAATTCAACCCATTTTGATATTTATATTTTGCAAAAGCATAATTTGACTTAAAAGAGGAGGTTTTTAATTCCTAAAATTTAAAAAAAATTACAGAACTGAGTTTAGAAAATGAAATACATTTATTTTGACTTCATGAAATGCAAAGAGCTTAAATTGGCTTTTATAAAATAAAAAATTTTAATTTTCTCAACTCAGAACTTAGAAATAAAATCCAAGAAAATCCAGAAAATAATTTTATAAAGGAATAAAACTTTGGGATGTTACAGCCTCGTCCTCAACGACGTCGCTACCGAGTCCTGCCCCACCACCGCCTAAGTCCTCGCTGCGGGTGGTGCGACCCCCCGAGCTGGCATGTTCGGACCCGCCACCACACGCGTCCTCCGAACCAGCGGTGCCTACCGCCAATCTGCCGGGCGGGTTAGAGACGGCGACTCTGGACCGAGCCCTCCGCAGTTTGGGAGACGCCACCGCTTCGCAGGCACCATCGCGGCGATGAGCCGGACTCCGCACCAGCACCATGCGTTCCGGTACGACGAGGCCCAGGACCTCGCACACCCGATTTATCCGCCCTAGCTTCGCGGGCTCGGTCGCGGCCTCGCGGAGCGAGTGCTCCTTCGGTGTGTACGGCCCCAGGAAGGCCTCCACTGCACGCTCCGCTTCTTCCAGTGATAGCACTGCATGCGAAGCACTGCTCCGTTCATAAAACAGTTACATATGTAAAGGCAGTGCGGTCGAAGTACTTACCACGACCGGGGGGTCGTTGCAGAGAAGACACTGTGGGGTGGACACCATCCGGCCGACCGTGATCTTGCTCATATTCCCACCGGCCGGACAGAGGTGACACCCCGTACATTGTGAACTCCTCGGTGAGATCACGCATGTTGAACTGGAGGGCGACGCCGGCGAGTCTCCGCGCCTATCGACGATCGCTGCTCCCCGGCTCCAACCCCGGACAGCAGTTGAAGGCTATCGGCTGACCCCAGCACACAAGGTTGCTTGTAGGCGTCACGCGGTAGTATAACCACTGTTGCATCCAGCCGGGCTCCCACTTCTCCCGCGTTGCCAGAGCGAGGAACAGCTTCGCGCAGCCCGACCTCATCACGAAGTGGACACTGCCGAAATTAGACAGTACCCCTCATTCGACCTTCTTCGGTTGACAGCGCACATTGTAAAGAAGAGCGAACAAGCTCGCACAGGGACGAGCACCTTCCACCCGGACCACCTAGGTGAACACAGCCAACCGAACTATTGCATTCGGGGTCAACTGTGCCAACTCCGGTCCATAAGCTTCCAGGACCTGGCCGACGAAGAGCGTCGAGGCCATTCGGAGCCCAGCCTCAAAAAATGCGGTGAAGACAATCGCCTCCGACTCCTCGGGGTGAGGCTCCACTTCGTCGCGGGCAGGCAGGCGAGCTCCTGCGAGCTCTTCTATCTTCTTCTCCCGCAGGAGGGCCTCGATCGTCTCCTTCGTAGCATGACTCCGCCCTAGCACCCCGGAGCAGTGCCCTTCACTACTACAAAACAGGCTATACTGGACGGGTAAATCATGGACGGTTCATACGGAACCGTCTGTGCTTAACTATCACAGACGATTCATACTGCCACCCGGCTTGATACTATCACAGACGGTTATTAACACGACTCATCTGTGATAATAGAGACATCAAAGATAGTTCGCGTTAATAACCGTCTGTGATAGTTCACAGACGGTTTGTTATACGAACCGTCTGTGGTAATAGAGACATCACAGACGGTTCATGTTAATAACCATCTATGACACTTCACAGACGGTTATTAACACGAACCGTCTGTGATGTCTCTATTATCACAGACGGTTCGTATAACAAACCGTCTGTGATATGAATTGTTACAGACGGTTCGTGTTAATAACCGTCTGTGATAGTACCACAGACGGTTCGAAACAGGAACCGTCTGTGATATCATGTCTATCACGAGCGATTGTTGTGTTTAATCGCTCGTGAAAGTCGACTATCACAGACGGTTGTTTGCAAAAACCGTCTATAATGTAAGTTATCACAGACGGCTCCCGAGCCGTCTGTGATAACCACCTATTATCACTAACACATAAAAATAGACGGTTCGAAAACCGTCTGTGATAGGCCTGTCTGTAGCAGTGCTTGTGAGCTCCGCATGGCGTCGTACCGCTTCCGGGTTTGCGACGGCTTGCGAGCCACCAGGGCGAACTCCGCTGGTGGTGGCGTCACACCGCGCTGGCTCGATGAGGCGCTGTGGCTAAGCCGGCGACCGGAATCTCCATGGCTTGTCATCCTTCTTCTCAAGCGGATGGTTGAAGGAGCAGGAGACGTGCGGGTTTCGCACAACAGGAAAGAACAACCGGACAAAGGTGCACGGGCGAGGGACGCGTCCGCGTGCCGGCAAATAGCCCTTTATGAAGACCCTCCACATCCCCACGATCAGGAACACAACCAACGGGAGACCCGTCGATTCGCCTCCCCACGATCGGGGAGCGCAACCGTCGACAGGTCGCCTCGTCGCGTGTCCCGCCTCTCTCGGGAACGGGTGCGGTCTCGTGGTCGTGCGACCGCTGCCATCCCGCGACGCGCCAACCACGTGGCGCCGCGTGTACCCCTCCCTCGGGATCGTGCGTACGACCACAGCAGACCGCACCAGTCTTTTCAGCATTCCGCCCACCTCACGCCAACAATTCAGGCATCATCTCCGAAGTGCGTCGCTGTCGGGGCGTCACGACTCCGGACCAAGCAAGGACTCACCTCGTCAACACAGCGTTGCGCGGGAAGGCCTGGCCCGCCCCACGACAAGCGGAGTCTCAACGCCACGCCTCGCGCGTTCGACGCCTTCGGCTCCGCACCATGGCCTCGCCGATACCTGTGGCACCACGAGGGATGGCTCCTAGACCGCGCACGAACGTTTCTGTCACGCAACTGCCCCTTTTATCTACAGTAGGTCACAGGCCGTAGGGACGGAGGGGTCCAAAGGGCTCGGCAACATGGCTTCGGCCTGTGAAGCCCTTCACCATGAGAGGCTCCTGTTGTAGGGGTGGCCCCCACCTAAACCCAACCGGCCTGAGGTAGCGTAAGTATCGAGTGTGGCATGTATAATGACGCAAATGCCCCGAAGGGCACTCTTGTAAAGACGCTCCTCGTAAGGAGATATATATGCTACGCTAGCCACAGGGAGAGGGGACATCTCACCTAACTCCCCACTACATCTCTTCTCTGTTTGGTCTGTAACCACAACAGTTGGCATCCGTGAAGATAGAAAGTCACAACATTTAGTGAGAAAGCCATGACGTTGAGTTGGCCAACGTCGAACAAGAGTGGCCGATATGGAAGAAGAGGACATTAGACACATATAACATCACACACACACACACATTCATACATCGATAAAAATGGAAATATGTGTGTACAAAAAGTAGAGAAGCAAATAGGTCAGAGTAGAGATGATGCAGGTGCAGAGAATAGGCTCGGGGCCACCGGAGAGAGCGCGATGAGTGTCGCTGATAGGTATTGGCAACAGTTGCACATGTATACATATTTAATATCATAACGGTCAACATTAAGCAATAATTACATAGAAGTAAAAACTAGACATTGGTTAGTAAAATTGATTTATAATTAGGGAAAAATCAAACAAACAAATACCAGTATTGAATACATAAACGATATATAAAAAATCTACCCATATAAATATGCGGGCTACCTTACTTGTATAGTTCAAGTTGAGATTCGCTGTTCAATTAGGCCCTTAGTCTGTATACAGTAACCTGGCCTAGAAAATTATGGTAAGGTAGACTAAGAAGAAAAAGAAAGACGAAGAAAGGGATGATGTTACGGTAGCAAAATATAGGAGATGATCGTGTGTGTTAGGGGCGGTTTGATTAGGTTGGATGCACTCTTAACCAATTGAGAAACGAGATGAAATGGAATAAGGGAATACATCTTCTTAGAGGAGAGGAGAGTAGGGTTGGGATGAACGGACCGCGGGAGTGGGAGTCGTAATGGGGGCGGAGCGGCGGCGTCTTGACGGATGCTCGCTCGATCCCCTGCTAAGTCCTCGTTCATCTAAACTTGATAATTTCTCCCCTGCCGCCGATTCATTCCGCTTCCGGCAGTGTGTGTGCGCGCGCGCCCTTCTTCGCCGGCCGTGGTCAAGAGGCAGAAGAGAAGCCAACCTGCTTACAGCAAGCAGCTGAAACAGCAGGGAGTGACCGACAAGGAGGGCAACAAGTGAGCTAAGCGATTTTCTAATGTAAGATCTTGTTTTTCTAAATTTTGCAGCCTCCAGAGGTTATCCGTGGTTTGAACAAATGCATATCGCGGATCGAATTTGTGCTACAGCACAGGTACGAAGCACACTCCTTTATAGCTTTTTTTATATAGTGTATGCTCTCACATCATTTGTTGTCGGTTGGATTATCTTTCTTAATCTTCTTTCTCCAAGATTTCAGAGTGTGTCTATGCAAAAGCTGACTTCGGAGCAGAACTAGCCTTGAGTACAGGAATGGATCTTCACCCAGGCGATGTAACAATAATAATGGCAGTAGAAAGAAAGGCTAGAAGCTGCAATTTCCCATTTAAACACAAAGGACTGATTTCTGTTTACCTTGAACCATTAGCTGCTTGGTGTTTGCTGCATTTAGTTGTGTGGTTCAAGCCGTACGTGCAAACTCTTGGAAGTGCAGGAACCAAGAGTTTGCACATACGACTTGAACAACACAACTAAATTGAGCAAAATATAACAAGTTGCAATAGCACAAGTGCGCATAATCAACGCTTGATTTCTTTATGTACACCTAGAAACCGTCGCATTAGAACGTGTTGCTTTCAGTCATCCAAGTGAGAAGCCGTCGCATTGGAACATATACTGACCAATACATCAGGCAAACCCTAGTTCCTACTAGCATACAACCTGGCGATCATCTACAGCATAGATGCATAGCCTGACCGGGACCAGCCTAGATCACCGCACATGCAAAGGCACAGCTGCCGACAGCTCTCTAGCCCTTTGCATCATTTGCAATCTCTCCATTTCCAAAAAATTCTGGAGCAGCTCCTTTCTTCAAGACATTCCATTCATGTATGCCGTTGCAAGCAAGGAGAAGAAAGCTGCCCAGGACAAGCAGGAGGGGGAGATTGAGCGCCAACCATTGCTGGTGTTGGCCGCTCCTGGGGTGTCCGACCCAAAGTCCGATGATCCGGAAGAGCCTGAGCCACTAGCGTTCAGCACTGCTGATCCTGAATCGGAACCGGATGCAGTAGTAACAGGGTTAGTGGATGGTGTGGTAGTAGTGGACGCAGGATTGTACCCAGCAGTAGAGCTGCAAAGATGAAATAGTTCACATACGCATCATTGCCATAAACACAAGAGTTTCATGTTGTCAGAATGCAAATAATTTTCACCTTGATGGCGAAGACATGGACGATGCCAAGACACAGCTTCCTGAGCCTGCAAAGAAGAGATACACACGATATTTCAGCACACCACAATGAACATCCTTTAAGTGATCTAGAAGGAGAAGAGAGAGCCATTCTTACTCGGATTAGCATTGACAAGCATTGCCGTCCCCCCAAAGTCGCAGCTGGTGGGTGCAGGGTTCCTCTGGTAATAGCTGTTAAAAGCGTAGGATGCATGGGCTTCCAGGGTATTTGGATAATAGCAGCTCCCCGATGGCTGTATCAGTGAGCAATCTGCTCCTCCAATTCCACATGCGTAGTCCAGTGCGTTCTGGAGCACAGTTTCCGTTGAGCCAGACTTGGCCACACACCAGGCTTGCTGCCCTGACACAACTGGAGTGGAGATTGGAGCAGGAGGTGGTGTGCTGACAGCAGGTGTCAATGGGTTTGTCGCTGGGTTGGTCAATGGTGCCGATGGAGGGAATGTTGAAGGGGTGGTGACAGGATTGGTGACTGGTGCAGTTGGTGCGGAGGTTGAAGGCGTTGGCAGTGGGTATGTCACAGGCACCGGCGTGGTGGACGGGTTGATTGAGGGGTCTGTGATGGGTGTGGGCAGAGGGTTCAAGGAAGGGATTGTGATGGTAGGGTTTGTGGAAGGCACAGTGATGATTGTTGGTGTTGGATTCGTAGAGGGGACTGTGATCGGCATCATCGGGTTGCTCACCTGAGCTGGATTTGAGTCATCGTGGACAGTTGATTTGCCTGCGCCAGCAACAATTATTCATAGTCATGATCAGCAAGCCAATGCAAACTGTTATGTCCTGAGAGTTCAGCTCAGCACAGCACAGATACAGTACTAAATAGCCAATCAAGTATATGCCATGGATAGCCAATCAAGCCTATGAAACCATACCGAGGTGAGCTAGAACATGGATAAACTTCCTTTCCATGCTCTTGTAGCCTTGTAGTAAGAAAAGAAACGGACTTTTGGGTCTGACTGTTCTAATCTGATAATACAGGAAGGACTTTGGTGTGTATTCCATGCCTCCAAGCAGAGTTACATGGCACCATACGATTGGTTGATAGGTAGTTCATTTTTTTAGCTCTTACAAATTCCTTAGCTTGAAACTAAAAAACAGACTGTCCAATTCTGCATCTGTTTGCACCGTTGTGACCATTGCGATGAGTGCAATGATTCAAGACCAATATCAGGTATCTTTTAGGAAACACACGTGTACAAGTTCTAAAGCCATATGTAAATAGGCCACACCCTCGCCTCCATTGGTAGCATGTTGCTAAGCAATTAATCGGCATGGAATTTAGCATACGATTACACATTCATAATAGTGTGTTCGTATATATTTAGAATAATTTATTTATGGATGTTAGTGATATGGCTGAGTTTGGGGTTCTGGTTTTGGTGGACTAAGAGAGGTGGAAGTGGAAGAAATCTGGAAACAGGATTGGAGCGCAAGAGATAGCGAGGAAGAACAAGCTCGCCCTCAGGCGACTGGTTGGGATTTACACCGGCCAGCGTCAAGGCTCTGAGCTGCCAGGATAGAAAAAGATTATTTCTATTGCTTGCCGGAGATTACAGCATACGTCCCTTTTTATAACCCCCGTTACAACACGACTCTAAGTATCATATGTAACCGAATCAGAGAAGCCAATTCGGAAGGCAACCGAATACTATGACTCTAATAACTTAACCTACAAGCAATAAGGGTTTCCTAACTAGTATCTATCCTTCCAAACCGAGGCTTGTATTACCGCTAGCCAGCTGTTGCAGCGCGTCACCTGTTGCCGGCCCAGCTCTGTCAACCGGCACAGCCAACTCTTGCTCCCGTCGTGCAGTTCTTCTTGAGTAATGCTATCTATGCTTCGTCTATATGGTACGTAAACCATTGCACCAAGATTAAAAACAGAGAATTGTTCTTAGTGATTAAAAATAATCTGTACACTATTTGTAACTGTGTACCGACCATTTACAGTTAATTACCGGATTAACTAGCTTTAAAAATGATTGTTTTACACCCATTTTTGAGCATCAACGGTGAACCCAAACCTAAATTGTCATCAGAGATGTCAGTGCTGCTCCCCGTCCCTATATCAAACAAGAATCGTGCAGGTCGGAAAATTGCTCAGCAAAAACTTTCCAATCGATATGTAAGCTAGGCTCTACCCTAACCAAATAGGAATCTAAAAGTCACTAGAATGCCACTATAACTAGTACTACCTCCAAACCTGGAGTAAGATTTGCATAGAAATCAAAGGTATGCTCATGAGCTAAAAGAAAAATCTTACTAATGTGCCAAGTAGATGAGAGAGCCCACTGTCTTAACAGGGGGAAAAGAATACAGAAAGATGGAGATTATGATCTAATTAAAGACAGAAAAAATGCACATTTTCCTTGGGCTGAGACCAAAGATCTGGCCCTGTGGAGGGCAGCAGCTATACTATACTACTACTAGAGTCTACTTCACAATGACGAGCCCGAGCCTCAGCTGAAAGTGGCAATGAGCAAGCAGTTGAAGTGGCACAGACCTGAGCAGCAGGGAAGCTGCAGGGAGAGGAGGCAGGAAGAGAGGAGGAGGAAGAGAACCCTCCTCCTGGCCATCGTTGCGCAAGATCGAAATGGATTTGTGAGTGGGGGTGGTGGGGATGGTAGTGTGAGTCTATGCGGGGGAACAAGAAAGAGTGGAGGCAGCCGAAAGCAGAGATAAGTAGGGAGAGAAGGTAAAGCTGCTGAGCCTGGACCGCGCTGACTGCTCGAACAACCAGCGTCGAACAACTGTTCTTTACTCCTCCTTCCAAAAAAAAATGCTCCTCGTTCCAGCAACAACAAACTACTCCTCGCAAAAAAACAAACAAACAACGTACTACACTTTTTTCCTTGTTGTTTTAAACGTCAACACGGTTTTCAATATCTACCTTTGATCATTATATTTTCCAATTATATGTTAATAAAATTATTAATATAATGAAATGAAAGTTTTTTATGGTAAATTTAGTGATATCATTTCTACGTGACAACTCTAAATACTTTTGTGCATATTAACGATTAAAGCCCCGTTGAAAACGGCTTCAATTTTTTGGTTTCTAAAATTTGGTTTTTTGACAAAGTTTTTCTTTCCCCCTTATTACTTTGCTTTGTCCCAAAAGATTTAGCAGTGTTTTTCAATTTGCTACATATCTAACTATCATTTATTTTGCCCCTATAAGTTAAGTTGGTATGCAAATAACCCTAGGACGCATGTTAGCACCATTTATTCGTGGTTTTCGTTATCTTTGGCACTTGTTTTAGTGGTGCCAATACTTTATTCAATGATGCTAATATTTATTTCAATTATTTAGGTGATTTGGTACTTGTGATGTACCATTTCATCACTAATGTTTTAGTGCTAAAATGTATTAAAAATACCGAAATCACTCAAATCATTAATACAAGTATCGATATCACTTGAATAATTATTAAAATTATTGAAACAAGTGCTGAAGATAACTGAACCATGAGAAAATAGTGCGAATATACGACCTGGGGGTATTTACAAGCTAATCCAACTTATGGGGATAAAGTAAATAAAAATGAGTTATAGGTGGTAAATTGAAAAGATATGTGACTTATGGAGCTGTTTATGGATTTTCCCCTATATAAAAGCACATAAAGATTTAGAGATCCATAGAAAACTAACATTTCATATCAACCTGCACAGCAACCGTACTCGTCAACCAAGCTTAAAAATAATTTAGTCTTTTACCATACAAGTAGCCAGTATCAACAAGCACAGAAAGGAAAGTAGATGGAGAAATTGGCCCCTTTCATTTCAGTTTCTAAAAACTATTTTTTGACTTTTTTATAGCAATTAGCTTTCAAACGGAACGTCTTTTTAAAGCTTGATCTATAAGTGGATCATAATACATACTGCAGCAACTTCATTTATATCGGCCAAAATCGCATGTAATTTTTTGTTACTCCGTACTCTCTTATAAATAACTCAATAATCATAAGACATAGCAAAAAAAAAAAAAACAGACCAACTAGCTTTTGATGTCTGCTCATGTGTGAAGACCATTACCAGTGTACATCGCACTTTTTTCATGTGCTTAAAGCCAACATACCTCTTTCATCAAAGCCAACGTACCTCTTTCCTCAAAAGTTTACTGTGTGACTTGGAATGAATCCTTTCCATTATTTCCTATTGCACCGTACGAGAACTCATCTAATATTCTACTTTCTTAACCCATCACACATTAAGGCCACAAAATAAAATAGTAGCCTAATTGTGGTCTCCGGCATCATATATTACATCAGTTTCAAAACATTGCCGTTTTAGAAGTGGTGCGATCTTCAGTATACACGTTTGGTCATTAATTTTTATAGAAATATATATCAATAAAAATTATAAATCAACAATATTTTGCAAGTACTTTTGATGAGAAATCCGTTATTCAAGGTTGTCGTAATTGCGATCCTGAATCAAATTGGAGGCTCTTCGTGATGATCTACGGGTAGGCTATGACAGAAAAATTTTAAAAATTCTACCGCGTAAAAAGGATCTCCTCTCGTAATAGATCACGGGATTACCACTAGACGCGCAGACTCGTAGCGGAAGTAGAGTCGATGTGGCGCGTTGATGCAGTTGTAGTCGTTCTAGCAGAACGTCTCCTCCTTCAGGTCCTTGTGATCGTCACAAGTTGCGGATCGTCCTAGTGTTGAAGTTTCGCATCAACACCTCCAAGGTATCCACACGTACGGGGCAGGAACACCACGCGCCGGAGTGCTAGTGCCGGTTGCGCGGTATTAGATGAGGAAGGTGTGGCAACTAGTTTTTCGGGAATTCCGAATTCTCAAACCCAACCCTATGCCACCTCCCCTCTATTTATAGGCATCCATCATAATGGGTCTCGAAATAGAGGCCCATTAGAAACTCATGGCCCATAAGAATTTGGATCACTATCCGAATTAAGTTCCAGCCCTTTAAGTGTGCGACCCTATAGGTTCACATACACTTAGACATAGCCCGAGTACTCCTACTCGTCTAATAATCGGCAGCGGCCCCTTAGCAAGACATGCTGACTCCCAAGTATATGCAAAGATCATATCGGACGAACCTCAACAAAACACATGCATTTCCCTTTGCCTCACGATATCGGTTAAACTCAAGGCGAGTACGTGTCATCCTTGTTTGGTTAGTTCAACCACTCTTTCTCGAATACGTGACTTGAATTCCCGACTACGGTTAACTCTTTAACCGTGAATAGCATGGCCATGCATTTCTGGAATCCAATCACTCGAGAGGCCTAGAGATATCTCTCCTGTTGCTTGGAGGGGCAAATCCTATCTTGATCAACCATGCCTCAATGCACACATCATGACAAAACCCGGAAGCTACCTTTATGACTACCTAGTTACAGAGTAGTGTTTGGCAACCCCTAAGTTAGTCATTATGCATCTTGAGTACGTGCGACGATCTCAAGTCTTAAGGACATAGCATACGCATTGTGAATGAAACCAACTGATGACGGTAAGAATGCAACATTCTCGCAGTGTTTCATGGTGGGTCGATCCAACCCCATGTTCGCTAACATGTGTCCATATTATTGGTTTAATATCTTTATATCTATGACCCGTGAAACATGGTCATCAACCAATACATATGCTAGTCTATTAATATGTGTCCTCATATGTTTGACTAGGGATCATCTAAGAATAATCATCGCAGCAATATAGAGTTTCACAATCAAGTCACACACTTGATAATAAATATTGACGATGTTATTCAAGGAACAAGATAAATTATCCAATAAATCATGAACATAATAAACAGAATTATCTCTATGATTGTCTTTAGGGCATATCTCCATCAGTCTCCCACTTGCACTAGAGTTAATCATTTAGGTATCTAATACCAATAGCTCTTGTGTGCATCTCGTGCTTTAGCTGTGTGAGAGTTTTGTCAATGGATCAGCAACATTTAAATCTGTGTGTACCTTGCATATCTTTACATCTCCTCTATCCACAATATCGCGAATAAGGTGATAGCGCCTGAGTATATGCTTGGACTTTTGATGGGATCTAGGCTTCTTAGCCTGCGCAATGGCTCCATTATTATCACAATAGAGATCCATTGGGCTGAAGGCACTCGAGACCATACCCAACTCAGAAATAAAATTCCTTATCCAAACACCTTCCTTCGCAGCTTCAGAAGCCACAATGTACTCGGCCTCCGTTGTAGAATCAGCAACCGTCTCTTGCTTGGAACTTTTCCAGCTCACTGCTCCTCCATTTAAAATGAAAACAAAACCAGATTGCAAACGATAATCATCTTTGTCGGTTTGGAAGCTTGCATCGGTGTAACCATTTACAACGAGCTCTTCATCACCACCATAAACTAGGAACACATCCTTAGTTCTTCTTAAGTACTTAAGAATGTTTTTCACAACTGTCCAGTGACCTTCACCAGGATCAGCTTGGTATCTGCTTGTAACACTTAGAGCATACGATACATCGGGTCGAGTACATATCATGGCGTACATAATAGATCCAATAGCTGAAGCATATGGAATACCATTCATACAGTCTCGCTCTTCAGTTGTCGAAGGACACTGATTCTTGCTAAGACTTATGCCATGTGACATAGGCAAGAACCCTTTTTTGGCATTCTGCATGTTGAACCGTTTCAACACCTTGTCAATATAAGTACTTTGGCTTAATCCAATCAGCCTTCTCGATCTATCTCTATAGAATTTTATCCCTAAAATATATGTTGCCTCTCCTAGGTCCTTCATAGAGAAACTATTTTTCAATGAGACCTTAACAGATTCCAGCATAGGAATGTCATTCCCAATCAATAATATGTCATCTACATATAAGATTAGGATTACGAGTGCGGTCCCACTAACCTTCATGTAAACACAAGGTTCTTCTTTGTTCTTGATGAAACCAAACGTTTTGACCTCTTCATCAAAACGTTTATTCCAACTCCGAGATGCTTGCTTCAATCCATAGATATATCTCTGAAGTTTGCATACTTTTCTAGCGTTTTGGGGATCAACAAAACCCTCAGGTTGTGCCATATACACATCCTCACTTAGGTTTCCATTTAGGAAAGCCGTTTTGACATCCATCTGCCATATCTCATAATCAAAATATGCAGCAATAGCTAGAATGATCTGGACAGACTTAAGTATAGCGACAATTGAGAAGGTTTCATCATAATCAACACCTTGAATTTGTTTGAAACTCTTCGCCACCAATCGTGCCTTATAGATATGAACATTTCCATCCATGTCTATCTTTTTCTTAAAAACCTACTTGCATTCAATGGTTTTTACACCATCAGATAGATCAACTAAGTTCCAAACTTGATTATCATGCATGGATTGAATTTCAGATCTCATGGCTCCAAGCTATTTCTCAGAGTCTGAGTCCTTCATTGCTTCCTCATAAGTTTTAGGCTCATCATTGTCTAACAATAAAATGTCATGTCGATACCTTATCGGCAATTGACGTTGCCTTTCAGACCTACGTGGGGCTGGTGCCTCTTCCACAAGTTGTACAACTTCTTGTACACTCTGTGGAGGTTCAGTAGGAGTTGAAACATTTTCTGATGGCTCTCGAATTTCTTCGAGTCTAGCTACGCTCCCACTAACTCCTTTTGAGATAAACTCTTTCTCCAAAAAAACATCATTTCGGGCAACAAACACTTTATTCTCATCCCTTTTATAAAAGTAATATCCTTTTGTTTCCTTAGGATACCCCACGAAGAAGCATTTATCTGATTTAGGTGTGAGCTTGTCAGACGTCAAACGTTTTACATATATTTCACATCCCCATATTTTGAGAAAAGACAAACTAGGACTCTTCCCAGTCCACATCTCATATGGTGTCTTATCCACAGATTTAGATGGTACTCTATTTAAAGTGAAAGCGGCAGTTTCTAGAGCATAACCCCAAAAGGACAATGGCAGATCAGATTGGCTCATCATAGACCGAACCATGTCTAACAAGGTCCGATTCCGTCGTTCAGACACCCCATTCCATTGAGGCGTTCCCGGCGGAGTTAGCTGTGGAACAATTCCACATTGTTTTAGATGATCACCAAACTCATGGTTCAAATATTCACCTCTACGATCTGATCGTAGGGCTTTAATTGTCTTGCCAAGTTGATTTTGTACTTCGTTCTGAAATTCTTTGAACTTTTCAAAGGATTCAGACTTATGCCTCATTAGATAGATGTAACCATATCTACTAAAGTCATCGATAAAAGTTATGAAGTACTGAAAATCACCTCTGGCCGTTGAGCTCATTGGTGCACATACATCTGAATGTATTAAGGCCAATGAATCATTTACTCTCTCACCTATACCAGTGAAAGGCGCCTTAGTCATTTTGCCAAGTAAACAAGACTCACATGTTTCAAATGATTCAAAATCAAATGAGTTCAGTAGACCATCTTTATAGAGTTTCACCATGCACTTCTCATTTATGTGACCCAAACGACAATGCTAGATATAAGTGGGATTCAAATCATTAGGTCGAAGCCTCTTAGCATTAATGTTATAGACAGGCACATCCTCAAAATTTAAAACATACAATCCATTCAACAATGGAGCATTACCATAAAGCATATCATTCAAATAAATTGAACAACAATTGTTCTTTATTCTGAACTCATAACCTTCTGCTCCCAAACATGAAGCAGAAATAATGTTTTTGCTTCATGTAGGAACACAATAACAATTATTTAATTCCAAAACTAATCATGAAGGTAAACATAATGGTAAAGTGCCAACAGCCAACACAGCAACTCTTGCTCCATTGCCGACGCGAAGATCAACTTTGCCTCTTGCTTAGCTCCTACTCCTTATCAGCCCCTGCATCGAATTGCAAATATGAGCAACCGATCTGGTATCAAATACCCAAGAACCAACATAAGAAGTAGCAAGATTGATTTCTATAACATTTATACCTGAAGTTGAAGTCTTACTTCCCTTCCTCTTTTCTAGTTCTACCAAGTACTTCTTACAGTTCCTCTTCCAATGTCCAGTGCCTTGGCAATGGTAGCAAATAGTATCAGGTGCAGCGCCAATCTTAAGCTTCTGAAGCTTAGATTTGACACTCGAGATCTCATCTTGAGTTTACCCATACCCTTTCTTTTGCCCAAAGCCTTAGATTTCTTCTTTTTGAAGTTGGTAGTCTTTTGCACCATCATCACATGATTGTTGCTTTTCTTAATGCTATCTTCTACGGTCTTGAGCATCATATGCAACTCGGTGAGATTCTTGTCTAAGCCATTCATATGAAAATTCAGAATGACCTGCCCAAAGCTTGCAGGAAGCGATGCAAGAATCAAGTCAATAGCCAACTCTTAGCTAAGGGGAAAACCAAGTTTTTCCAAGCTCTGTGTGTAACCAACCATCTTGATCACATGAGGGCTCACCGGATTACCCTCAGCTAGCTTGCTTCCAAACAATTTCTTTGAGATCTCATATCTCTCAGTTCTTGCATGTGTCTCAAACATGCCTTTGAGTGCTATGATCATATCGTAAGCCTCTATATTCTCAAACTGCTTCTGAAGGTCTGAGTTCATGGCAGCAAGCATGAGACAGCTAACATCAAGAGACTCATCATATGCCTTTCTATAGGCATTTTTAAGAGCAGCAGTAGCATTTTCATCAGGCACTTCTGAAATCGGTTGCTCTAGAACATGTTTCTTTTTATCTTGCCTAAGAACGATTCTTAGGTTGCGGGACTAATCCGCGAAGTTTGTTCCATTCGGTTTTTCCTTATCAAGTATCGAACGTCAAGCAAAACTGGAAGTAGGTGCAACAGTTGGTGTCATGATCTACAACACAAAATATGCAAAACTAAGATATATGTTCAAGAAAAGTAACTTCTATTAAACAATTTAATAAAGATACTTCCACTAAATGCCATCTCTCTCTTATGACATTTAGTGATTCAAGATCCACAATCAACTTATCTACTAGTGAGCTTTGGCATCACTGCTAGAGGATAGGTGGATTTGGTAAGCAACCCTTTGCTAATTATATCTCTATATAACTCTTGTTGTTGGGCAACATCTCTATATTCCGGCACCCAACCTTATGCCCTAAGGTCTATAACCGTTATGATGACCTTGTCAAGTTAAACCAATACTTTGCGCGTGAGTGTCCGACACAAACCCATCTAGTCAAGGAGAATTAATGGCACTCTGCTTTAGCAAGACCTACCATTAATATACATGGCTTTAGATGGTGCAGCTAATTGGGAGGGCATCAATTTAGCTTAATATTATGTGAGAGAATTTTATTTCTACTATGTTAAAAGCATTTGGAGCAATTAAATAACATGCATAGAAATAAATGAACAGAAATATAAAACCATTCACAAAACAATCACATTGCACCGTGACATAGTATGGCCCTTTCACATGGTGATCTCTATCGCCGTGCTTCCTGTTCACCATGTCTCCAAGTGGCCAAAACCCCCAAGCACTCCCACTAAGCTATTACCATATGGCATACTAGTAAAGTTTACAAGGAGTGAAGAAGCAACACAAGTCGACACGCAGGTCGTTATACAAATATAAACAGCCTTGGGCTGCAATAATCATGACTCACAGGCCATGAACATTACATACATATATGCATCTCATATATCATTCACATGCATAATGGGCCATACTATTTCACAACAATCCCTGTAAAGCAAATATGCATAGAATCGTATTCTATCTAATATGCCAGGTTATTATTCTAGTCATAAAGGTCCTGTTCTGCGGTTCCAATCTACTGTTCTATCCATACAAATCGCATCGGATTAATCACATTAACCCTATTCGATCGCAACTCTGATTCGATCAATCAAAATTGATCTTCGCGTGTTCCATGGATTTACGTATCACTGTCTGCCCCGATGGCGGAAATCCGACCGGTAGAGGCAAGTTGTGAATCGACCATGAAACACGATCACAGAAAACGATCATCTTCACGTGCTCTATGAATTTACGTATCACTGTCTACCCCGATGGCGGAAATCTGACCGGTAGAGGTAAGTTGTGAATTGACCATAAAACAAGATCATAGAATAACGATTATGAACATATCTATACACCACCGCGCATGGACGATCATATCGACCATCACCAAAATCAATCTATCATATATAACGATCACAGAAACATAGATAGATCACATCTACGATTCCCACATATCACAATATGCATCTAATCCGAATCTAATATTAGATGGGATGGCTCTGATACCACTGATGATCTATAGGTAGGCTATGAAAGCAAAATTTCAAAAATTCTACCGCGTAAAAAGGATCTCCTCTCGTAATAGATCACGGGATTACCACTAGACGCGCAGACTCGTAGCGGAAGTAGAGTCGATGTGGCGCGTTGATGCAGTTGTAGTCGTTCTAGCAGAACGTCTCCTCCTTCAGGTCCTTGTGATCGTCACAAGTTGCGGATCGTCCTAGTGTTGAAGCTTCGCATCAACACCTCCAAGGTATCCACACGTACGGGGCAGGAACACCACGCGCCGGAGTGCTAGTGCCGGTTGCGCGGTATTAGATGAGGAAGGTGTGGCAACTAGTTTTTCGGGAATTCCGAATTCTCAAACCCAACCCTATGCCACCTCCCCTCTATTTATAGGCATCCATCATAATGGGTCTCGAAATAGAGGCCCATTAGAAACTCATGGCCCATAAGAATTCGGATCACTATTCGAATTAAGTTCCATCCCTTTAAGTGTGCGACCCTATAGGTTCACATACACTTAGACATAGCCCGAGTACTCCTACTCGTCCAATAATCGGCAGCGGCCCCTTAGCAAGACATGCTGACTCCCAAGTATATGCAAAGATCATATCGGACGAACCTCAACAAAACACATGCATTTCCCTTTGCCTCACGATATCGGTTAAACTCAAGGCGAGTACGTGTCATCCTTGTTTGGTTAGTTCAACCACTCTTTCTCGAATACGTGACTTGAATTCCCGACTACGGTTAACTCTTTAACCGTGAAGAGCATGGCCATGCATTTCTGGAATCCAATCACTCGAGAGGCCTAAAGATATCCCTCCTGTTGCTTGGAGGGGCAAATCCTATCTTGATCGACCGTGCCTCAATGCACACATCATGACAAAACCCGGAAGCTACCTTTATGACTACCCAGTTACGGAGTGTTTGGCAACTCCTAAGTTAGTCATTATGCATCTTGAGTACGTGCGACGATCTCAAGTCTTAAGGACATAGCATACGCATTGTGAATGAAACCAACTGATGACGGTAAGAATGCAACATTCTCGAAGTGTTTCATGGTGGGTCGATCCAACCCCATGTTCGCTAACATGTATCCATATTATTGGTTTAATATCTTTATATCTATGACCCATGAAACATGGTCATCAACCAATACATATGCTAGTCTATTAATATGTGTCCTCATATGTTTGACTAGGGATCATTTAAGAATAATCGTCACAGCAATATAGAGTTTCACAATCAAGTCACACATTTGATAATAAATATTGACGATGTTATTCAAGGAACAAGATAAATTATCCAATAAATCATGAACATAATAAACAGAATCATCTCTATGATTGTCTCTAGGGCATATCTCCATCACTTCGATAGGATCGCAATTTGTATGATCCATGTATAATCCAAGATCATATATGATTCTGCCAAACCTGTATGTCAACGCTACTATATTTTAAAATTACACATTTAGAACTTTTGTTTGCAAAAATGCACTGCAAATGAAAGATTATTTGTTATTTATGTAAATTATAATGGACATGGAGATATAAAAGAAAACTTTTGCGATTAGAAGGACATATACAAGTAATTATTTTTAATAAAATGCTAGAATCGATAGAATCGAGTAGGATCGTATGAAAATTTGGATCATAATCCTACAATTTTTTGTTAGAATCTGCTCTGCTCATTTCAGCTTATATAAGCCAGCTTATGCTTCTAACTTCTAGCTTCTTAATTTCTTCTTTTTCTAACTGTTTAGCTTTTTTGAATTTTTTTGCCCTTTTTTTCCCATATTCCTTTGCAATGTCTATGATGTGCTAACCTGTTTTTCTATTTTTGAAATTTTTTAAATTTAACTAAACCAAAAAAGACACCAGCAGTTATAATACAAAATAAGCCAATTACAGTAAAAAAAAATCATAAAGTAGCTTATAAAAGTCCAACTGAGCGCCCCCTCCAATTAAGGCATCTATATCTAAAACTGTAGAATTGTATGACTAGAATCAAGATTATGACAATCTTACCATTATTATTTTCATTTTCATGTGACCAATTAAAATATTTCACGCTTTCTAAAACACCTTCTACCAAGAAACAGAGGACGTATTCAAAAATCGAGAGATAGTTGATTAGGATGGAGTGTTGAAGTATCCCACGGGAATAATATCCCATACTAACCCCGTCTCGGTGTAAACGCAGTTTGCATGGAAGTCTTCAAAAAATTAAAATATTAGATACATAGGCGCGGCGCCACACTGCGTTAGCCACCGTGCGTACCAAAATAAAAGAGGCAAAAAATTCACAGCACAAGGAAAGAGTAGGGGGTTTTTGGCAAAAAAAAATGAGGACCTTTTCGCAATAAAAGGAGAGCAGAGGGGTTTTCCGTAAAACACAAGGGACCTTTTTAAAAGAACCGAGAGTCTGTACGTAATTTCAGAAACATGGGTCATTATCAATGGGAAAAAACGTAGGGATTTTTTCGCAAAAATCCAGAGACCTATTCGTAAGAAACAAGGACCTGACAAAAAATAGGGGGCCATTTCACAAAATCCACCACGTGGACACTGTGGCCGGGGGGGAGAATCCCCCCGGTCATAATATACGGAGTATATACACTAGTAAGGTATCAAGAATATTACCTCGCAGACTAAGTAGTCACCGACATCTGGAGCATATGGAAGATCCAATAACTCATTTTCGTACATTAGTTCATACACTTTCCTCAATAGATTTTCGGCAAACTCTCTACAAAAAAATTGATCAAAATAGAGATAATATTAAAGCTGTAAGTAAGATATCATCAGAATGCATAGGTCGCATAATAGTAACTTTTTTAACCAACCTGAAGAAACCACCACAGACATTGCAAGCAACATTTCTTGCAACACAAAGCACTGAAACAACATTTGCCATCTAGAAATGCAAGTAAGTACACACATGACTCCAGAATGGGAATATGCTCAATAGAAAATATGTAAGCAATAAAATACAAATAAATACCTCAGCTTGTGGGGCATAGTATGGAGTATATGCAGGAACAACATGAACTCGAGGCTAATCTTTCTCATCCCAAACCTGCAGCCTGTCATCAATCACCATGGCCATCTTTGGATGGCATCCTCTGTCATTAAAAACATGCTGCAAAGACTTTTTGGAACCTGCCATGCAATAGAAAGGATAGATAAGACAGTTAAGCCAGTGAAATTGTGACATTGAGGAAGATGGTCCAGAACTGAACCCATAAGGTGATAGGTAAATATTTTACTGTTCCATCCACACAATGGTGGCTGCAAATTCCCATTAACTCCTATACATTCCTGATAAATATTCTAGCAATTTCACTGGAAACAAGTTGTATTAAGAATACTAACTAACGGAAACAAACCAGACGCAAATATGTGCACCACAACTTTGCCCTTTTCGGAAGACTAAGCAGGCAAAAGTGACCCATTCCAACAGCCAACATATGGAAATCATTATGCTGGATTTCGTTGTACATGGGGAAATAGATAAAACAGAATATTTGCATTAGATAATTTGCAGTAGCTAGAATGTGTTCACAGATGGTGTAAATTATAACAGAGCATGTACAATATTAGAAATAAATGAAACTTCAAACTCATGAGCATAATCTGGCTTTACACATACTACACGTTCTGAAAGGTGATGTAAGCTGATCAAAAAATCTGGCTTCCGGATCAAGAAGCCTCCACATCTCAAGAGCATAATCCCTTTCAGCCATCGTACATACATAAACTTCAAATCTTTTTACGTCCCTTGGCCGTTAGGTAACTTCTCAAATCCTCCTAGGCAGGCCCTAGCTTTACAAAAACACTAGTATCGCGAATCTAAATAGAATATGGGTAAGAGGATAAGGTAATCATCTCAAAAAGGAAACTAATCGCAAAACACTATGGCAACTAAAAGAGCAAAATCTAATAGATATATCAAATTTTGAAACATCCAAGTGCTACTGCAAGAATTCATGTTGAGCCCATTTTCGATCCAGAACCCATGTCATGTCAGCGAAGCACTAAGAAAACTTCAATACTAATATAGAACTGTTTTTGGTTGAAGGCTGCAAATATATACTTGCTACCAACACATAATGTGTTTGTCATCGCAGGATGAAAGCCTACCATTAGGTTGCTTAAACCTTGTGTTGATTGGTATTTACTATTTGAGAAACCATGTGGAGGTAACCCCAGTTGTGTGATGAGTAATTGACTCGTGTTCTGAAAATTTAGAGTTTGTTCTGGGCATTTTTGTGCTAATTACTGATGCGGATATTTAATTATAATATCTTGTGCGATGCTATGTAATGTGTTTTGTTGTCGGTGATGACTGCAGGACTTTGAGACAGAGTCGTGGCGAGGTACGGGTGACCGGACTAGGCACAGGCGGTGCTGAGGTCAGAGCGGTCGAGATGTGTCGAAGACGGCGAGGACTCGAAGTGGTTGCGAGGCGTACGCGGCAAGAAATGAGGAAGCTTCCAGGAAGGTGCAGGAGTGACATTTTGGTAAATGCGCAAGGCTGCACAAAAGGAAGTGGATTGGATTAAGAAAGAATGGGCAAAGTGAACTTTATTAGGAGATGATCCATTAGTGGAGAGGTGTTGTGACCTAATGGGTAAAATGGTGTGTAAACCCATTTGTGGAGAGTTAGTGTAACCTAATGGGTAAAGTGTTTGTAAACCCATTAGTGGAGGCTATAAATAGAGGTGCTCTCTAGTGGGAGAAGTGCACTTGGGCAATTGAGAAAGTGGAAGAGGAGATGAATGTGAGTGTCAGGGTTTCCTAATGCTTGTGCTCTAGGAGGGAGTTGTGCTAAAGTTTTCGGGTTTCATTTGTGTTCTCTTCATGTGTGTGTATGAGAGATGAGAGAGATGGAATGATTTGGTTGTAAATATTATCATATTTAATCCGGGGTATCTCTCTTTCTCTTTTTATGAAATCTTGTGTTATTATCGTTAAGCTTTCAGTTTATCCCTAGTTCTTGTCTTTGTCTCATTTCTAGCAATCCTTTTGGTTAAGATGTTTTGCCTTTTCTTGTGGTCTGGTTCTTGAGAGAGTAATTTTTGTTGTTGCTTGTGATGAGAATCGGTCTCAAGACCATTTGGTCAGTTAATTCTCATGAGCAAATCCATTGATCCGTGTGTTCTTTCCTTTGTGGAGTTTGGTTTGGATGAGTAAAGTGCAGATTTACATTGCTATGATTTGGGTTATTCCTCAAAATCATTTGACTAGCTTCTACCCGATAGCAAATTTGCAGTACTTATTTCTTGTTTAAACCAATCTGCTTTTAGGGTAGCTATCTGTTTAACCATTTGGAGCAGCAATGATATGAGCTGCTTGCTGATTGTATTTCGGCCAGGAGCTGTCCAAGAAGTTCTTGAGTTTCTCAGGTTGTTTCGTGGTCAGGTTATGCTCTTTGGACAGCAGGTTTATTGCTGTTTTTGGACTGCAGTTTTGGCCTGAAGGTTCTGCACTTTTCTTGGTATGTGCAGTGCCTGTTCGGCTGGTGTTTCTTGCTGTTCTTTGCTGTTGGTTTGGCTGCCCAAGATGCCTCCAATCTTGCTCCAATATTGCAGTTTTTAGTCTTTTGTTCTGCTGCCTTTTTGCTGCATGCCAAGACTGCAGAAGCTTCTCTTTTCTTTGGTTCGGCCCAGCAGAAATACTTCTTGAAGGCTCAGCTGCATTTTCTGTTTTAGAAGCAGTCAATTATTCTCAGTCAAATAGCAGTCTCTGTGCTTTTCTCGGTTACTCTTTTGCAATCAGTTTTTATTTTGTGTTTTCGGCTGAGAATTGCTTGCTGTTCGGCTCCTAAGGAAAACTGCAAGCACTGATTTATTGCTGTTCGGTTCAGTCAGCAGCAGCAACCGCAGTTCACATCTTTAATTTTGTTGCAGTTTTTGTTTTCTTTTCAGCTTTAGACAAGCTTCCTGTGTGCAGTCTTTAGCAGGAACAGAACCTTTCGGTTATGCTGTTTCTTGGGTGCAGCATGGTTCTGTTTGTCTATTGGCTGTCACTTTGTGTTTGCTGTTTGTTTAAGACCGAGAATCAGGATTACTAAGTCCTTTTTGGTTTGCTGTCTTCTGAGTGTTTTGTCCTTTTATTTTCTGTTTCTGAGCATCAGTAGTTATCCATTTTGTTCAGTCCAAGCAGCCTTCATTTCGGCTTTCCTCTTGCTCTTAGTTTTCTGCAGTTATTTCCTTCAGTTCAGTTTTCTAATAAGCAGTGCGTATAATTTTTATTGGTAGTCCTCTATTGGATTTTCTCTATTTTATTGCAGCCTCCAGGATCCATTTTCAGTTTCACTTTACGTGCTTTATTTTCAGATTTCAGTAGTGACTTTTTTTGTAGTGTTCTCTGCTTTTGACCCTTGGTGAGCGGTGTTAAAATTATATCTTTTGATGAACAGTAATTCTCTTACTTCATAGCTGTTTTAGCTATCGGAGAAGAATTTTGAGAATACTTGGGGCGATTTTTTTTAAAGGCACCATTCACCTCCCCTCTGTTGCCATATCCAATCCTTCACTATTCCTCTATAAACCACACGCAGCAGCAGCAGCAATTCAATGAGATATTTAAGGGAGTAGCATAATGGATACTATTAAGGTTGACAAAATCATACCTCTGGATTGATGCGAGCCAGAATTGCATTCCTTTCCAGCAGCCTGATAACAGGCCGGAAAACACGCCCCTGGCCGCCAGACACAGACAGAACCTCCTCCTTCTGGGCCCCAATGATTCTGCCATTGTCTGTAACAATATCCATGTCAATGAACTCCTTGAGCAGCTCCCTGTCCTCAATATACCGCTTGATTTCTGCAGACATCCCCGATACCCTGACAAGGTCATCTTCAACATCCATCCTATGGGAAAGCATCTCAATCCGGTCCTCAAAGGACTTCATTGTGTTAGCAACAATAAGGGTCTCATCAAGATCAAACACAATAGCAAGGCACCGCAGGTTGAGCATCCTAACAGATGCTGCATAGAGCCCAGATCGTACTGAGCAGCACCAAAAGCACGACACCTTCTCCACCTTGCTTGGCATTGCCACTAGGTGCAGTTCCTCATCTCCAACAACTACCACTGCGTTTTGCACAACCCAAGGAGAAAATTTTACTAACCCTCTCATTTCGTGCACCTGATGCATCGCATAGAGAAGGGCACGATGATATGCAGGATGGCGAGGGGCAAGCACCTCTCGCTCACCGGTGAGAGGTGGCTAATGCGGATCTCGTTGCTGGGGAACGGCAGGTTCCCCTCGGCCCCCTGCTTCATCGGGAACACCTCCGCCTCGCCGAGGAACACGTCTCCGTGGAACATCCGCATGCTGACCCTGCCGGGGGCCACCACGGCGCCCACACTGCCGCCCCCGCCGGCCACCAGCGGCGTGCTGCGTATAGCTAAAGATGCTGTCAAATGACTGTGCATGTCCTACGGAGGGATGGCAGGGGAGGAAGCGAGCGCGAAGGTGGGGAGGAGGTAGCAGAGTGGAGGACGCGATGACACAAGCGCCACTAGGAAAGGCACACGAAGGTTCACAAGAAGCTGACGCAGACACGAGACACAGAGGTGGACGGGCGAATGGGTGCCCTGGGGAGATCGAACGGTTGCACGAATGACGAAACGACGAAGCCGTGCCACGCTACCAGGTGGACAGGAGCGGCACACAGCCCTCGCGCGTCCGCTCGCACGGCGCGCGCAGCACACGCGTCGAGCCAAGGCGCAGGGCTTCCGACGTGGCACGCGCAAGAGGTCGTGAATCCCCTCGGAATTGATATACAAAGTATGTAGGGGAGACAGATGTTAGACAACATGTAAAATTTTAAAATCAAACTGATCATATTTGCAAGATAAAAAAGACAAAGATCGAGTTCTTTTGGATTTACACTTAAGTATTGGCTTCTATTTCTACAGTAACTATGTATGTTTTTTCAAGACAGGGTCTATAGGTAAATTATAGTACAAACTGTATTGGTCAAAATCACATACAACTATTTTTCTTTACGTACAAAATTTAAAAATTACAGCAATAAATCTCAACCCAAAAGAACCCACCCAAAACTCATCAATTCATGCCAGAATCGAAAATGACCCAATGTACCGTGGGCTAAGATTCTCTTTAGTACTAAATTTCACAATTCCTTTAGTAAGTGACACTCTCAAAAGCACATGACCCCCCCCACTTCGAATTCTAAGTCTCACCTCGTAATATCTACATAGCTCTTCTGCATACTTTCTTTGGGCAGCTAGCAGATTCTGTCTAATCTTCGCCACTCGTTATACTATTTGTTGGATCCAATCCAGACCCAGAACTACTTACTCACCTACGGCGTCCCAACAGAGTGGCGATCTATACTTTTGCCCATACAGAACCAAAAATGGCACAGTCCGAACACTGGGGTGGTAGCTATTATTGTAGGCAAACTCCGCGAGTGCCAATTGATCCTCCCAGTTGTTATGAATATTTTGTATATATTGAAGAGGCCCAATAGGTAATATATATAGAAAGTACAAGGGATATTATAGAGGAATATGCTATATACGGATAAGAAACCCAGACATATAAGGAAACAACTAAAACAACATATTATATCTCTAATACCTTTAACACCCCCCTTCAAATGCAAAGTATATGTAATAGTATTGCATTTGAAAATAATTGTCACTAAAATAGTGAAAATCTAAAGTCCGAGTCTTAATAATATCGTAGTAGCGTGCAGCTCTTGAAAAAACTATCAAATCAAGCCGAAGAGGAATAGATAGAAGCATGGCGGCACAGATCGAAGCCTAAAACGGTGGCAGCATAGTGCACAAGGTGCAAAAGAAGCACGGCGGCTTTAGAAGCTTGGGACGACGGCTAAAGAAGCGGCAGTATTATAATGACTTCTACTATTTGCACACGGCTCAGAGAGAAGAGTGGCGACTGCTGTCATGTAAAATAAAATTCCTAGACTTCTATGACGGACAATAAATTTATGAACTCGCACGACTTTGACGAATTGAAAAATAAAGACTATGGATTTAAATAGACGTAAACAGGACTTAGAGAAAATGACTCAAAGACAACAAATACTAAAGGAATCAAAAGGCTAGCCCCTTTTATTTCTCTTCCCCTTCGGCTGAGGCATGGCTTCCTACTTCAACCCCCACCACATCACAACCCATAGGCTCTTTCCGCCTCCCACTGTCTCCCACACACTCTCTCTTGACCACACTCCATGGCGACGACCGAAGAGCGTGACGGCAGCAAAAGCTTTGGGACAAATCAAACCTTCTGGAGTAGAGGTACTTTAGTTTTCTATTACTTGTACGAGTAATCTCCATGTTGTATCTTACTTGCTAATGATTTCCCTTGTCACAGGTTCATTTTATTGTCGCTCCGTGTGAAAATATGATTAGTGGCACAGGCATGAGACTTGGTGACATTGTGACTGCTTCTAACAGGAAGACGATTGAGGTATATTTCTAGTAATACATTGTAAATGATCAGAACCTGCATGATCCATGAAGCATAGCAATAGTGTGATGCTTATCCGGCTTGTTACAAATATTGTCTAAGCAGGTCCTGGATCATACTGTTATGATTTAGTTTGTCCACTGGTTTGTATTATACAATGTATTCATTTGCAAATATGATTCTTCAGGTAAATAACACTGATGCGGAGGGAAGGCTTACACTTGCTAAAGCTTTGGTTTGTGCTTGTAAGGTGTTGACAAGGTAATGTATTATTCCCATAGATGCCATGAATGTATTGTACCAGAAAAAGTAGTTAACACTGCTTATCTCTTTGGTATTACGAACTGCAGATTGCAAAATTTGAATGAATGTATTGTGTAGATGTTGCTTACCTTTACTTCCTGCAAGAGATGTTCCTTGCTGATGTCGGCATTTGAGGCTGTTTCCATAATTTTTTTGTACTTGTGCCGCCTCAATGTGGTCTGCAAAAAGAGCTAGTTGTGTTGCTAACTTCATAAACTAAAGCATAGCTTGTTGGACTGGTTGGGAAATTTATACCTGGCACGAGTACAATCTCAATTCCTGAAACCCAATCGGTACCATTAACTCAGCCTAACAACTACAGAATCACTGTCTGAATTTGAACAACCAAAACCTGAGACCCAATCTACTTTACCAAATCTGATATGTTTAAGGTACGTTGCGTAATTGCATGCAAGGATTGCCGGTTTACCGACTCGCACACGTGATGGACAACATTACAATCTCGCTTCTCAACAGTAATTTCACAACATTACAATCCCGATTTTGCCACGTACAGATCGCATCATCTCTGTCCATGTCACTCCTACAACGCAACAAAGAAGGCTCTTGGTTTACTGGAGTTACTGTGGATCCATTTTTTCAAGTTTCTTTATTTTCAAGTGTTAGCCTATTGGAAACTGAACATGTCTGGATTCTTGTTTTGCCTTCGTTGTCCCAGAAAGCAAAATCAAATCACAGGGGCAAAAAAGGGGTGTACAATAGGTGCTTATTCAGTGGGTAAAAGCACTAGAATACACCATGCAAGAAAAGGCTTGAGAGTGGGAATAATGTAATTCAATATGAAATGACTACAATGTCACAAGTCTACACCCTCACTAGTACCAATGAATAAGATTTATGGTTATAAAAGTATGCCTAAATTGATGACAGTAGTTATTTTGCTGGACAGTGTTAGTAACAATTATGGATTACCTCTAGTGGACTTCCATAGGCAACAAGCCTGATTCCATTGTCACGACAGTAATTCAATAAAGCTTCATACTCCTGCCAGCGCTCTGGTGCCTAGTGAGATGTGTACAACCTTAAGTTGTTGCCATTAATTCTGAAAAAAGCATAGACTTGTTACAAGTTCACCAAAAGGCAAGTATTGGAAGGCTTATAAATTGCAATTGCTCTAATAGAAATACAGTATTCCCCAACAAAGCTGAAGGAGATTATCAAAAGGATGCCGCCTGCCACGCCGCCGAGGGGTCAGGAGCAGGGGTGGCTGCCCCTCAGCCGGACTGGAAGTGCTGAGGCACATGGAGGAGAGAGCCTCGTTTTTAGTAGATTTGGATTGAGAGGTATCGGTATCTTGTGATACTTTTCAAGGATGGTAAAAAAAACTCATCGATTTGAATGTTGAGAAGAGACCGAGGATGGACCAGATGGTCCTAATGTTGGATTCTAACAAGCCTGTACCCCAAGAAGTTAGATACCTCGGTACAGATTCAGAAAAATACCATGTATACATATGATTAGTAATGTACCTGGAAATTGTGTTTTTTCCTTCCGTCTTTTATTAATTATCAATCCAACAGATGAGCAACATACTCGCATTGAACTAGAAGGATTGTGCAGCTTGGGATTGATGCTTATCATTTGCTTAATGAAATGACAGCTTTGTTTGTCACTGCCACGTGGGCTGAAAACAAGTCATTGGATTTGCAGGAAAGGACCCAGCGACGGAACCGGATGTCTGAGAACTCCAAAACTGAGCTGTTGAGTTAGAATTCCTATCAGTCTTTTAGGATTTGAAAAAGTGTACTATAAAAAGCCATAGAATAAGCAACCAACACTACTTCAGAAATCATCATCACAAACGGTTCAAAAACGTTATCACAAACGGTTTTCTGAATCGTCTGAATTTATTGATCAGTGATAATACGAGGTCATCACAGACAGCGCGCGGGAGTCGCCACGGCAGACGGAAAAGTTGCCGCGGCAGAGAAATCGGGCGATCGGCAACAAAGAGCACCGGCGGGTTCCATGGCAGCCGAAGCTGCAGCGCGGCGGCTGATTTTGGCTGCCGTGGCGGCCGTGCCCAGTCCGACCCGTCACCACCCCCTACAATACCCAAGGGCCATACCTGGCCCTGGAACCCCGGGGGGTGATTGGTACCAGAGAAGGGCACTGTTTTTTTGGGCCAGATCACGGTGGATTCACCGTGATTTTGGCCTTGCGCACGAGCCGCCCGGGGTATCCTTGGGCATGGGCAGTCGGCACCGGTGTCAGGGAGGCGCACGGCACCACAGCCGGCCTTGGCAGCCGAAACGCTGCCGTGGAAGCCAAAGCTATCCCGCGGTGGGCGTTTTGAGCTGCCCTGGCAGCGGTTCCCGGGCCAACCCGTCACCACCCCCTACTATACCCAAGGGCCATACCTGGCCCTGGGACCCTCGGGGGTGATTGGTACCGGGGAGGGACACTGTTTTTTTTGGGCCAGATCACGGTGGATTCACCGTGATTTTGGCCTTGCGCACGGGCCGGCAGGGGGGTCCTCGGGCATGGACCGTAGGCACCGGCACCGGGGGGGCGCACGACACCGCGGCTGGCCTTTCCTTCCGAAACGTTGCCGTGGCAGCCGAAGCTGTTCCGCGGTGGGCGTTTTGCCCTGCCGTGGCAGCCGTTCCTTGCCGGACCCGTCACCACCCCTACTATACCCAAGGGCCAAACTTGGCCCTGGGACACCGGGGGGGGGGTGATTGGCACCGGAGAGGGCACTATTTTTTTGGGCCAGATCATGGTGGATTCACTGTGATTTTGGCCTTGCGCACGGGACGGCAGGGGGGTCCTTGGGCACGAGCCATCGGCACCAGTGCCGGCGGGGCGCACGGCACCACGGCCGGCGTTTCCTTCCGAAACGCTGCCGTGGAAGCCGAAGCTGTCCCGCGGGGGGCGTTTTGGCCTGCCGTGGCAGCCGTTCCCTGCCGGACCCGTCACCACACCCTACTATACCCAAAGGCCATACCTGGCCCTGGGACCCTGGGGGGTGATTGGTACCGGAGAGGGGCACTATTGTTTTGCGCCAGATCACGGTGGATTCACCGTGATTTTGCCCTTGCGCACGGGCCAGCGGGCGGTCCTTGGACACGTGCCATTGGCACCAACGGCGGGGGGCGCACGGCCCTGCGGCCGGATTTTCCTTCTGGAACACTGCCGTGGCAGCCGAAGCTGTCCCGCGGTGGCCGTTCTGGCCAGCCGTGGCAGCTATTCCCTGCCGGATCCGTCACTACCCGCTATTATACCCAAGGGCCATACCTGGCCCCTGGGACCCCGGGGGGTGAGTGGTACCGGACAGGGGCACAGTTATTTTGGACCAGATCATGGCGTATTCACCGTGATTTTTCCCTTGCGCACGGGCCAGCGGGGCGTCCTTGGGCACGGGCCGTTGACACCGACGCTGGGGGTGCGCACGGCACCGCAGCCGGCTTTTCCATCCAAAACGCTACCGTGGCAGCCGAAACTGTCCCGCGGTGGCTGTTTTGGCCGGCCGTGGCAGCCGTTCCCAGCCGTACCCATCACCACCCCCTACTATACCCAAGGGCCATACCTGGCCACGGTACCCCGTGGGTGATTGCTACCAGAGAGGGGCACTATTTTTTTGGGCCAGATCACGGTGGATTCACCGTGATTTTGGCCTTGCGCACGGGCCGGCTGGGGGGTCCTTGGGCACGGGCCGTCAGCACCGGCGCTGCGGGGGCGCACGGCACCGCGGCTGGCCTTTCCTTCCGAAACGCTGCCGTGGCAGCCGAAGCTGTCCCGCGGTGGGCGTTTTGGCCTGTCGTGGCAGCCGTTCCCTGCCGGACCCGTCTCCACCCCTACTATACCCAGGGGCCATACCTGGCCTTGGGACCCCGGGGGGTGATTTGTACCAGAGAGGGGCACTGTTTTTTGGTCCAGATCACGGTGGATTCACCGTGATTTTGACCTTGCGCACGGGCCGGTAGGGGGGTTCTTAGGCACGGACAGTCGGCACTGGCACCGGGGGGCGCACGGCACCGCGGCCGGCCTTTCCTTCTAAAACGTTGCCGTGGTAGCCAAAGCTGTCCCGCGGTGGCCGTTTTGGCTTGCCGTGGCAGCCGTTCCCAGCCGGACATGTCACCACCCCCTACTATACCCAAGGGCCATACCTGGCCCTGGGACCCCGGGTGGTGATTGGTACCGGAGAGGGGCCCTGTTTTTTTGGGCCAGATCACGGTGGATTCACCGTGATTTTGACCTTGTGCATGGGCCAGTAGGGGGGTCCTTGGGCACGGACCGTCGGCACCGGCACCGAGGGGGCGGCGCACGGCACCGCGGACGGCTTTTCCTTCCGAAACGCTACCGTGGAAGCCTAAGCTATCCCGCGGTGGCCGTTTTGCCCTGCCGTGGCAGCCGTTCCCTGCCAGACTCGTCACCACACATACTATACCCAAGGGCCATACCTGGCCCTGCGACCCCGGGTGGTGATTTGTACCGGAGAGGGGCACTATTTTTTTCGGCTAGATCACAGTGGATTCACCGTGATATTGGCCTTGCGCACGGGCCGGTAGGGGGGTCCTTGGGCACGGGCCGTCGGCACAGGCACCGGTGGGGCGCACGGCACCGCGGCCGGCTTTTCCTTCCGAAACGCTGCTGGGGCAGCCGAAGCTGTCCCGCGGTGGGCGTTTTTCCCTGCCTTGGCAGCCGTTCCCTGCCGGACCCGTCACCACCCCTACTATACCCAAGGGCCATACCTGGCCCTACGACCCCCGGGTGATTGGTACAGAAAGGGGCACTATTTTTCGGCTAGATCACGGTGGATTCACCATGATTTTGGCCTTGTGCATGGGCGGCGGGGTCCTTGCGGCGGGCCATTGGCACGAGCTCGTGGGCGCGCGGCACGCGCGCGGCTTTCCTTCCAAACGCTGCCGTGGCAGCCGAAGCTGTCGGCGGTGGGCGTTTTCCCTGCCTTGGCAGCCGTTCTCTGCGGACCCGTCACCACCCCTACTATACCCAAGGGCCATACTGGCCCTCGACCCGGGTGATTGGTACAGAAAGGGGCACTATTTTTCGGCTAGATCACGGTGGATTCACCATGATTTTGGCCTTGTGCATGGGCGGCAGGGGGTCCTGGGAACGGCCGTTGGCACAGCTCGCGGGCGCGCGGCACCGCGGCCGGCTTTTCCTTCGAAACGCTGCCGTGGCAGCCGAAGCTGTCCCGCGGTGGGCGTTTTTCCCTGCCGTGGCAGCCGTTCCCTGCGGACCCTTCACCACCCGTACTATACCCAAGGGCCCATACCGCCCCGGGACCCCGGGTGATTGGTTCCGAAAGGGCACTATTTTTAGGCCCAGATCACGGTGGATTCAACCTGATTTTGGCCTTGAGCACGGGCTGGCAGGGGTCCTTGGCACGGGCCGTCGGCACCGGCGCCGGGGTGGCGCACGGCACCGCGGCTGGCTTTTCCTCCCGAAACGCTGCCGTGGCAGCCGAAGCTGTCCCGCGGTGCGCGTTTTGGCCTGCCCTGGCAGCCGTTCCCTGCCGGACCCGTCACCACCCCCTACTATACCCAAGGGCCATACCTGGCCCTGGGACCCTGGGGGGTGATTGGTACCGGAGAGGGGCACTGTTTTTGTGGTCCAGATCACGGTGGATTCACTATGATTTTCGCCTTGCGCACGGGTCGGCAGGGCGGTCCTTGGGCACGGGCCATCGGCACTGCCGCCGGGGGGCTCACGGCACCACGGCCGGTGTTTCCTTCCGAAACGCTGCTGTGGCAGCCGAAGCTGTCCCGCGGTGGGCGTTTTTCCCTGCCGTGGCAGCCGTTCCCTGCCGGACCCGTCACCACCCCTACTAATCTGAAATTACTGCCTAAAAGAAGGTGCTGCTGCTGACCAAAACTAAGGATTGCACACACGCACCAGCTGAAAACTAGCAGATCGACAAAGGAGACTAGGACTATTCCTTGCGGCAAGGAAAAAGAAGTGCATAGGTTGAACAGAAAACAGCAGGGAGAGTACTAAGCATATGCACTGCTCACCAAGATAAACCAGCCGAACCAAGAAATAGAAATCCTGAACACAGATAAATACTACTTGCCATAAGGATTGTATTCCTTGAATGTTTTCTGCTACTCACAAGAACTCATCACAGATCAAAAACTAAATAGAGAAAGTGCGGCCAAGTATTTTAATATATTTGCTCTTGGGAATGAAACGATCAACGGACCTTGAGATAAACTCCCATCATTAAGCAACATCGAATTTAATCCTTTGCTTTCGGGATGAACTAGCCAAAGCGCTTTGAGACGAATCCCCGTTCAAAGCAAAAATATATATATATATATATATATATATATATATATATATATGTATATATATATGTATGTATATATATATATGTATATATATATATGTATATATATATATGTATATATATATATGTATATATATATATGTATATATATATATGTATATGTATATATATGTATATATATATATGTATATGTATATATATGTATATATATGTATATGTATATATATATATGTATATATATGTATATATATGTATATGTATATATATATATGTATATATATGTATATGTATATATATATATATATATATATATATATATATATATATATATATATATATATATAGCAATTAGAACAAGAACATTAATTCAAAAGGAAAACAAGCAAATGGCACGAGATATAAAACAAGAACTTTCATATTGAGACGAAGAGAGATGAATGATTAATAGATAAATGTTTACATCTACTCTTCCATGTCTCATTCAAGAACACACACAAGGAGAGAAACAAATAGAACCCTAAATCCAACTCTCTCCTAGAGCACAAGCATTAGGAAACCCTAACACTCACACCCCTCTCTCTATTTCTCTTACTTCAAGTGCATATCTCCCGCTAGAGAGCACCTCTATTTATAGCCTCCACTAATGGGTTTACAAACACTTTACCCATTAGGTCACACCAACTCTCCACTAATGGGTTTACACACCATTTTACCCATTAGGTCACAACACCTCTCCACTAATGGATCATTCCCTAACCAAATCCACTTCCTTTTGTGCAGCCCTGCGCATTTACCAAAATGCCACTCCTGCACCTTCCGGGAAGCTTCCTCGTTTCTTGCCACGCACGCCTCGCAACCACTTCGAGTCCTCGCCGTCTTCGACACGTCCCGACCGCTCTAACCTCAGCACCGCCTGTGCTTAGTCCAGTCACCCAGTGTCTCGCCACGACTCCATCTTCAAGGTCCTGCAGTCATCACCGACAAGAAAACACATTACATAGCACCGCACAAGATATTATAATTAAATATCCGCATCAGTAATTAGCACAAAAATGCCCAGAACAAACTCAGACTTTTTAGAACACGTGTCAATTACTCATCACACAACCGGAGTTACCTCCACATGGTCTCACAATCTCCCCCTTGATGAGTATATTGACAAACACAGAAAAAGCATAAATTTGAGTTTGAGAGTCAAACATGGTCTAAAACAAAATCAAGGTAACTAAGACCATATCGACAAAAGAGAAAACAGGAGCAGAAACTGAAAGAGCAAATTTTTCTGCAAAGCTCCAAAAGGCTTTTTCTCCAAAATTCTCCCCCTTTTGGCAATAAAATCATCAAGATGCACGAGAGAGAATGAAATGAATTCATGTTATTTATTTTAAGCAATTGGAGCCATGAAGATTATCCATAATGATTTTTCGAGTGGCCGTTTTGCCCTGCCGTGGAAGCCGTTCCCTGCGGACCCGTCACCACCCATACTATACCCAAGGGCCATACCTGGCACAGGGACCCCGGGGGAGAGTGGTACTGGAGAGGGGCACTGTTTTTTTGGGCAAGATCACGGTGGATTCACCGTGGTTTTGCCCTTGCGCACGGGCTGGCGGGGCTTACTTGGGCACGGGCCGTCGGCACCGGCCCCGGCGGGGCGCACGGCACCGCGGCCGGCTTTTCCTTCCGAAACACTGCCGTGGCACCTGAAGCTGTCCCGCGGTGGGCGTTTTTCCCTGTCGTGGCAGCCGTTCCCTGCCGGATCCGTCACCACCCCTACTATACCCAAGGGCCATACCTGGCCCTGCGACCCTGGGGGGTGAAAGGTACCGGAGAAGGGCACTATTTTTTTCGGCAAGATCACGGTGGATTCACCGTGATTCTGGCCTTGCGCACGGGCCGGCAGGGGGGTCCTTGGGCACGGGCCATCGGTATAGGCACCGGCGGGGCGCACGGCACCGCGGCCGGCTTTTCCTTCCGAAACGCTGCCGTGGCAGCCAAAGCTGTCCCGCGGTGGGCGTTTTTCCCTGCCATATCACGGTGGATTCACCGTGATTTTGGCCTTGCGCTCGGGCCAGCGGGGGGACCTTGGGCACGGCCCGTCGGCACCGGCGCCGGGGTGGCGCACGGCACCGCGGCCGTCTTTTCCTTCCGAAACGCTGCCGTGGCAGCCGAAGCTGTCCGGCGGTGGGCGTTTTGGCCTGCCGTGGCAGCCGTTCCCTGCCGGACACGTCACCACCCCCTACTATACCCAAGGGCCATACCTGGCCCTGGGACCCTGGGGGGTGATTGGTACAGGAGAGGGGCACTATTTTTTTGGGCCAGTTCACGGTGGATTCAACATGATTTTCGCCTTGCGCACGGGCCGGCTGGGGTGTCCTTGGGCACGGGCCGTCGGCACCGGCGCCGGGGGGGCGCAAGGCACTGCAGCTGGCTTTTCCTTCCGAAACGCTGCCGTGGCAGCCGAAGCTGTCCCGCGGTGGGCGTTTTGCCCTGCCGTGGCAGCCGTTCCCTGCCGGACCCGTCACCATCCCAACTATTCCCAACGGCCATACTTGGCCGTGGGACCCCAGGGGGTGATTGGTACTGGAGAGGGGCACTATTTTTTTGGGCAGATCACGGTGGATTTACCGTGATTTTGGCCTTGTGCTCGGGCCAGCGGGGGGTCCTTGGGCACGGGCCATCGGCACCGGCACCGGGGGGCGCATTGCACTGCGGCCGGCTTTTCCTTCCGAAACGTTGCCGTGGCAGCCGAAGCTGTCCCGCGGTGAGCGTTTTTCCCTGCCGTAGCAGCCATTCCCGGCCGGACCCATCACCACCCCTACTATACCCAACGGCCATACCTAGCCCTGCGGCCCTGGGGGGTGATTGGTACCGGAAAGGGGCACTGTTTTTTTGGGCCAGATCACGGTGTATTCACCATGATTTTCGCCTTGCGCACGGGTCGGCAGGGCGGTCCTTGGGCACGGGCTGTCGGCACCGCCGCCGGGGGGCTCACGGCACCACGGCCGGCTTTTCCTTCCGAAATGCTGCCGTGGCAGCCGAAGCTGTCCCGCGGTGGGCATTTTGCAATGCCGTGGCAGACGTTCCCTGCCGGACCCGTCACCACCCCCCGCTATACCCAAGGGCCATACCTGGCCCTCGGACGCCGTGGGGTGATTGGTATCAGAGAGTTGCACTGTTTTTTTGGACCAGATCACGGTGGATTCACCATGATTTTGCCCTTGCGCACGGGCCAGCGGGGGGTCCTTGGGCACGGGCCATCGGCACCGGCGCCGGGGGGCGCACGGCCCCGCGGCCGTCTTTTCCTTCCATAACGCTGCCGTGGCAGCCGAAGCTGTCCCGCGGTGGCCGTTTTTCCCTGCCGTGGCAGCCGTTCTCTGCCGGACCCATCACCACCCATACTATACCCAAGGGCCATAACTGGCACACGGACCCCGGGGGTGTGTGGTACTCGAGAAAGGCACTATTTTTTGGGCCAGATCGCGGTGGATTCACTGTGGTTTTGCCCTTGCGCATGGGCTGGCGGGGCGCATGGCACCGCGGCCGGTTTTTCCTTCCGTGGCAGCCATTCCCTGCCGGACCCGTCACCACCCCAACTATACCCAAGTGCCATACCTGGCCCTGGGACCCCGGGGGTGATTGGTACCGGAGAGGGGCACTGTTTTTTGGTCCAGATCACGGTAGATTCACCATGATTGTGCCCTTGCGCACGGGCCAGTGGGGGGTCCTTGGGCACGGGCCGTCGGCACCGGCGCCGGGGGGCGCACGGCACCGCAGCCGGCTTTTCCTTCCGTAACGCTGCCGTGGCAGCCGAAGCTCTCCCGCGGTGGGAGTTTTTCCCTGCCGTGGCAGCCGTTCCCTGCCGGACCCGTCACCACCCCTACTATACCGAAGGGCTATCCCGGGCCCTGCGACCCCGGGGGGTGATTGGTACAGGAAAGGGCACTATTTTTTTGGCTAGATCACTGTGGATTCACCATGATTTTGGCCTTGCGCATGGGCCGGCAGGGGTGTCCTTTGGCATGGGCCGTTGGCACAGGCTCCGGCGGGGCGCACGGCACCGCGGCCGGCTTTTCCTTCCGAAACGCTGCCGTGGCAGCCGAAGCTATCCCGCGGTGGGCGTTCTTCCCTGCCGTGGCAGCCGTTCCCTGCTGGACCCGTCACCACCCCCTACTGTACCCAAGGGCCCATACCTGGCCCTGGGACCCCGGGGTGATTGGTTCCAGAAAGGGGCACTTTTTTTTTGGCCCAGATCACGGTGGATTCCCCCAGATTTTGGCCTTCAGCCCGAACCGGCAGGGGGGTCCTTGGGCAGGGGCCGTCAGCACCGGCGCCGGGGGGGCGCAAGGCACTGCAGCTGGCTTTTCCTTCCGAAACGCTGTCGTGGCAGCAGAATCTGTCCCACGGTGGGCGTTTTTCCCTGCCGTGGCAGCCGTTCCCTGCCGGACCCGTCACCACCCCAACTATTCCCAAGGGCCATACCTGGCCGTGGGACCCCGGGGGAGTGATTGGTACCGGAGAGGTGCACTGTTTTTTGGGCCAGATCACGGTGGATTCACCACGATTTTGGCCTTGCGCTTGGGCCAGCGGGGGGTCCATGGGCACGGGCCATCGGCACCGGCGCCAGGGTGCGCACGGCACTGCGGCCGGCTTTTCCTTCCGAAACACTGCCGTGGCAGCCGAAGCTGTCGCACGGTGGGCGTTTTTCCCTGCCGTGGCAGCCGTTCTCTGCCAAACCCGTCACCACCCCTACTATACCCAAGGGCAATACCTAGCCCTGCGACCCTGGGGGTGATTGGTACCAGAGAGGGGCACTATTTTTCTCGGCTAGATCACTGTGGATTCACCGTGATTTTGGCCTTGCGCACGGGCCGGCAGGGGGGTCCATGGGCACGGGCCGTCGGCACCGGCACTGGCGGGGTGCACGGCACCGCGGCCGGCTTTTCCTTCCGAAACGCTGCCGTGGCAGCCGATGCTGTCCCGCGGTGGGCGTTTTTCCCTGCCGTGGAAGCCTAACCTGCCAGACCCGTCACCACCCCTACTATACCCAAGGGCCATAACTGGACCTAGGACCCCGGGGGTGATTGGTACCGGACAGGGGCACTGTTTTTTGGGCCATATCACGGTGTATTCACTGTGATTTTGGCCTTGCGCACGGGCCGGCTGGGGGGTCCTTGGGCACGGGCCGTCGGCACCGGCGCCGGGGGGGTGCAAGGCACTGCAGCCGGCTTTTCCTTCCGAAAGGCTGCCGTGGCAGCCGAAGCTGTCCCGCGGTGGGCGTTTTTCCCTGCCGTGGCAGCCGTTCCCTGCTGGACCCGTCACCACCCCTACTATACCCAAGGGCCATACCTGGCCCTGGGACCCCAGGGGGTGATTGGTACCGGAGAGGGGCACTGTTTTTTTCGGCCAGATCACGGTGGATTCACCGTGATTTTGGCTTTGTGCTCGGGCCAGCGGGGGGTCCTTGGGCACGGGCCGTCGGCACCGGCGCCGGGGGGCGCACGGCACCGCAGCAGGCTTTTCCTTCCGTAATGATGTCGTGGCAGCCAAAGCTGTCCCACGGTTGGCGTTTTTCCTTGCTGTGGCAGCCGTTCCCTGCCAGAACCGTCACCACCCCTACTATACCAAAGGGCCATACCTGGCCCTGCGACGCCAGGTGGTGATTGGTACCGGAGAGGGGCACTATATGTTTGGCTAGATCACGGTGGATTCACCATGATTTTGGCCTTGCGCACGGGCCGGCAGGGGGGTCCTTGGGCACGGGCCGTCGGCACAGGCATCGGTGGGGCGCAAGGCAACGCGGCCAGCTTTTCCTTTCGAAACTCTGTTGTGGCAGCCGAAGCTGTCCCGCGGTGGGCGTTTTTCCCTGCCTGAGCCGTTTCCAGCCCCTACTATACCCAAGGTCCCATACCTGGCCCTGGGACCCCGGGGGTGATTGGTTCCGGACAGGGGCACTGTTTTTTTTGGGCCAGATCACGGCGGATTTGCCATGATTTTGCCCTTGCGCGCAGGCGGGGCGTGGGGTCCTTGGGCACGGAACGTCGGCACCGGTGCCAGGGGGCGCACGGCACCGTGGCCGGCTTTTCCTTCTGAAATGTTGTCGTGATTTTGGCCTACCGAGGCAGCCGTTCCCTGCCGGACCCTTAACCACCCCCTACTATAGCCAAGGGCCATACCTGGCCCTGGGACTCCGGAGGTGATTGGTTCCGGACAGGGGCACTATTTTTTTGGGCCAAATCACGGTGGATTCACCATGATTTTGCCCTTGCGCATGTGCTGGCAGGGGGGTCCTTGGGCATGGGCCGTCGGCACCGCTCGGGGCGCGGCACATGATCGGCTTTTCCTTCCGAAACGCTGCCATGGCTGCCGGCTGTCTCGCGGTGGGCGTTTTCCTGCCGTGGCAGCCGTTCCCTGCCGGACCAGTCACCACCTTTGCTATACCCAAGGGCCATCTTGTAGGAGAGCGGGTAGGCTCGCTAGCTACAACATTTCATTTTCTACGCGTTCAACCAGAAAACATGTGCGTAAAGGAGTCATGGATAGTTACCACTATATGCGCTTCGCAGCGGAAGAAGTGTTGGAGCAGCCCAGTCCAACGTAGATGCGCGTCGATGAAGAAGAAGCGGTCGATCGTTTCACGAACTGAACGTCTCCTCCTCGCGTCCTAGCAATAGCCTTGTGCCTCTCGCCGATCAGCACAGCAGCAACCGCAGCGGCGCCTCCATGGAGTTCACACGTTCGGGATGGAATGCCGTGCGCTGGTGTGCTAGCACCGCGCGCCCGGCTAGGGTTTCGAGGATACGCCGGGGAGGTGGCGGCTAGGTTTTCGGGATAGTCATGTGTCCCCTGCAGACCCACCTGCACATATTTATAGAGCATGCTAATGGGCTTCCACTTTGTAGGCCCATTAGAACCCTAATCCCATATGGATCAATATCCCTTTTAGCCTTAATTCCGAATTGTTTATGATTGCCTCTTGGGCACATCACTAACACATACCTGGCCCTCGGACGTCGGGGGGTGATTGGTATCGGAGAGGGGCACTATTTTTTTGGACCAGATCACGGTGGATTCACCGTGATTTTGCCCTTGCGCACGGGCCAGCTGGGGGTCCTTGGGCACGGGCCGTCGTCACCAGCGCCGGGGGGCGCACGGCCCCGCGGCAGGCTTGATACCGGGGTCGCCCGATCTTCTCGACGTAGGATGGATACTCGCGGGAGTCTTGATGAATCGTAGCTATCCTCCAATGCCAATGCAAGGGACGAACACTCTTTAATCCGCCAAAACACACTCGCGTCGATTTCGCCGACCACCAAGCGAAGATCTATCGTGCACCCAATTCCCAACGGAAAGGCTGAACGATCTTGATTGAAGAACACTCCGAATTCCCTCACGGAATTTCAGCAGCAATGATAAACTAGAACAAACTTTAATAGATTGATTATTCTCAAAGGTGGTCTGAGCCCTTAGGCTGCCAATACATGGCTTATATAGGACCTTGGGACATCCATAGAGTCCACAAACCTAGTACAACTCAACCCTATATGGTTTTAGATACGAACTCTCTCAAAAAGGAAACTAGATTTTACAGCCGTCACATTGTTTCGGTCATAACTTTTGATCCGAGACGAATTTGATGCTGGGGCCAGATCCATTGCGTAGCCCTTGAAATTATCTTTCCAACGAGTACAAGAACTCCTGAATCGGACTCCGTTTGTGAAAGTTATGACCTTTTTAGTGACTGCCTGTCAGGCTGTCCGAAACCGAGTCCGAATTGAATTCTGAGTTGAATCCGAGTTTGAATCCAATTGTGCTTGTGGGAGGTACGAATTTGGCTGAATAATCTTCTCCAAAACTTGTAGTTTAAGTCCTTGGGCTCCTCCCTTTAGCTCTCCCAAGTCTTCACAGGAGTCATACCTAAGAATACATAAAATACTAGCATGAGGTAGTATCCCAAGTTCATTATCAATTAAAGGAAACTCTTTAAGAAACAAAAGCACCTGTTTGTTTAAAAGCTTAGCTCTTGCCCTCGTCATTGGGCCCACAGGTTCTTGGACATTCTCATGCTTGCTTGGAGTGGAAGGTGTGTATGTAATGGGGATGTCCTCATCATCCTCCCCCTCTTGAAAAGGAGTCGTCCTCGACTCTATGTCTTCTTGCCAAAAGAATGGTGATAAATCAGCAACATTAAAAGTAGTGCTCACCCCATAGTCATCTCCTGGAAGCTCTATCTTGTATGCATTATCATTGATCTTTGCAAGTACTTTAAAAGGACCATCACCACGGGGCATTAATTTGGATTTTCGCTTCTCCGGAAAGCGGTCTTTGCGAAGGTGGACCCACACTAAGTCACCTGGTTCAAAAAGCATTTTCTTGCGAGATTTGTTAGCCTTAGAAGCATAAGCACGTACCTTCTTTTCAATGACCTCTTTAGTCTTTTCATGGAGCTTCTTCACAAAATCAGCACGCTTCGAAGCCTCCATATTAGTACGTTCTTGTAAGGGAAGTGGCATTAAATCAAGTGGCGTGATTGGTTTGAAACCATACACCACCTCAAATGGGCATAGTTGAGTTGTAGAATGCACTGCCCTATTATATGCAAATTCAACATGTGGTAGACAATCTTCCCACTCTTTCAAATTCTTTTTGATCATTGTCCGTAGCAGCATTGAGAGTGTCCGATTCACCACCTCCGTTTGACCATCTGTTTGTGGGTGGCAGGTTGTTGAAAATAACAACTTTGTCCCAAGCTTGGCCCACAAAGTCTTCCAAAAGTAGCTCATAAACTTGACATCGCGATCTGAAACAATAGTCCTGGGCATACCATGCAATCTCACAATCTCCCGAAAAATAGGTCACTACGTGCGACGCATCATCGCTCTTATGACAGGGGATTGAAATGTGCCATTTTAGAAAACCTATCCACAACAACAAAAACAGAATCCCTCCCCCTCTTAGTTCTAGGCAATCCCAACACAAAATCCATGCTAATGTCTTCCCAAGGAGCACTAGGAACTGGAAGTGGAGTATACAAACCATGTGGATTGAGTTTCGACTTCGCCTTATGGCACGTGATGCATCGTTGAACATACCTCTCGACATCTCGCCTCATCTTCGGCCAATAGAAGTGATCGCTTAACATCATGTACGTCTTCTCTCTTCCAAAATGTCCCATAAGTCCTCCTGCGTGAGACTCCTGCAATAGTAGCAAACGCACGGACGATTCTGGAACGCATAGCTTGTTCATGCGAAAGAGAAAACCATCATGAACATGAAACTTATCCCACCCTTTGCCATCTTTACAATTATAATACGGTGTTGAAAAGTCATGATCGGAAGCATATAACTCTTTCAAGCTTTCTAATCCTGGAACTTTTACTTCCAATTGAGTGAAAAGCACATGTTTTCTAGACAATGCATCACTACTACATTTTCTTTACCTTTCTTGTATTTGACAATGTAAGGAAAAGTTTCAATGAATTCTACCCACTTAGCATGTCTACGATTCAATTTTGCTTGGCCTTTCAAATATTTCAAAGCTTCATGATCGAATGTATGATAAATTCCTTAGGCCAAAGATAATGTTGCCAAATTTCTAACACACGCACAAGAGCATATAATTCTTTATCATAAACTGGATAATTCAATTGTGCACCATGAAGTTTCTCTTTGAAATATGCAACAGTTTTCTTTCTTGCATCAAAACACCACCAATACCTATTCCACTAGCATCACATTCAATCTCAAAGGTTTTGGTGAAATCAGTAAAACAAGCAATGGTGCTTGATCAAACATTTCTTCAACTCAGCAAAAGCTTTGTCTTGTTTTTCTCCCCACTCAAAAGTGACTCCCTTTTTAGTTAATTCATTTAATGGGGCAGCAATGGTGCTAAAGTCTTTTACAAATCGTCGATAAAAGCTAGCAAGTCCATGGAAGCTACGAATTTGACTAACATTCACAGGTGTAGGCCAATTTCGAATAGTTTCAATTTTAGATTCATCTACTTCAATGCCATGAGCTGAAACAACATAGCCTAGGAACACAACCTTACTAGTGCAAAAGGAACACTTCTCAAGATTAGCATACAATTGTTCTCGCCTAAGCACCTCTAACACTTGTTTGATGTGTTCAACATGATCATCCAAAGAGCGGCTATATATCAAGATATCATCAAAATAAACTACCACAAATTTTCCAATAAAATATCTTAAAACATGGTTCATTAGGCGCATGAAAGTACTAGGAGCATTTGACAACCCAAAAGGCATCACTAACCATTCATACAAGCCAAACCGTTTTAAAAGCGTTTTCCATTCATCTCCTGTTTCATTCTTATTTGATGGTATCCACTACGCAAGTCAATCTTAGAAAAAATAGTAGAACCACTTAATTCATCAAGCATATCATCTAGTCTAGGAATAGGATGCCGATAGCGAACAGTTATGTTGTTTATAGCTTTACGATCACGCACATTCGCAGTACCATCTTTCTTAGGAACAAGAATAACAGAACGCACAAGGGCTAAGACTCTCACGTACGTACCCTTTGTCCAAAAGTGCTTGCACTTGCCGCTGAATCTCCTTTGTCTCCTCGGGGTTGGTGCGGTAGGGCGGACGGTTTGGAAGAGGGGCTCCTGGAACCAAGTCAATCTGATGCTCAATACCTCGAATGGGTGGTAGTCCAGCGGGTACATCCTCCGGAAACACGTCGCCATAAGCCTGCAAAACTTGGGAGACAACACTAGGAAGAGATGTTAAGTCATTAGTAGTCATCAAAGCTTCTTTATATAGCAACACAAAGTGAAACATAGTGGGGTCTTCTCTCATCTCCCTCAACTCAGATTTTGTTGCCATCATCACTAACTTTTTTTCTCCCTCAATATTAGCTTTCCCACTCAATTTCAATTTTTCTCTCGCGCTCGCCTTATGTGGAATTTCATTCTTTTGTTCCTTCCCTCTCTCATCCCCTATTTGCACTTCTTTCTTTTGAGCATTTTCAATGACAATTTGAGAAGGGGTCATAGGCCGTAATATTATTTCTTTGCTATTCCACATGAATTTATATTGATTTGTTCTACCATCATGATTCACAGACCTATCATATAAAGGAATACGCGTAGGCTACGGAAGCAGAAAACAAAACTTTTCTACCGCGCACCCAAGAACATCATGCTAAGGAAGGATCATGGATCGTTACCACTTAGACGCGCAGTGCAATGAAGAAGAATTGGAAACCGATCCAATCACGCGCGTCGAGGTAGTAGTGGAAGTAGCCGATCGTCCCGAATAGATCGTCTCTCCTCGCACGCCGATCAAGATCGCAACGAGCAGCGCCTCCACCGTATCCACACGCCCGGGCTGAAACGCCGATCGCGAGTGTACTAGCACTCGTGAGCAGCTAGGGTTTGGCTCGGGAGGTGGCGGCTAGGGTTTTGCTAGATGTTAACAGCACACCTCCCTCCGCCCCTTGCCTCCATATATAGACCTCCTCACGTGGGCCTCGTGGACCGAGGCCCAATAGGAGTCTATTCGGATCTCTATCCGAATTGAGCCCATATCCGAATCATATTCGAATTAGTGTTCCAACCCGTTAAGCGTGCGACCACAGAGGTTCACGTATACTTGGTCGTGACCCGAAACGCCTTTCCGGTTACCATGTTAATAGCGGTCTCTAGTAAGACATATTAACCCCAAAGTATATGTAAAGATCATATCAATTGAACTGTAATGTTCTCTCATGTACGAATCCCTTTGCCTCACGATATAGATTGAGCTCAAGGCGAGACTGTGTCATCCTCTTAATAGCTCAATCACTCTCTCGATTCCGTGATGGATTATAAACTCGTGATTGACTCCTCAATCACCTTGGCATGGCCATGCACTTTCATAATCCATTACATCGAGGGCCCGAGATATCTCTCCCATAAGGAGGGGCAAATTCTATCTTGATCATTCACATCCCACTACATGTTTCATAGCAAACCCGAAAACTACTTTTATGACTACCCGATTCACGGAGTAGTGTTTAGTAGTCCCAAAATAAGCTACTACTCATGTTGGGAACCATGATGATCTCAAGTCTAAGGACTCTACATAAACACTACTTGAGACCAAGCGATGACACATGGAATCTCTGCAGTTGTCTCATGGCAGGTCTATCCAACATATGTTCACTAACACATGTCCATATTATTGATTTGGTATCACCATACCATGATCCATGAGACATGATCATCAATCAATACATATGCTGATCTTTATCTTTGAATCATATTTGTTCCTCATATGATATACGATCGAGGATCATTTAGAAATAGCAACATCTTAGTATTTAAGAGTCTCATGAATAAGTCACATACTCATTGATCAATAATGATGATGTCTATTCCAAGGAACAAAGTAATGTATCATAAACATAGTATGTGATATATACAACATCTCCATGTTGCCTCTAGGGCATATCACTATGATCTCCCACTTGCACTAGAGTCAACCATGTAGGTATCTAATACCCATTGCCCTAGTGTGAGCCTCATGCTTTGGCTGGGGAAGCGGCTTTGTCAACGGATCTGCAATGTTCAAATCCGTTTGTACTTTGCATATCTTCACATCGCCTCTCTCCACTATCTCGCGGATGAGATGAAATCGCCGTAAGATGTGCTTGGACTTTTGGTGCGATCTAGGCTCCTTGGCTTGTGCAATGGCCCCACTATTGTCACAGTAGAGGTCCATTGGGCTGGAGGCACTAGCCATCACACCAAGCTCAGAAATAAATTTCTTGATCCAAACAGCCTCTTTGGCGCTTCTTGAAGCGCTATGTACTCGGCTTCGTTGTAGAATCAGCAACCGTCTCACGCTTGGAACTCTTCCACTTACCGCACCGCCATTCAGCAGTAACACAAATCCAGTTGCGATCTAAAATCATCTTTGTCAGTTTGGAAGCTAGCATCGGTGTAACCATTTACAACGAGCTCTTCCTCACCTCCATAGACAAGGAACACATCTTTAGTTCTTCTCAAGTACTTCAAGATGTTCTTTACGGCAATCCAATGACTTTCACCTGGATCTGACTGGTATCTACTCGTAGCACTTAAAGCATACGAAACATCTGGACGTGTACAAAGCATGGCATACATAATGGACCCAATAGCGAAGCATATGGAATCGTATTCATTTTATCCCGCTCATCGGTGTACTAGGACACCGATTCTTGCTAAGATTTATACCATGTGACATAGGTAGAAAACCTTTCTTGGAATCATGCATGTTGAACCTTTTCAACACCTTGTCAATGTAACGTATCTTGGCTTAATCCAATTAGCCTTTTGATCTATCTCTATAGATCTTGATGCCTGAATATATCTGCCTCTCCTAAGTCTTTCATAGAGAAACTATTTTTAATGAAGACTTAATGATTCGAGCAAAGGAATGTCATTTCCGATCAGTAATATGTCATCCACATATAAGACCAGAAATATGAGTGCGCTCCCACTAGCCTTTTGTAAACACAAGGCTCTTCTTCGTTCTTGATGAAACCAAACCCTTTGATTACTTCATCAAAAGAATGTTCCAACTCCGAGATGCTCGCTTTAATCCATAAATGGATCTTTGGAGCTTGCATATCTTTCCAAGCGATTGCGGATCGACAAAACCGTGGGCTGTGTCATGTACACATCTTCACTCGATTTCCATTAAGGAAAGCTGTTTTGACATCCATTTGCCATATTTCATAGTCGAAATATGCAGCAATCGCTAGAATGATCCGAATAGACTTTAGCATTGCGACGGCGAAAAAGTTTCATCATAATCAATACCTTGAATTTGTTTGAAACCTTTGGCCACTAATCGCGCTTTATAGATGTGAACATTTCCATCTATGTCTATTTTTTCTTGAAAACCCATTTGCATTCAATGGTTTTAACACCATCAGTGGATCAACCAAGTTCCAAACTTGATTCTCGTGCATGGATTCAATTTGGATCTCATGGCTTCAAGCCATTTCTCGTAGTCTGGTCCCACCATCGCTTCTTCATAGGTCTTAGGCTCATCATTGTCTAACAACAAAATGTCCCTTTGTTGAGTAGTCAAGAACATGTACCTCTCGGTGCACGACGTGACCTTCGACCACGTGGTGCTGGTGTGTCCACAACGAGTTCTTCAACGTTTGTTCATCTGTTGTGGTTCTCAGAGGAACGTTATCAGTGTTTCTTGAATTTCTTCAAGTTGCACTGTGCTCCCACTATCCCTTCTTAAGAGAAACTCTTTCTCTAAGAAGACACCATGCCAAGCGACAAACACTTTGCCTTCTCCTCGATTATAAAAGTAATATCCTTTTGTTTCCTTAGGATACCCGATAAAGAAGCATTTATCGATTTAGGAGTGAGCTTATCAGATTGTAAACGTTTTACATAAGCCTCACATCCCCAAATCTTAAGAAAAGACAAGCTAGGACGTTGTCTGCCCACATCTCATATGGTGTCTTTTCTCACGATTTTGATGGAACCTGTTTAGTGTGAGCGTTTGTTTCAAGAGCGTACCCCAAAAAGACAACGGAAGATCACTTTGGCTCATCATGGGCGCACCATATCTAATAAGGTGCGATTTCTCCGTTCGATACCCCATTCCATTGAGGTGTTCTGGCGGAGTCAATTGTGGAACAATTCCACAATCCTTTAGATGATTGCCAAACTCATGGCTCAAATACTCGCCTCCACGATCGGATCGTAGAAACTTGATTGTCTTGCCTAAATGATTTTGCACTTCATTTTGGAATTCTTTGAACTTTTCAAAGGATTCGGACTTATGCTTCATCGGTAGATATACCCATATCTACTAAAGTCATCGATAAAAGTTATGAAATCTGAAAACCACCTCGTCGTTAAGCTCATTGGTCCACATACATCAGTATGTATGAGTGCCAATAAGTCATTTGCCCGTTCACCTTGACCGGTGAAAGGTGCCTTTGTCATCTTGCCAAGTAAACAAGATTCGCATGTCTCTAATGATTCAAAATCAAATGAGTGCGAATACCATCTCTATGGAGCTTCGCATGCGTTTCTCATTTATGTGACCTAAGCGACAGTGCCAAATAAACGTGGGATTCAAATCATTTGGACGTTGCCTCTTTGCATTAATGTTATAGACCGGTGACCCTTCAAGAGTAAGAACGTATAACCCATTCACCAATGGAGTATGACAATAGAACATATCTTTGAAATAAAGAGAACAACCATTGTCCATAGATTTAAAGTCATAACCTTCTGCTTGCAAACATGAAGCAGAAATAATGTTCTTTGAAAGAGATGGAACACAATAACAATTATTCAATTCCAAAACTAATCCTGAAGGTAAAGACAATGGCATGGTGCCAACAGCTACCGCAGCAACTTTTGCTCCATTGCCAACGCGAAGATCCACTTCGCTCCTCTTCAAACTTCTACTTCTTATTAGCCCCTGCAACGATTTGCAGATGTGAGCAACCGATCCGGTATCAAATACCCAAGAATTAGTGGAAGAAGTAGCAAGATTGATTTCTATAACATTTATACGGAGGTGGAAGTCATACTTCCCTTCTTCTTCTCAAGATCCTCCAAGTACTTTGGGCAGTTCCTTTTCCAATGTCCTGATTGCTTACAGTAGTAACAATCTGCATCAGGATGAGCATCGCCCTTCTTGTCTTTCTTGGCCTTAGAACTGCTCGCGATCGCATCAGGAGCTTTCTTTCTTTTGACCGTGATTCTCTTGACATAGGGCTTGCCCTTGCCTTTCTGCATCATCATCACATGATTGCTGCTTTTCTTAATGCTTTCCTCGGCAGATTTTAGCATCCCATGCAACTCAGCCAGGGTCTTGTCCAGATTGTTCATGTGAAAGTTCATTATGAATGGCTCAAAGCTCGGGGGAAGCGACTGGAGAATCACATCAGTAGCCAACTCTTGGCTAAGGGGAAAACCAAGCTTTTCCAGACTCTCAATGTAGCCAATCATCTTAATCACATGAGGGCTGACGGGATTCCCTTCTGCAAGCCTGCACGCAAATAATGACTTTGAAGTATTGAACCTCTCAGCCCTTGCTTGGTTCTCAAACATACCACGTAGCCCCACAATGATATTGTAGGCATCTGTGTTCTCATATTGCTTCTGAAGCTCAGAGGACATTGTGGCAAGCATGAGACAGCTCACATCAAGGCAATCATTCGTTTGCTTCTCATAAGCTCTCCGTGCAGCCATAGTAGCATTATCAGGCAAGTCTTCGGGGTAAGGAGACTCAAGGACATACTCCTTGCGCTCTTGCTTGAGAACAATTCTCAAGTTGCGATACCAATCCAAAAAGTTTGTTCCATTGAGTTTTTCTTTCTCAAGAACAGATCGCAAATTAAAAGTCTTGGATGCGGCGTTAATGACATGATCTACAACACAAGAATATGCAAAGTTTAGCACTATGTTTATGTTCATCTTTTATTAAACTATTTAGCAAAAGACTCCCACTATGAGTTTTGCAACAAAACTCCCTCTAAGTTACATAGTGGGTAAAGATCCTCATTTCACTAATTCCTAGTGAGCTTTGGCATCACGGCTAGAAAACTAGTGACATGGGTAAGCAACACTTTGCTAATCACATCCCTATGTGACTCTACTTTGGGTGACATCTGTATGCCTCGGCCCCAATCTATGCCCCAAGGTCCAAAACTATTTTGATAACCTTGTTAAGTAAACCAAATGCTTCCGCATGTAGATGTCCGACATCTACCCCAAATGATGATGATAACCGATGGCACTCTACTTTGGTAGACCTACCATACGGTGATCATTATCTTTGGTGCAACATATGGAAGGGCATTAACACCTAATTTTAAGAGGATTCTATCCTACCAAAGCAACATATCACATATATCATTGCATAAGAATAAGATAGATAACATCATAGATAAACACATTTAACTGTGAAGTAGTATGGCCCAAAAATGGTGATATCCATCTCCAAGTAGGTGTAGACGATCTCCATCCTCCACATCACTCCTTTAGGCCACCATGCTTAAAAACTTGTAACCTCAAAACTAGGCTACTACCTATAATAGCTAGAAATTGAAGATTACAAAGATAGATTCAAGCATTAAGGTCGACACGCAGGTCATTAAATACAATATATACAGCTAACAATAGCTGAAATAATCATGACACGCAAGCCATGAACGAATGTTACATGCATCACATACATCTCATACATTCAAATAAGCTATAGGGCCATACTATTCACATCATTCTCTGCAAAAACAAGTTAGACGTAGAATCGCATTCTACCTAACGATGTGAACCCAAGACGCTATACAAGGGGGAATACACACGCGGTCCGCTGGCCGGTCGCGGGCGGGGGTCGAGGGGAGCCGCCCGCGGGTTCAGGTGGCGCCAAAACCTCTCTGCATTACATAGATCGCATCTATGAAATCGCTATGAAAATCTTATCGAGCCGATCAAATCAACCCAAATCCGAGCCATTCAAAATGTCTCAATTTTCATTAGATCAATCATATTGATCATCGCGATCGGTATACTTGAGGAGACCACAACACAAGACCTCGATCTGTTGGCTCGATCTACTGATTGTGCGCGCAGATTAGCCCCGATGGTGATTCCAGCCGGTAGGGCAAGTCGCGCGTACATCAAAGAAGGAGCACGAACTAATCTTTTTGGCCTTATGATGCTATCAACTCATACCTATTTCAACCCCTTATGACCGATTGATCTCATCAACCCGTGCTACTGATTTAGGCGTAATAGATCCAATCTACTACTATCGCATATCAACATATGCGCCGATCCAGATTGCAAACTAAGCAAGATGGCTCGATACCACTAAAGGAATACGCGTGAGGCTACGGAAGCGAAAACAAAACTTTTCTACCGCGCACTCCAAGAACATCATGCTAAGGAAGGATCATGGATCGTTACCACTTAGACGCGCAGTGCAGTGAAGAAGAATTGGAAACCGATCCAATCGCGCGCCGAGGTAGTAGTGGAAGTAGCCGATCGTCCCGAATAGATCGTCTCTCCACGCACGCCGATCAGATCGCAACGAGCAGCGCCTCCACCGGTATCCACACGTCCGGGGCTGAAACGCCGATCGCGAGTGTACTAGCACTCGTGAGCAGCTAGGGTTTGGCTCGGGAGGTGGCGGCTAGGGTTTTGCTAGATGTTAACAGGCACACCTCCCCTCCGCCCCTTGCCTCCATATATAGACCTCCTCACGTGGGCCTCGTGGACCGAGGCCCAATAGGAGTCTATTCGGATCTCTATCCGAATTGAGCCCATATCCGAATCATATTGAATTAGTGTTCCAACCCGTTAAGCGTGCGACCCTGTAGGTTCACGTATACTTGGTCGTGACCCGGAAACGCCTTTCCGGTTACCATGTTAATAGCGGTCTCTAGTAAGACATATTAACCCCAAAGTATATGTAAAGATCATATCGGCTGAACCTGTAATGTTCTCTCATGTACGAATCCCTTTGCCTCACGATATAGATTGAGCTCAAGGCGAGACTTGTGTCATCCTCTTAACAGCTCAATCACTCTCTCGATTCCGTGATGGATTATAAACTCGTGATTGACTCCTCAATCACCTTGGCATGGCCATGCACTTTCATAATCCATTACATCGAGGCCCAGAGATATCTCTCCCATAAGGAGGGGCAAATTCTATCTTGATCATTCACATCCCACTACATGTTTCATAGCAAACCCGAAAACTACTTTTATGACTACCCGATTCACGGAGTAGTGTTTAGTAGTCCCAAAATAAGCTACTACTCATGTTGGGAACCATGATGATCTCAAGTCTAAGGACTCTACATAAACACTACTTGAGACCAGCGATGACACATGGAATCTCTGCAGTGTCTCATGGCAGGTCTATCCAACATATGTTCACTAACACATGTCCATATTATTGATTTGGTATCACCATACCATGATCCATGAGACATGATCATCAATCAATACATATGCTGATCTTTATCTTTGAATCATATTTGTTCCTCATATGATATACGATCAGGGATCATTTAGAAATAGCAACATCTTAGTATTTAAGAGTCTCATGAATAAGTCACATACTCATTGATCAATAATGATGATGTCTATTCCAAGGAACAAAGTAATGTATCATAAACATAGTATGTGATATATACAACATCTCCATGTTGCCTCTAGGGCATATCACTAACATCATATTGCCATGGCCTCCCCAAAAGTAAATGACAAACATCCATAGAGACCACATCACATTCTACTGTATCTTGGTAATTTCCAATCTGAAAGGTAACATCAACAGTGTATCCAACATTCATAGAACCATCATTATTTAACCATTGAATTTGATATGGATGTGGATGTTTCTTATACTTCAATCCAAGTTTGTTGCAAAGTTCTTTACTAGCTAGGTTATGGCAACTACCTCCATCAATAATAACCTTGCAACACTTACCATCTTTGCTTACCTGAGCTCTTGTTTGGAAGAGGTTGCAGCGCTGTTCATGGTTGGATTTGGCTTGAACGCTCAATACCGAAGGAGTGCACACAAGGATAGGACCGGACTCGGGGTCACAATACCCATCCCCAAGCATGTCCTCGTCTCTTTCTCCCCCATGGCCATCCTCATTTGCCTCGAAATCAGCTAGGCATTCTCCATCTTCATCACTAGTAGAATCATAGTCTCCATTCTCAGTTATTAACATTACCTTGTTATTTGGACAATCCTTTTGCATATGTCATGACCAAGACACTTGAAGCATTGGATGGAGCTACTCTTGGCCGTAGAACCAATAGAAGATGATGAAGAAGGGTTTGGTCCTTTCTTTGAGAAGGAAGGAGTGGTATTCTTTGTACTTGGGGCAGCACGTGTACTAGGAGCAAAACTTCCACTAGAGGGATTAGTTTTAAATGAATTAGAATGAGATGTGGATTTACCTCCTGTAGGTGCTGTTCGAGGCATGAAGGATGATGTTCTTGTTGCCCGCATATCTTGTCGCACTTGTCTTTCAGCCTTGGTTGCTTGATGTACCAACTCCACCATGTTGTTGTAAGGCTGAAATTCAGTGATGCGCTTGATAGGAGGGTGTAAACCAGCAAGAAATCGTGCCATTGTTTGCTCTTCTTGCTCATAAACATTAGCTCGAATCATGGCCATTTCCATCTCTTTATAGTATTCCTCTACCGTGAAGGTGCCTTGCTTCATCTGCTGCAATTTGTCAAATAAATCACGTTTATAATGTTTAGGAACAAACCTTGCTCTCATGTGGTACTTCATCTCCTCCCATGTAGTAATGGGTGGTTCATTGTTCTCTCTCCTTTGATTTTGCACTTGTTCCCACCAAATCAACGCATAATCAACGAATTCAAGTGCCGCCATATGAATTTTCTTCTCCTCAGAATAATTGTGCAAACGGAACACCTTGTCCACCTTGAGCTCCCAAGTGAGGTATTCTTCGGGCTCATGTGTACCTGAGAATGATGGCATTGTAAATTTAAGCTTACCAAATTTCTCCTCATTTGGTCGTTCATCGCCGTAACGATTACGACGGTGGTAGCCATCGTCGTAGTGCAGAAAGTCATCGTCGTCGAAGTGTATTGCTCTCCCACCACGGCCTCCATGTCCATGGCCCCTCCCTGGACCATGGAAGCCACCCCCTTCACCTCTCCCAGGTAGGGGTGGGCGAATGGTATTTACCATCACGCGATCTCGCCTTTGTTGAGCCTCTTGGCCACCTCGAGGAGCGGTTGCTCCTCATCTCGTGGAGGAATGGCTCCCCACAATGAACGCTTCCCTCCTCTTGTTGTGGACGGCGCGCGACAATATCATTAACAATATTTGTACGTAGTACAATCATTTCTTGGTTCATCTCAATGCGCATATCTTGCATGAGTTGTTGATCTGCTCCTTGAATTGCCCTTCCAAGATGTCAGAGTGGGCGATCTCATTGCGCAAAGTTCCCCTCAAGGCTTGGAAGTGGAGTCGAGTCACGGCACATTCAAATCATGCTCCTCGTCCATATTATCATCTCCAGCTGACATGGTTAGATTACGCAAAGAAACACGAAACAACACCAAGATATGTATGATATGTGGGATTCACTCAATCTCACTCTTTCCTCTCCCAAGTAAAGTTCTTACCTTTCCGAAGTGAATTGAGGCCAAAAAGAAACTTACACTTGGTGGTGGCTACAATAGCAAGTGATGATCAAGCGGATTTAAAAGTGACTCACAATTGCACGACAAAGGATATTTTGTGGAGTTTGGTTAGGAAGTATTTATCCTACACAATCTGAATTTCACGATATTGTAAAATTAAGTAATAATCCAAGCTAGAAAGTATTGCCTATGTGCTGATCCAAATGATATAAGTGAAGTATGTGAACGCACACACAATGATCAATGTGACTCAATGCAAACAAAAGGAATGAGCTAAAGGAAACAATCGGGAATATTAGCTCGTTTTGCACCAAGTACTAGGAGAGACGCTAGCCAATTGCAATAATATGAATTTGAGGGCACAAGATTGTCCAAAGAAATTAAATACACAATCTGAATTTATGGACTAAAATTAACTCACCCAAATTCGGCCAATGCTTTCTTTTCTTGCTTTCTTTTTCTTTTTCTTTTTTGCTCAAGCCGTGACTCTTCTTTTTTTTTTCAATTGGCTGCCTTCTTTTTGTTTGGCTCTTTTTTTTTATACTCAAGGTCGAACTAGGTTTAATTGTTCGTAAGTCCAAAGTTGTTCAGCAATGTGTAGATAATTCTAGAACAGCCCTAAAGCAATTATCAACGACTAGTCTCAAGGTTCAAAGGATTTAAGTGAAGATCTGAATATGTGCAACTAAGATTTTTGTGGCCAAATCAATCAAGAAAAAGGAAACCCAGATATATTCGGATGCGATATTCTTTCAAGATTCACAAAGATCTTATGTGGACAGCAAGAACAAGGTTTCAAAAAGTAAATTGAATCTACTTTTTTTTGGATGCTAATTGAAAGATCAACTAGCAGATTTTCAAGGAATAAAAAAAAAACAACGAACAAGCAACGCAAAAGGACACTAAGATCAGCACGTAAACAAAATTTCTAATGGATCAAAACTTAATAAAACTCACGAAAATAACAGATGCGAAACTAGGGTTTGGATTTTTTTTGTTGCAATTTTCGGTTTATTGGACTATAGGACAGAAATAAATCAATCTAAAAGTAAAGGGATAAGATCCTACCGAGTAAACCGCGCTCGATGCGGATGATACGGGGTCGCCCGATCTTCTCGACGTAGGATGGATACTCGCGGGAGTCTTGATGAATCGTAGCTATCCTCCAATGCCAATGCAAGGGACGAACACTCTTTAATCCGCCAAAACACACTCGCGTCGATTTCGCCGACCACCAAGCGAAGATCTATCGTGCACCCAATTCCCAGCGGAAAGGCTGAACGATCTTGATTGAAGAACACTCCGAATTCCCTCACGGAATTTCAGCAGCAATGATAAACTAGAACAAACTTTAATAGATTGATTATTCTCAAAGGTGGTCTGAGCCCTTAGGCTGCCAATACATGGCTTATATAGGACCTTGGGACGTCCATAGAGTCCACAAACCTAGTACAACTCAACCCTATATGGTTTTAGATACGAACTATCTCAAAAAGGAAACTAGATTTTACAGCCGTCACATTGTTTCGGTCATAACTTTTGATCCGAGATGAATTTGATGCTGGAGCCAGATCCATTGCGTAGCCCTTGAAATTATCTTTCCAACGAGTACAAGAACTCCTGAATCGGACTCCGTTTGTGAAAGTTATGACCTTTTTAGTGACTGCCTGTCAGGCTGTCCGAAACCGAGTCCGAATTGAATTCTGAGTTGAATCCGAGTTTGAATCCAATTGTGCTTGTGGGAGGTACGAATTTGGCTGAATAATCTTCTCCAAAACTTGTAGTTTAAGTCCTTGGGCTCCTCCCTTTAGCTCTCCCAAGTCTTCACAGGAGTCATACCTAAGAATACATAAAATACTAGCATGAGGTAGTATCCCAAGTTCATTATCAATTAAAGGAAACTCTTTAAGAAACAAAAGCACCTGTTTGTTTAAAAGCTTAGCTCTTGCCCTCGTCATTGGGCCCACAGGTTCTTGGACATTCTCATGCTTGCTTGGAGTGGAAGGTGTGTATGTAATGGGGATGTCCTCATCAAGGCTTTTCCTTCCATAACGCTGCCGTGGCAGCCGAAGCCATCCCGCGGTGGCCGTTTTGGCCTGCCGCGGCAGCCGTTCCCTGCCGGACCAGTCACCACCCATACTATACCCAAGGGCCATACCTGGCACTGGGACCCTGGTGGGAGAGTGGTACCAGACAGGGGCACTATTTTTTTGGAACAGATCATGGCAGATTCACCGTGATTTTGCCCTTGCGCATGGGCCAGCGGGGGTGTCCTTGGGCACACGCCGTCGGCACCGGGCGCTGGGGCGCGCGGCACGCGGCGGCTTTTCCTTCCGAAACGCTGCCGTGACAGCCGAAGCTGTCCCGCGGTGGCCGTTTTGGCCTGCCGTGGCAGCCGTTCCCTGCCGGACCCGTCACCACACCCTACTATAACCAAGTGCCTTACCGGGCCGTAGGACCCCGGGGGGTGATTGGTACCGGAGAGGGGCACTGTTTTTTTGAGCCATATCACGGTGGATTCACCATGATTTTGCCCTTGCGCACGGGCCAGCGGGGGGTCCTTGGGCACGGGCCGTCGGCACCGGCGCCGGGGGGCACACGGCACCGTGGCCGGCTTTTCCTTCCGAAACGCTGCCGTGGCAGCAGAAGCTGTCCCACTGTGGGCGTTTTTCCCTGCCGTGGCAGCCGTTCCCTGCCGGACACGTCACCACCCCTACTATACCCAAGGGTCATACCTGGCCCTGCGACCCTGGGGGTGAAAGGTACCGGAGAGGGGCACTATTTTTTTGGCTAGATCACAGTGGATTCACCGTGATTTTGCCCTTGCGCACGGGCCGGCAGGGGGGTCATTAGGCACGGGCCGTTGGCACAGGCACCGGCGGCGTGCACGGCACCGCGGCTGGCTTTTCCTTCCGAAACACTGCCGTGGCAGTCAAAGCTGTCCCGCGGTGGGCGTTTTACACTGCCGTGGCAGCCGTTCCCTGCCGGACACGTCACCACCCCTACTATACCCAAGGGCCATACCTGGCCCTGGGACCCCGGGGGTGATTGGTACCGGACAGGGGCACTGTTTATTGGGCCAGATCACGGTGGATTCACCGTGATTTTGGCCTTGTGCTCGGGCCAGTGGGGTGTCCTTGGGGGCACGGGCCGTTGATACCGGCGCTGGGGGGCGCACGGCACTGCGGCCGGCTTTTCCTTCCAAAACGCTGCCGTGGCAGCCGAAGCTGTCCCGCGGTGGGCGTTTTTCCCTGCCGTGGCAGCTGTTCCCTGCAGGACCCGTCACCACCCCTACTATACCCAAGGGCCATACCTGGCCCTGCGACCCTGGAGGGTGATTGGTACCGGAGAGGGCCACAATTTTTTTCGGCTAGATCACGGTGGATTCACCGTGATTTTGGCCATGCGCACCGGCCGGCAGGGGGATTTTTGGGCACGGGCCGTCGGCACAGGCACCGGCGGTGCGCACGGCACCGCGGCCGGCTTTTCCTTCCGAAAAGCTGCCGTGGCAGCGGAAGCTGTCCCGCGGTGGGCGTTTTGCCCTGCCGTGGCAGCCGTTCCCTGCCGGACCCGTCACCACCCCCTACTATACCCAAGGGCCATACCTGGCCCTGGGACCCCGGGGGTGATTGGTACCGGACGGGGGAACTATTTTTTGGGCCATATCACGGTGGATTCACCGAGATTTTGGCCTTGCGCACGGGCCGTCTGGGGGGTCCTTGGGCACGGGTCGTCGGCACCGGCGCCGGGGGGCGCAAGGCACTGCGGCCGGCTTATCCTTCCGAAATGCTGCCGTGGCAGCCAAAGCTCTCCTGCGGTGGGCGTTTTGCCCAGCCGTGGCAGCCGTTCCCTGCCGGACCCGTCACCACCCCCTACTATACCCAAGGGCCATACCTGGCCCAGGGACCCTGGGGGGTGATTGGTACCGGAGAGGGGCACTGTTTTTTTGGGCCAGATCATGGTGGATTCACCGTGATTTTGGCCTTGCGCACGTGCTGGCAGGGGGGTCCTTCGGCATGGGCCATCGGCACCGGCTCCGGGGGGGTGCACGGCACTGGGGCCGGCTTTTCCTTCCGAAACGCTGCCGTGGCAGCCGAAGCTGTCCCGTGGTGGGCGTTTTTGCCTGCCGTGGCAGCGGTTCCCTGTCGGAGCCATCACCACCCCCTACTATACCCAAGGGCCATACCTCGCGCTGGGACCCTGGGGGGTGATTGGTACCGGAGAGGGACACAGTTTTTTTGGGCCAGATCACGAGGGATTCACCATGATTTTCGCCTTGCGCACGGGTCGGCAGGGCGGTCCTTGGGCACGGGCTGTTGGCACCGCCGCCGGGGGGCTCACGGCACCAAAGCCGGCTTTTCCTTCCGAAACGCTGCCGTGGCAGCCGAAGATGTCCCGCGGTGGGCGTTTTTCCCTGCCGTGGCAGCCGTTCCCTGCCGGACCCGTCACCACCCCTACTATACCCAAGGGCCATACCTGGCCCTGCGACCGTGGGGGGTGAAAGGTACCGGAGAGGGGCACTATTTTTTTTGGCTAGATCATAGTGGATTCACCGTGATTTTGGCCTTGCGCACGGGCCGGCAGGGGGGTCATTGGGCACGGGCCGTTGGCACAGGCACCGGCGGGGTCCACGGCACCGCGGCCGGCTTTTCCTTCCGAAACACTGCCGTGGCAGTCAAAGCTGTCCCGTGGTGGGCGTTTTGCCCAGCCGTGGCAGCCGTTCCCTGCCGGACCCGTCACCACCCCCTGCTATACCCAAGGGCCATACCTGGCCCTCGGACGCCGGGGGGTGATTGGTATCGGAGAGGGGCACTGTTTTTTTGGACCAGATCACGGTGGATTCACCATGATTTTGCCCTTGCGCATGGGCCAGCGGGGGGTCTTTGGGCACGGGCCATCGGCACCGGCGCCGGGGGGCGCACGGCCCCGTGGCCATCTTTTCCTTCCATAACGAAGCCGTGGCAGCCGAAGCTCTCCCGCTGGGGCCGTTTTTCTATGCCGTGGCAGCCGTTCCCTGCCGGACCCGTCACCACCCATACTATACCCAAGGGCCATACCTAGCACAGGGACCCCGGGGGTGTGTGGTACTAGAGAGGGGCACTATTTTTTTGGGCCAGATCACGGTGGATTCACCGCGGTTTTGCCCTTGCGCACGGGCTGGAGGGGCTTCCTTGCGCACGGGCCGTCAGCACAGCGCCGGCGGGGCGCACGGCATCGCGGCCGGCTTTTCCTTCCGAAACGCTGCCGGGGCAGTCGAAGCTGTCCCGCGGTGGGCGTTTTTCCCTACCGTGGCAGCCGTTCCCTGCCGGACCCATCACCACCCCAACTATACCCAAGGGCCATACCTGGCCGTGGGACCCCGGGGGGTGATTCGTACCGGAGAGGGGCACTTTTTTTTGGGCCAGATCACTGTGGATTCACCGTGATTTTTAACCTTGCGCTCAGGCCAGCGGGGGGGTCCATGGACACGGGCCGTCGGCACCGGCGCAGGGGGCGCACGGCACCGCGGCCGGCTTTTCCTTCCGTAACGGTGCCGTGGCAGCCGAAGCTGTCCCGCGGTGGGCGTTTTTCCCTGCCGTGGCAACCGTTACCTGCCGGAACCGTCACCACCCCTACTATACCCAAGGGCCATACCGGCACTATTTTTTTGGCTAGATCACGGTGGATTCACCGTGATTTTGGCCTTGCGCACGGGCCGGCAGGGGGTTCCTTGGGCACGGGCCGTCGGCACAGGCACCGGTGGGGCGCTCGGCACCGCGGCCGGTTTTCCTTCCGAAACGCTGCCGTGGCAGCCGAAGCTGTCCCGAGGTGGCCGTTTTGGCCTGCCGTGGCAGCCGTTCCCTGCCGGACCCGTCACCACCACTACTATACCCAAGTGCCATACCTGGCCCTTGGACCCCGGGGTGTGATTGGTACCGGAGAGGGGCACTGTTTTTTTGTCCAGATCACGGTGGATTCACCATGATTTTGCCCTTGCGCACGGGCCAGCGGGGGGTCCTTGGGCACGGGCCGTCGGCATTTGCGCCGGGGGGTGCACGGCACCGCGGCCGGCTTTTCCTTCCGAAACGCTGCCATGGCAGCCGAAGCTGTCCCGCGGTGGGCGTTTTTCCCTGCCTTGGCAGCCGTTCCCTGCCGGACACGTCACCACCCCTACTATACCCAAGGGCCATACCTGGCCCTACGACCCCGGGGGGTGATTGGTACAGGAAAGGGGCACTATTTTTTCGGCTAGATCACGGTGGATTCACCATGATTTTGGCCTTGTGCATGGGCCGGCAGGGGGGTCCTTGGGAACGGGCCGTTGGCACAGGCTCCGGCGGGGCGCACGGCACCGCGGCCGGCTTTTCCTTCCGAAACGCTGCCGTGGCAGCCGAAGCTGTCCCGCGGTGGGCGTTTTCCCCTGCCGTGGCAGCCGTTCCCTGCCGGACCCTTCACCACCCCGTACTATACCCAAGGGCCCATACCTGGCCCTGGGACCCCGGGGGTGATTGGTTCCAGAAAGGGGCACTGTTTTTTAGGCCTAGATCACGGTGGATTCAACCTGATTTTGGCCTTGAGCACGGGCTGGCAGGGGGGTCCTTGGGCACGGGCCGTCGGCACCGGCGCCGGGGTGGCGCCACGGCACCGCGGCTGGCTTTTCCTCCCGAAACGCTGCCGTGGCAGCCGAAGCTGTCCCGCGGTGGGCATTTTGGCCTGCCGTGGTAGCCGTTCCATGCCGGACCCGTCACCACCCCCTACTATACCCAAGGGCCATACCTGGCCCTGGGACCCCGGGGGGTGATTCGTACCGGAGAGGGGCACTATTTTTTTGGGCCAAATCACGGTGGATTCACCATGATTTTGCCCTTGCGCATGTGCTGGCAGGGGGGTCCTTGGGCATGGGCCGTCGGCACCGGCTCCGGGGGGGCGCGCGGCACCGCGGTCGGCTTTTCCTTCCGAAACGCTGCCATGGCTGCCGAAGATGTCCCGCGGTGGGCGTTTTTCCCTGCCGTGGCAGCCGTTCCCTGCCGGACCAGTCACCACCCACTGCTATACCCAAGGGCCATACTGTAGGAGAACGGGTAGGCTACGCTAGCTACAACATTTCATTTTCTACCGTGTTCAACCAGAAAACATGTGCGTAAGGGAGTCATGGATAGTTACCACTATATGCGCTTCGCAGCGGAAGAAGTGTTGGAGCAGCCCAGTCCAACGTAGATGCGCGTCGATGAAGAAGAAGCGGTCGATCGTTTCACGAACTGAACGTCTCCTCCTCGCGTCCTAGCAATAGCCTTGCGCCTCTCGCCGATCAGCACAGCAGCAACCGCAGCGGCGCCTCCATGGAGTTCACACGTTCGGGATGGAATGCCGTGCGCTGGTGTGCTAGCACCGCGCGCCCGGCTAGGGTTTCAGGATACGGCCGAGGGGAGGTGGCGGCTAGGGTTTTCAGGATAGTCATGTGTCCCATGCAGACCCACCTGCACATATTTATAGAGCATGCTAATGGGCTTCCACGTTGTAGGCCCATTAGAACCCTAATCCCATATGGATCAATATCCCTTTTAGCCTTAATTCCGAATTGTTTACGATTGCCTCTTGGGCACATCACTAACACATACCTGGCCCTCGGATGCCGGGGGGTGATTGGTATCGGAGAGGGGCACTATTTTTTTGGACCAGATCACGGTGGATTCACCGTGATTTTGCCCTTGCGCACGGGCCAGCTGGGGGTCCTTGGGCACGGGCCGTCGGCACCAGCGCCGGGGGGCGCACGGCCCCGCGGCAGGCTTTTCCTTCCATAACGCTGCCGTGGCAGCCGAAGCCATCCCGCGGTGGCCGTTTTGGCCTGCAGCGGCAGCCGTTCCCTGCCGGACCCGTCACCACCCCTACTATACCCAAGGGCCATACCTGGCCCTGGGACCCTGGTGGGAGATTGGTACCGGACAGGGGCACTATTTTTTTGGAACAGATCATGGCGGATTCACCGTGATTTTGCCCTTGCGCACGGGCTGGAGGGGCTTCCTTGCGCACGGGCCGTCAGCACAGCGCCGGCGGGGCGCACGACACCGCGGCCGGCTTTTCCTTCCGAAACGCTGCTGGGGCAGCCGAAGCTATCCCGCGGTGGGCGTTTTTCCCTGCCTTGGCAGCCGTTCCCTGCCGGACCCGTCACCACCCCTACTATACCCAAGGGCCATACCTGGCCCTACGACCCCTGGGGTGATTGGTACAGGAAAGGGGCACTATTTTTTGGCTAGATCACGGTGGATTCACCATGATTTTGGCCTTGTGCATGGGCCGGCAGGGGGGTCCTTGGGAACGGGCCATTGGCACAGGCTCCGGCGGGGCGCACGGCACCGCGGCCGGCTTTTCCTTCCGAAACGCTGCCGTGGCAGCCGAAGCTGTCCAGCGGTGGGCGTTTTTCCCTGCCTTGGCAGCCGTTCCCTGCCGGACCCGTCACCACCCCTACTATACCCAAGGGCCATACCTGGCCCTACGACCCCTGGGGTGATTGGTACAGGAAAGGGGCACTATTTTTTCGGCTAGATCACGGTGGATTCACCATGATTTTGGCCTTGTGCATGGGCCGGCAGGGGGGTCCTTGGGAACGGGCCGTTGGCACAGGCTCCGGCGGGGCGCACGGCACTGCGGCCGGCTTTTCCTTCCGAAACGCTGCCGTGGCAGCCGAAGCTGTCCCGCGGTGGGCGTTTTTCCCTGCCGTGGCAGCCGTTCCCTGCCGGACCCTTCACCACCCCGTACTATACCCAAGGGCCCATACCTGGCCCTGGGACCCCGGGGGTGATTGGTTCCAGAAAGGGGCACTATTTTTTAGGCCCAGATCACGGTGGATTCAACCTGATTTTGGCCTTGAGCACGGGCTGGCAGGGGGGTCCTTGGGCACGGGCCGTCGGCACCGGCGCCGGGGTGGCGCACGGCACCGCGGCTGGCTTTTCCTCCCGAAACGCTGCCGTGGCAGCCGAAGCTGTCCCGCGGTGGGCATTTTGGCCTGCCGTGGTAGCCGTTCCCTGCCGGACCCGTCACCACCCCCTACTATACCCAAGGGCCATACTTGGCCCTGGGACCCCGGGGGGTGATTCGTACCGGAGAGGGGCACTGTTTTTTTTGGCCAGTTCACGGTGGATTCAACATGATTTTCGCCTTGCGCACGGGCCAGCTGGGGGGTCCTTGGGCACGGGCCGTTGGCACCAGCGCCGGGGGGCGCAAGGCACTAAAACCGGCTTTTCCTTCCGAAACGCTGCTGTGGCAGCCGAATCTGTCCCACGGTGGGCGTTTTGCCCTGCCGTGGCAGCCGTTGCCTGCCGGACCCGTCACCACCCCTGCTATACCCAAGGGCCATAGCTGGCCCTGGGACGCCGGGGGGTGATTGGTACCGGAGAGGGGCACTGTTTTTTTGCCAGTTTACGGTGGATTCACCGTGATTTTGGCCTTGCGCACGGGCCGTCTGGGGGGTCCTTGGCACGGGCCGTCGGCACCGGCACCGCTGGCGCGACGGCCCGCGGAAGGCCTTTCCTTCTGAAATGCTGCCGTACCAGCCGAAGCTGTCCTGCGGTGGCCGTTTTGCCCTGCCGTGGCAGCCGTTCCCTGCCGGACCCGTCACCACCCCTACTATACCTAAGGGCCATAGCTAATCCTAGGACCCCGGAGGTTGATTTGTACCGGAGAGGGGCACTGTTTTTTTTGGGCCAGATCACGGTGGATTCACCGTGATTTTGGCCTTGCGCACGGACCGGCAGGGCGGTCCTTGGGCACGGGCCGTCGGCACCGGCGCCGGGGGGGCGCACGGCACCGCGGCCGGCTTTTCCTTCCGAAACGCT